>VZSZ01005416.1:245302-298393 GCA_013398815.1 Ibidorhyncha struthersii | reverse complement strand
TTTCACAATTGATAACTGCCAGACCAGTAATGAACTAACATATGCCACTTGTCCAAGAGAAAAGTATTTGCAAATCCAAAATAGAAAGTGAAAGAATAACTCACCTTCTGGACTTAGAATCATAGAATCATTGAGGTTGGAAAAGACCTTTAAGATCATTGAGTCCACCACTAAACCATATCCCTCAGCACCACATCTACGCATTATATACGTCCAGGGATGGTGGCTTAACCACTTCCCTGGGCAGCCTGTCTCACTCCTTGACAACTCTTTCAGTGAAGAAATTTTTCCTAATATCCAATCTAAACTAGCAAAATTATAATTTTAATTTATTCAAACTAAATACAAAAGCACTGTTAAAAGTACTCAGAAACAGAACCTTTTGTGGAAAAAACTGACACTAAATACTAATCATTTTATCTTTAAGTCACTATGCCAAGCACAGCTCACATAACAGTGGCTAAGATGCTTAGGAAAAAAATGAACTGACAGCTTCTTTCTATGCTTTAGTGGTCAAATGTCCACATTGGCACTATCCCTCATGACGCTCATCTGCACAGAGATGCCAGTGTTGAAAGGATCTGTATTGGTATTCTACAAATATAATGCATATGCAGATTCCATTTCCCTATATGTACTTTATATGCAAACATCGTTTCTAAATGAACGACCTTATGTTAATGAGGATATCCTATTTAAAAAAAATATTTAAGAACACATGTATGTGTTTGGTTTTTTAATCTTCCTCAGCTCTAATCAAGTTTAAGTGGTGGAAATTCAATATTTGTATTTAGTTACATTATGCAATGATCAGTTTAGAAAAGAGTTATGAAAAATTCATTTTTCTGCCGCATGAACAACTGTCTGCTTTGATGACAAAGCTCACATTTAGTTTTATACACTATATCTCAGAAAAGCAATCTTTAATAGAATATAAAAGAGCACATCACAAGTCAGTAATCGCAAACACACTCATGCTTCTCTGGAAAATCTATGCTATTATTAACCAAAGTTTCACATATGTGTGGTCATAAGGTATCGGCAACTCTACAAGCTGTAAACAGGACTTAGTGTCAGTAATATATCTAAAAAAAAAAAAACGAAACTCAGGAATATTACTGACACTTCAGTTGCAGAAAATACTGCATAGCTTCAGTGTTTCTCTTTGAATTTCCAAATCTAATCACAATTACAAATCCAGTTATGACATCAATGTGAGCCCTTCCAAAGGGAATGGAAGATCAGTAAATCCCAATGGATATATGAGTTCTGCAGCAGGGGTGATGTAATATATAAAAATAGACATCCTCTGACAGAAGCTGCAAGTTGAGTAAATAACACACTGCATGTCATTAATTTTGCATTAGCTTGCCAGTAGACATTACTAAAAGGATGATGAACTAACAATTTTGTTTTGCTTCGGGGGCCACACAAAGTAGAATGATAGCATTTCTTGTATCTTAACAATAATACATAACATCCTACATAACATTAAACAGCAATAGTCCCTTGCAACACCGATGAAGGAAAGAAGCCTTATGACTAAAAAGGTTGAGTTTTGCGACAAACACTGAACACAGGGATGGGAATTGAATATCGTCATTCTAACATTACCAGTGGATGTTCCCATTAAGAAACATCCAACTTCTATATAAAAAATGGTTAATGGGAACTGCCCAAATCATCTCAGGAATTTCATATTTCAGATAAAATTACCACACAATGTTCATAGTGTCTCACTTCAAAATACACCTGCATATGTAACACAGACACACACACCAGGAATTAGCATTCCTGTATGTGTTCAAATATTACACATACAGACTATGTATAGCTGGTTTGTATTTTATACTACTTCCTAAGTATGACGCACACATCAATCTCATTTCAAATCACGAGTAAATTATCATCATCATGGAATAATAAAACCAGGTGCTTTTGAAATTGCCCTCTGAATTTTGTAAATGAACAAAAGCAACTAAACAAATGTCCTTCCCGGTAAAGGGACACTTGCACCTGACAATGTTAAGAACTAGCCCCTTTCTTTTATTAATGGAATGATCAATACCATTTATTTTATTTTAAATATAAACACTAGAAATATTAGATAAATTACTTTAAACTGAGTGTGTTATCACTAGAGACAAATTTGTTTGTGCAAACACACAAGTTTGTTTAATCACACGTGCAAACAAACATGATTAAAACACTCTCACACACCATGCCAGTTCCCCTCGGCAATACACTGTAAGTTTAGGTGTGTGTACTATTATGTTTTGAATACCATTTCTGTGCTTACACTATTTAAATGAATTAGTTTCATAACCAAAACCAGAATGAGTCCAGTTCAAATTTTCATTTAAGCAAGATGACCTTTTTCCTTTGATTTTCCATATGGCACATAACAGGACCTTCTAAGCTTGCTTTCTCCTTGCTCTTCACATTTTCCTCTATCTGAGGGAAAACTAAGTTAGCACTACGTTCAAAACTTGAATCTGTTTAAATAAGTTCAGGTGCCGTAACTCATATGAGTCTCTAAAGCCAAAACCCTCAAACTTCCTGCTTCCCCAAACATTTTTTGATGACCAAGTGTACCTGACTAGGATCCCCAGAAGTTTTTCCGTGCCCTTTTTCCTTTGTAAATAGACTTGCTTAACACTTCCAAGGTCAAGGATGTTTCGAAAACTGTTTTTTCCCCCACGACCTCTCAATTTCCTTTGTACCTTTTGTATAAAGCCAAGCTTTCAGTGTGTCCACAACTCCTGATTTGCTGCCCTATCAAATAATTTTCCTAGACTTGGCAAATTAGCTCAGATGTGGTTCGTTCTTCCTAAAAAGCAAGCTTTTTGATGTGAATACTCACATTTGATTCTGTGGTTTGCTTTTTGTTTTATTAAGTGAACTTGTATTAGAACAAAAGTGCTCAATAATCCTAAAAATCATCAGGAACACTAAAAGCTGAAGCTACTTACAGGCTTGAAAGATTTGACAGTATTCCTTTAAACTCATTTCTTGTAGATCGGGCATCTGACAACCGTTCCTACTTATTCAAATGCAAATGACTGAAATTCTGTATGTAATAAAGATGACTAAGTACACTACCATATTGTCATCAGTTTACTATGTAGAATACAATGCACTAACAAGAATACATTCTAGCAAGGTATATCACAATACTATGAAGGCCACATTGTTGCAAAGTTGGTCATTTGTAGTGGTCCATGGAAAGATATCCAGCAATATGTATTTTACGACACAAGCAAGCAGAGAAGCAATTATATTGTGCTGTTCTTTAACATTAAGTCTCATCCCAAATTATACTGGACTTCTGTAATAAAGTCCTAAAATAGAATCAGCTTTTTTGAATTCTCATCTACTACATTAACCACAAGAAAACACTGCCTGTCATCTTGTAAACTTCCACATCGCTTCAGTAGCCACACACACCAGATAAAGGAAAACTAGGCTTTTGCATCAAGTTCAGGCAGAAAAATTTAAAATTCATACTTCTTAAAATAATTCCTAAATGTAGAAATACAACGTACAACAGCTTTGTTGATTTTAAAAATCTAATTTTGCAGATAAAGGAAAAGGCAATTTTGTTTCATAAGACAGAACAGTCTGAACATGAATTTTTGATTCAGGAATTTTAGATGCTCAGCAGACAACGTGAATGCAAACAGTAACGGGAAAAAAAAGCTACTCTGTCAATGCTTTGCACTAACTATTAGGTATAAGAGAAGACAGGGGCAGAAAGCAAGGTTTCTACAATTTGCTACTAAGTGAGGATGTTCTAATACTTTTTAAAAAATAACATTAAAAAAATAGAAAAAACCCTCATACTTATTTTTTTTTTTCAGGGAGTCGCGGCTGCAGATGAGACGATTCAGCGACATTAAACATGGTTTCATTTCCAGCCCTCTTCTGGTTCAAATTTTTGGTCACCTACTTCAAAAAAAAAAAAAAAATCCAGAAGGACAATACTCGTCTGCCCTTAATGCATCAGCACGATGACTGGCTCCATAGCACAGTGTGTGAGGATAAAACTGTTGCATGCTTGTAATTTGGGGAAGAAGCCGGGGTTATTGATGGCTCCATGCCCACTGCTCTTTTCCTTCCGACACCAGATAAACAGATTGTCACCTCATGTGAATCTCAAGCTGAATGGGATAAGAAAGACTACTAACTGCAGAGAGACCTTTTGCAGGGATTTCAGCGGCTGGCTTTAAAAAGTCGGGCTGAGGATGCACTAGCAGCAATTTTTGTAAGTCCATTAACTAATTCAAATCTGGACAGATTCTCACAGAGTAAAAAAACGCAGACTGTACTTCCTGTTCAGGACTATTGACAGGTGCTTCAGGTTTTTTTTATTTACAGGCCTACCTGCATCTCTCTACATATCCCCCGATAAGCTTTGATATTTTGCCTTTAGCAAAGCAAAGACCATGGTGCAGACTAGTAAAAGCCCACATCTCAGTTTACGTATCAAGTCTAAGGCACAGGAGAGACAGACTATCACAAATCAGGGGGTTATAAATTACTACTCGTAACCTCTATGCCACTAAAGAACAGCATCTTATTTTGGACAAAGTTATTTTTCCTTTATGAACTTCTGTTAATTTGTACTAAATATGTCACACATTATTTACTCAACAACCAGCTCAGCAACACTCAAACAGGGCATGACCCAATTCTTCACAGATGCACTGAAGGAGCCACAGAGTTTATTGGCAGTAAGATAATACAAGAAAGTCTACTCTTTTCTTAAATTCACTCCATAGGTGACTATTTTACTTTAAAGTTAAAAAAAAAAAAAAAAAAAAAAAAAAAAAAAACCCCAAACAAAACAAAAAAAAAACAAAAAAAACCCAGACTAAAGCAGAAGAAAAGCCATGTAAGTAAGTTCTTAGGGGAAAGGGTCCCCACCCTTCCAGTCAAGTCACTCAAAACAAGAGCTTTTCACCAAAAACATTAAGTAGCCTTAAGTATAGATACGCACAGAAAGAAAATCCACATTCAGAAGTTAAAATCCAATTTCTGTTATTAAGTAAGGAGGTGTTAACACTAATCTAGTTAAAGACAGTTTTTAACATGTTAGACGCACAAGCAAAAATTTTCTATCAAAAAAATCCAAACAAGGTTTTCCAGATTCAAGTAAGAACAGCTCAACCTAAACTTATCAGGATTTTTTTCTTCCCTGAAAAAGAACAGATCCAGTACTGAACTACAAATGGTGGTAAAAAGGATGCCATTTTATCCGTGTGATAAAACACATTCATTTTATTTCCACACATTATGAAATTTCTATTTTCCTCATCCTAGAAATTAGCAACACTCCTTCCTAAAGTAACATGCCTAAGTACCATATTCAACGTTAGAGTTCACTTCAAATGGTGCTTCAATCATTAGGGTAACTTATCAAAACACTATGAAGTATTTCAAACTCCCATTGTAATTTGAGAAGCACACTATCACTCTTGGATGTAATATTTTAGTAACCATAGGTGACTCAGGATCATTCCACTGAAAAACTGGTAAGCACTGATCCGAAGATAAGAAACTGGGTTCCTAGAAGAAATGTACAACACATATTGAAGAAAGAGGGCATTTCAGCACAGAAGTCACTGCCTATGATACTGGAACCATATTGAAATTCAAAACCTCTAAGGCTTTTTAGAGAAAGAAATGAATTGAACAATGTGACAGAAAAAGAACTTTTAAAACACACAATTTCCTGATAAAAATATCAGAAGAATTGACCAAAGTAATATTTGAGGAAAGAAAGAATTTTGAAGCTAAAAAAAAAGTAGTTTTAATTTTTCAGCTCTGTCACAAGAGATTTCTCACACATACCAGTGGGGACATTTATCAGTTTGACAAGACACGTTCTATCAAATGTTGTACTTGGTGGATGCTCAGTCTTTACTCGCTTTGGCAGTGACAAATGCAATTACGAAAACAAGTTAAGTTTAAGAGACGCCACTCAGATATACAGATTACTTTGACTGCATTTGAGATCCGGTGTCAGGCAAAACTTCTCTATTTTGTTCGGTCTGGCAGCATTCCAAGACCCTTGACTCACTTGGGCGCTATTCTCCCTAGCTTGGCAAGCCTATGTTTCAAATAATGGCCATTTACACATACTTTGATAGGAGTCTACAAAATCCAGCTTCTGTATACCGAATGACTACACATCATCAGAACAGAAGGCGAGCGAGAAGCACTGTTGCAAGTTTTCAGCTAACAAAAAACTTTTTCTTGCTTCTTTGGTGCTCATCTCGTCAGACCCCATTTCCCTGTCCTACTGACATACAGGTACTAAACAGCAAGAGGGGGGATATTTTTCAAATCAAAAAATCAAAGAGTAAGTCCTCCGTGTCATGGAAAAGACACTTGAGTAAAGTGTCTGTCAGACTAAGTATTTTATGTATACCCTTTGCTTATTGTTCTCTATTTTCTCTAAATCACAGGACGTCAAAGCAAAGAAGAAAGGTCAATCAAGCTGGGCAAGAGACCTCGTGCTGTCACAAAATTCCACACTGACGTAAGTATTTTTATATCATAGTGAGATTGCTCAACTACCAAAGCAAAGGCTAGGAGGCAATTTTTAGTCATAACATTGCATCAGTATTATGATATCACACTGCAACCCACAAGTAAATTGTTAGTGGACCAGACACAGTAAGTTACAATACCTGAGGTTTAGTGCATTCCTGTGAGCCAAAATGAAATGAATGCCATATAGGAGGAAAGGAAAAGATGAACATTATCAGACATGCCATAGTACATTCCACCACTATGAAGATAATGTTAAAATTATGTTAATGAGGGTCCACCGTCCCCTACAGGTTTACTCTATTGCAGAAAGCCAAGCCACAACTGAGAGCACTGCATTTAATTTTTAATTCTTGAAAAGGACAGCCATGCATCTTCCTTTAAGCTCTACATTTTGCTCTACATTTTCACAAAGATATAGAAAACTTTCTTCAGAAAATACTATGTGAACTTTCTGAAGAAAAGCATTCAGAGACTACTGCAAATAAAGCATTACTAATTTATCAACAACAACAAAAATCATTCTATGCAGTAACTACGGATTTAAGGTAAAACAAAATACATGAAAAATACACAGATTTTGAGGATGCTATCAAAGAAGCTTTATTACTTTGAATCTCAGGTACCTAACACTAAACCAGAACAAAACCACAGGGAAGAGCAAACTTGAAAACAAATGCATCATATTAATCCTTTTCCAATTTGACTTTAACATATCATTTACTGCAATATCTGAACATCTGCATTTTTTTTAATGTTTCTTTCTTTCTTTATCCAAAATGAAGAAGTAGAACCAAAGATGAGATCCTGACAGGTGCTGACCAAAGAATGGATGGGCAACAAGCCCACAAGATACATACTATAATAATGCTTTGAGTTCCTATGTGTTTCAAAAAAACACTGTTTTCTACAGTCAATTTTTCAAGAAATTAAGACTAAAAAAATGAGGTCAAGGGACACAAAATAGGAAGGGGGAAAAGACAATGCAGCCTTTAACATGAATGGTTAAAGCAATAGAAATAATACTGGCAGTAGAAGTGAACGAGAGAACAATGTATACAAGATCACCAAATACTGTAAAAATAGGAGGGAACGGGCCAGCATGAAGAGTCTTGACTACATGGTAAAACTCATTTGAGCTTATTTGACTCTACTTGCTTTGAAAAAAAAAAAAAAAACAAAAAAACAAAAAGTCAATCACATGCATCATATTACACTTTTTTAAGCAACATTTGACTGTAATTATTGTAGATTTTACAGTTTATTTGGCAATCTCTTCCAACTCAATATGAAATCTAACTTGCAATGAATTTCCCAACACATACACAAAATCATTATGGACTCTCACAACAGAATGGCACACAATGGCTTTTGCTCTTAGTACCAGTTAAGCTCACAAAAACTCATTAGGTATACCTAAAGTGAAATTTATACAACAGGCAAGGACCTACGAATGCAAATGGCACCGTGTGGAATCTAAATATTGCCCTTCTAGAGTTAGCTAAAAATCACACTAGAACTGTTTGCTAAGCACAACGTACACATCTAAATAATACGAACAAAAGTTATTCTTCCTGTAATTCCTACAAAGTACAATACCACTATTTATTTTTTCAAAAACAGACCAGTAAAATGTTTCATCTTCAAACCAAGTGAACTGGTTCAATCCGTATTAAATTTAGAGGCAATTAAAATTGCACTGAAAATTAAACCATTAAAAGCTGTTGTATAAACAAAAGCAAATTGTTGGCATAAAATGTAATTATTCAACTCATGAGGAAAAGCTTGTATAATTAACAGATGTAATCAAACATCTACACACTTACAGACACACACTGAATATACAGGGAACTGGCAAACAAATCAAGGAATAAGGATAAAGAAGGAAAAATGGAAAAACCCTACAACTGCATTGGATCAAAGACAGTATTTTAAAAACACTAAAACTCTAATCCTGCAAATTTTTATGCACATGGCTTACATTGTGCAAAATTCAGCCCAATGAACTCTATGAGATTAAATACACACAAAGTTATTTATGCCCATGCCTTTATGTTTCTAGCAGATTTGGGGGTTTAAACAAATAAATGAGAGCCAGAGACAAACAGCTTTTCCAGTATTTTGCTTACAGTTGAAATCAATACCAACCAAACATTAATCCAACAGAGCTTTTCTCAATTTAAAAGCCATATTAAATATTTTGTACAATAAGTTCTAATTATTAGTTCATTTTCATCTCAAGAGAAAGCCTGGAAACTTTTAACACGTAAGATTACGCCCCAAAAAAGAAATCAAGCAACATGACCAAATGATCTCCCTGATGATGGGCAGACTATGTAGCTCACTGAAATCCAAGTGTAAAGGGCTCTTCAGGTAGACACCAGTAAAGGTTAATTTGACACTTAAGTTCTGTATACCAAAAAGAAATGACAGATTTAATCCAAGAATTTGGTCTACTGCAAAGCAGCACAGCCCTTTTCAGGCAAAAACTGTTATCATACAGAAGAATGAGTGCTTCACTAACTGACCTTTTAACACTGTACACTAAACTATTTGTACTGTAACTTAATACCAAAAGGAAATGAGAACATAGTTTCTTTCACAATTTCAAATAAAGACTGGAACGCTAAGAAATAATACATGACATTCATGGTCATAAGAAATGTGCTTTTAACTCTGAACCAAGACGCGAGCTACACACATGTTCATGTACTGATGGAGCCAAATTCACAGTATTTTAAGGGAACCCCCCCCTACAGAACCACACTTCTTTGAAGATACTAGCAAGCTTAACCATTTTGATTTTTTTATTTCCAGTAATTTTCCAGTTTTGTTTTTGTGAACCATAAATACAGACAGCTTACCGTATGGTAGCCTCTAGGTAGAGGTGGCTTCCCCACAGGATAAGGGTCAACAGTATCAATAATTGTTTGTCGTTCCCCTTTTTGGTTGATTTTCCTAAATCTTCTTCGAGATTGCCTATGAGAAGCTTGACGCTGAAAATATTCCTCATTTTCATCCATGTAATCAACCTACAACAGATGCAAGAGTGTCATTTCCCCCAAGAAATAAAAATGTTTCTTCTTGTTAGAAACACAGCAAATCCTATTTTCAAAAAAAACAGCAGTTAGCTTTGAATTTCCTTCATTTTCAGCACCAAGAGTGAAGCCACTAAAGCCACTACTTAAAAAAAAAAAAAAAAAAAATCAGCCTTGGTATGAACAGCATATGAACAGCACTGAATATTATTAATTTTCAAAAATGACAGAAGACAAATTCTCCCTTCCTCTCCCCCTTCTTATTCTTGCACAAATACAAACATTTCACGACTCAATACATTACAAAAAGAAAACTGGTATGAAAGCGCACTTTGCTAGTCTTCCTACTGACTTCTATTTGTCAGTTGGGATCTTCCCTAACCAACCTATGGCAAAGGCTTCGCTCTTCAACAGGTGGCACTGGTTTTATTATTTACCTCAAATATTTTGAGGGCATAAAAGAAGGACTTCTAATAGACAGGATTTACATACAGACAAATCAATTCAAAACAACAACAGGGAGAATAAAGAATACCTATTAGGTATATCCTAATATAAAATTAGTCTTCTCAGTTTCAGAGTCTCCAAACTAAAAGTCCTAAATTACTACACAACCGTATACTGCAATAAAAATATATGAACTAGGAATTCTGCTTTTCCTGAAAGAGAACAATCTTTTTACAGTAACTTGGCTAAAAATCAACATCTCTTCTGTGTTGACCCTACTAGAAACCTTACTCGAGACTAGCAGACAAATGAGGAAAAAAAACCCCAACCTTTCAGCATTGGTTATATATGGGGATTCAGTTAACTACTCCTTCTGTTCAATTCCACCCACAGGGACAAACAGTATTTCCGAATACGTAGAGAAGAGCTTATGACGCACCTTGCAATGTTCCTCCATGTTTTTCAACATGAAAAAGAAATACTAGACAAATTAATTCAAAGAATCTATGGCACATCTGTGTCAGAAGTGTCACGTACTAGTCAGAAGTGTCACTTAACATAACTTTCAGTGTACTAACACAAGGTGATGAGTACAGTCCCTGGTTCACTTACCCCCTCACCACTGAGTATCTATTGCACATCTGACACAGCCACACTCGCACCCTACACCCTTCCTGCATCTCCTCCCCACAGAGCGATCCCATCCAGCCCTGAGACTGAGAGTTACTGTGCCCGACAAACTCTGGGGATGGGATTCTGCCTATTCAAGGTACATTATTCCTTTGAAAGGCTGTATTGAAGTTAAGTGTTCTATTTCGGCTTTCCCAAAACTCTAGCGGTTGGGTTTTCCTGACTAAGACGATGCATATGGGAGTACCTCCCCCTGACCCAACATCATCCATCAGTCTAGAAGATTTTTTCTGGACTCCTGTGTAGTCATGTCCTTCCCCTATGCCTATCTTTATATCGCCCTTCCTTGTAACTTATCAAGCAATGCACAAGAGAGAGAGAGGCAGATCCACACAGCTACCACCAGCTAAATTGTATAGCTCTAGAGAACAAATCTGGGACAATAAACTGTTTCCCCAACCGGTGGTCAGACAGGAATTATACAAACCATCCAGACAAATCAGGGGGCCAACACAGGGGCACATGGGGAGGCATTACAGGCTGCTGTTGGGGAGCTGCTCCTTTACAAAGTAAACTTATAGACAGCTTTAGTTAGGGGTAGTGAAAAAGCAATTGACATTTCTCACGTATGCCTTCTGTGTCTCCTACTACACTGTATTAGCTTCTTAAGATGATTTTCTTAATTAGAATTGGAAGAGGGAGATATATCATCAAACATCCGACAGAAAAAGCTACCATTCCACAATCATCTTTATCTGTTCACAGAAATCAAAGAGCTTAAAACCCACAAAAGCATGCCTGCATTTGCATAAAGTTAAAAAGCTACTTTTTTTACCAATCAACTTTAAACAAGTAACCTAATCTCTTCTACAAGCCTAAAGCTATACCACAACTTCCTGAGCTTCCACAAGTTTTACAGAAACTGTCATGTTTTAGGAAAAAAAAAAAAAAATGTTCAGTGTCACAGCCTATATTTGAACTATCAGCTATATATGGCTCAGATAATTGTCATGCCTGTATTACAAAGTGATCGCTATCTCAGTGACAGAAAAAAACACACTTAGCCTGTTGATTATGCATTTCTTCAGATGATGCAGCCTGAGGTGGCAACTAAAAACTTTTGAGCCTGTGAACCCTCAGAGACGATTTTGTTCTGTCACTGGACTACAGCAGACACTGCTAACGAAATAACCTTCACCCAGAAAAGTCAGCAGAATTTTAAAGTGTTCAAACTGCTTCTTAAAACCTCAGACAGCTGAGAATAAATTTAATTCAATCAAACATTAATTACTTAAGCTAGCCTGAGATTAATATTTTAAAGCATCTGTACTTAGCTATAATAATAAAGCAACTTTAAAAAAAACAACCACAAACGGTTCCACAATTCTGCTAGCACAAGAAAACTACAAGAAATCTGCAAAAGTTAGTGTAACAACAATATAAAAGATGCCTTTATCATTCAAACAATACAAGTACGTGTGTGAAGAATGGCAGGAAATTTACGTATGACATCTTAGATTTATAAAAAGATCACGCGCAAAACAGAAAACTGTTCAAGTTCTATTGGAAGTTGAAGTGTTACCTCAGCTGGTCTATAAAATTTGGAAGCAGCTCAATGAAAATATTCTTACCACAATCATTTCGGATGGCTCTAAAACAATGCATTCACAGCCACGCCTGAAGCTTCCTGCAGAACGCTTCCCAAAGCTGAAGAACAAAAACACTTCAATCAGAACAAAAATCAGAGCTATAATATAGTCCGTAAGCATATTTACATCTTCTCCAGATATTGTAAAGCATAGAAAAATTGTACGTACCTCTGCACAATAGAAGTTTCACACCTATGTCCTTCAACAAGTAACCGATACCCAAGGACACCAAAACTGTGTATTTTGTACTTACAGAGTTTACTAACAGTATTTGCTAAATAATTCTATTAACACTAAAACAAGTGTCAATCAAGTGCTGCCTACTGAAGACGCATGGTTGATTCTGAACTACATTACAGAGTTTGATCTAGGATCTTCTGACATTACAGGATTAAGTTACCTAAGCTATCTGCATTTCCATAAAGCAAGCTAACTAGCACACCAAGGAAAGAACGAAAAGGCTGATCAACTTCAATTAGCTCTTTTTTACTTAAAATAAATTAACAAAATAAGGATGCTGAACGTGAGAGTACTCCCAAATCGAACAGATGGGGGCAAGAGGTTGTTCTGCCTTTCAGGATACATTCCCACCTTAGTGCAATAATTAAGCATGATACTGTTTTGCTTCCTGTAGGATAAAATAGGAAGCTATTTTAGTTTCAGTTTCTGAAGTGCTCTGCCCGGATTAAGTAAATGTGTGTGTCTGCAGGCTTAACTGCAAAGAATCCTCAAAATGCAGCGGTAAAGGTAGAGTGCAGAGAGCCACTACGTAATTCAGCGAAATACAAGACCTTTAGGGTTAGATCCCTAATCATACGCCGTCAGAGTGGAAGAAAAACCAACCAGGTGAAGTTTGTTTCAGGGGTGTGTGCTTCCCCCTCTGGGTAGGGCATATTTAAGCCTGCCAGGTGAATGCCTGAGCTTTCCCGTCGCAGATAGGAAGGCAGGACAGGTGACAAAATGGCTGGAACTTCAAGACCCCTCTTGTAGCCTGCTATAACAAACCTGTCCTAAAATTTGACAAGAGCCACTGTAACCTTTTAGCCTTTCCCTTTCTTCAGCTGTGCAACAGGCATGGGAAACCTTCCTATCTGAAGCTCAGAGGGCAACAGCTCTGTCAAATAAATTTATGAAAAACAAACCAGACTCAATAAAATTGTAAAATCTGAATTTCAACCAACCCTGTAATGCACAGTCACGGTGACACGCTTAAGCTACGGTGCTTGTGAAAATTAACTTTTTTTAAGCTTTACTTCGTAACAAGCAAACTGAAGAAGTTCATATACCATTCGGACCTGTATATCTAGCCAGTTTGTATCTATTCTCCTGTTCCGTCTGGCGATTAGTAGAAATGAACAATTTAACTTGCTACCCCAAAGGCTAATCTCTTGACAACAGCACGTTTATAGCTCAAAAAGAAGGCAGTCAGATATTGAAAAGAAATGCCAGCTGTGCTTATTCATCAAAATAATAATCGCATTTAATGGTACATGGGACTTCTACAATAGAAAAAATTTTCCAGAATACTAAGCCTCTTGAAAAGAAACATTCAATAAAGAAGTCTCTTGACAAAATGCATATTTTCCTAGAGGCAAACACATGCTTCCTCCTATAGTCCGGCAACAAAACACAGAGTGCTTTACAATACCATCTTGAATTTTATACAATTTCAACTACTCTTAAAGATACCAGAAAATGAAGCCATTATCTTGATTCATTGCAAAAGTGACAAACTTATTTTCTTGGTCATTAACCTGATCCATACGCATAGTTTTTCCTTTAAAAAAGAAAAAGGAAAGGAGGGGGAGAGAAAGAAGAAAGTAAATCAACTCATTGATTGAAAAACAACAATGCAAACACGGTGATTAGGAAGTCAATTTATTTGATATTCTAACTGAAAACAATGAGAAAGTCCCTTTCCTTTTGCAGATTCTCATCCCCCTATTTGTAACCATTGGGTTTGGTCTAGGATACACTATTGCTGTATTTTTTCGCCAGCCCATTTTCTAGCCTCACAGCAAACACTAATTTCTACAGAAAATGCATATACACTTTTCCACTCCACCATTTCTTCTTCCTCTATTGCTGTCTCTACATATCAACTTTAAACTTCTGCCTGTTGCTAATCACTGTTGACATCCAAAACTTTCAAGCTTTAGCAAACACAGTAAAAAGAAAAAGCTGTGGTTTGGATGTGCTCTCCTATTCTTGAATAACTTGTTTGGATTTTACCCTTCAGCACAAAGGAACAGGCAGTCAACATATTAAGACAGAAGGCATGCATTGAATTACTATAAAGAAAATTCTTGATTTCTGTTCCTGGTAACACACTGGTTCTTCACAGCAAATAACCACTTCATTGCTGCACTGCTCAAATTCATATGACAGCACAAAAGTTATCAGAGAAGACAGTGCATCACACATATATATTATCTTTGACCAAAGATCACAAGGTACTTCAGGTTGCAAAAAAACTTTGTACTCTTTGTGAAGTATTGTAGGCAAGAAGACAAGTAAATCAAGACAGAAGAAAGTTAAATAACCTTTCAGGTGTCGCAGTTCTCTCCTCAGATATGCCATGCCAGCTAAACCTCCTGACTTCCAATCTTCTGCTGAAAATGCATCATGAGTGAGGAATTCACATAATCAGTGAAAATTAGGACACTGTCTTGTCACTGTCCACTATGCCTGAACACTTCTGAAGTGTCCAACTCTGACTGTGGTAGAACATCCATCACAGTATTGCATACTATCTGTTGCAGAACCACACTTTGATACCTACACACAGTCACACAAATACCTGTTGACATGTGACGTGGAGAAACAACTGGGATCTTACGGCACTGCCAATCCCACTGTTTCAATTCAGAATGCTGATGCCAAAGTCAGTAAGTCTTATCGGAATTAATTTCTCAGAACTTCGCAAAAAAGCAAAGACCAGCAAAAAAGGACTTCAGTGACACTCTTCACCTGAAATCCCTGGCTGCAGTACCCAGCCACTAGGCAGAGGAAGCCACCAAACAAGCTCGATTTAATTGAAAATAAGTTACCTAAAATATTAGCAAGCAGTAAAAAGAAGCAAATACCCAACACCTAATACAGCCTGTTTACTGAGCTGATCAAAAAAGCCCAAGCTGTAAAGCCTTTTATAAAATACCAGCAGAAGAGCTTCATGCAAGGGACCACAAGCCGGCATGCAAGCTGGCTTGAGGGATCCTCGGTATCACAAAGACACTGCAGCAGCAAATACAGTTTCAGTGGAAGAGTTGACAGATTATCTTCATAATACCAGCTCTATTTTAGTAACTTCTGCTAGGCACTGATCTTTTCAAACTTTGATGCTAGACCAGCCTTAACTGCAGAGAGGGAGTTTGACTACCCGGATTTATCACAAACTACGCCAGCCTACATGAGCACTGGCCAGTTACAGTAAAATGTAAAAAGCCTTTATTAGCCAATTCCAATGCACCAGGGATTTGACCAATGTATTGCTTCCCTCACTGTAGCGTGAAATAAGCTTGTGGATATATGACTTCACTAGGGAGCTGAAGGTTAAACCACATTTTTGTGTTTAAAACACAGTAGAGAACTTTACATAATGTACACTTCACATTTGGTTGTATCATATTATTCCTTAGTAATTTCAATCAAATTGTCATATTACATAAAGATAAAATCTTCTCTCCTACCTAAGCCTTATTAATTTCAACTCCTAAAAATAGCAACTATTAAGTCGGTGGTGCACCTGAGAGAATCCCAGCTTTGCAACTATTTTCTCTAAATCGGTGATGTGTGTGAGAGAATCTCACCAAAGAAAGCTCAGGCAGTTTAAAGTTATCTTCACAATGGTGGCTGTCAATATGGGATATAGAGGTTATAAAAGCAATTTAGATAGCCAGAAGGCTGCCTGGTTAGGATATTGCTGCCTCACCTAAATTCCCCAAAGAACCTTGTTTTGCAGCAGTTTTTCCAACACTTTTTCCCCAGCTATCACATAAGCTCTGACTTGAGGTTCCCCGCGTATGTAACTTCACAGATGCTCTCCTCAGTACCTGTCCTAGAGGCAATGTCACTTCTGGACTCCTTTTCTATCACAGTTACTTTTATTCCCCATAAAGCCACTGAATGCATGATGTGAATACAAATCTACTTTTAAAAAACCTTGAAGATATACAAAACAATTTTATTTGCAGGAATCCACTTTACAGTAGCAATTATGAAAGTGGATGATAAAAAAACCCGAACTCTTACAAGGTTAAATATTCTCCCCAAGCAACTGCTTTCTAACTATACTATGCCCTGAAGCAATTGACAAAAAGTCTAATTTCCCGCTTGACTATTCAAAAGCATTATTTCCAAATAAGTTCATTAGTACCAACAAAAAAAACAACCAACCAAACAACCTATTTTGCTCACTATATGTATTAAAAGCGGGTATTTGAATCCATGTAAGTAATTTACAACTTCATTCCCATTCCAGTGCATTCTAAAATTGAGTTTACACTGACTGTAGACAACAGTTCCCTTCTCTGAAAGTGTACCTTACTACATACATATCTCGTAACTCATTATACTCAAAACATACACAGTTAGCTAAAGAACAGCTGTGTTACAGTGTACAACACTGGTTAATAGAAGACAAGTTTTAATGGAAGCTAAAGGCTTCCACATTTCCCAAGTTTATACTTTCAGTTTTCATTAAAAAAAGCTTTACAACTATAAAACTACAGTTAGTGCAGTGGCTAACAGCAACATGAGAATAATTTAAGACCGCTGTCTGCATTTCTTCCCCTTCAAATTTATTAGATTTACTAATAAACCAAAACAACAAAGTACCTCAATGAACTGAAACACCTAAGGATACAAGCAACACGTTAATTTGTATAAGCACTTACGCATAGAGACAGCCAAAAACTTGCAGGTACTGAGGGAGACTGGTTCTATACTTTCTATTATCATCATGACACTGGAGGACAGAGCTGTTTTCTCCAGACGTGCCCGATCCATTTCCCCAGGTCCCCAGACATACTCGTACAGGCACACACAGATGCTCTTTTCAAAGCTCGCAGGAAAGGCGGCAGCTACTGAAGAGGGAATGTTTCGCTATCAGCATTCAGCCCTGTCCCCTCGCCCGGGGCCTCCACATTCCTGTTTTCACATCAGCCCAGCTCCCAAATGGAAAGAAATTTCTTAGGACTGGAATGTAAACTCATTCATCAAAAGTGATGCGGAATCGGAAGAAAACTCCACTGACAGGGAACAGCAAGAAAAGGTTTTTCAGTGAGAAGCCCTTTTCTTCCTTCCTCTTAAACATTGAAGATTGCTCACAGAAAACACAATTTCACTAGTGACAACTATTTTTCAAAATAAGACATACAAAATTTAGTTTCTCCCCTATAATGCAATCTCAACCTTTATATCTTTTGATATTCACCACCTTGCATTAGCTTAAAGTACTATTTAATTCACATATGAATTACAAGTCTTAGTAAAACTGCATCTAAGTTTCACAAAGAAAGCTCCACAAAGTATGGTCATCTATATGGTGCACATTCTCCAGCGCATTTTTAAGTGCAAAATACTGTTATAGTTTTACATATTTGTAAATGCAGTATTCGGAACAGAACCGCTAGTTTAGAATAAAGTCTCTAATTGGCATTTCCTCTAAGTCAAAACATATATTCCACTTAGATATGTTCTAATGCAGGAAAAAATTAAAAATTAAAAAAATAAAATAAAAAAGTAACATTTTCCTGTTTCTCAAGTTCTTAGAATTTTCTATGGTACATTTAAGCAAGGAAATAAGTTTCATATAAATTTTGCTTAAAAAAAACCAAACTACAATATATTAAAAGTAGAAATGTACCGCATGAGTATTGCAAAAATTTATGCCAAAACTCTAGAAATCAGATAATCAAAAACATTCATTCTTTGGAAATTTTCAAATGGGATGCACGATGGCCTTAAGATCGCTGCTGTGCAATATTTGCCAATGCAGGACATCTAAACGTACACTGAGATTAAAGTAAACATTTTCCCTCTTCCACCTTTCCCCAAAACAGTCCTTTACTCCTTGAGACAGTACCCAAACAAATCTGTAAGCACAAGGCTACACACACTTGAGTTCAGTTCCTCAACCTTTTAAGATATTAATGATAAAAATAGATCATAAGTTAAAGAAACTCAATCCAATTTTTTATGAAAATTACATTGCTTCATTTGACATCTACATTTAAGCATATTTAGAATTTGAAGTTATGTAAGCCAAAGAGTCTTCATTTGCTTTTGGGCAGCACCTACCCTGCAAACACTATTACTGCCATCGCTATTTATATTCACGTGCTCTCTTGCTGCGTTTCCCATCTTCCCCCCACCCTACATCTCTCAATGCCGGAGCACAGAGGAGCCGCCGTTCCTCCGGGCGGATCATCTGCTGCACAGTGCTGCTCCCTCATACCAGCGCCATGACCTCCAGCCATGACCAGCACCTGCTGGCCATCACCCCATCAATTATTCTCTGGTGAGACAGAGGCAAACACGGGCAGAATGTCCGGTCTCTGGCAAAACCGAAAGTCAAATCTTGATGTCATAATCAACATTCAACTTGCAAGACGCCAAAAAGCGTTAGATGTAGTTCTAAAGCAAACCACTTGCACCGAATTCCTGAATTAAGTGTTATAGAGCAGTATTTGGTAGATGCCTAGATGGAAAAAATAATGGGGGCTCTTTTCTACCTGCTGCTTAAGGAGATAGTAAAGGATTCAGTCAAGTTCCTCCTCCTGTATTGTTTTTTTATTAAAAAACACGTTTCATTTTGGTACATCCAGATTAGAATTGAAAACATCAGTCCCTTTTAACGGCTTGTTCTACCCAAGCGAGGTTCAGCTGGGTTTCACCTGAACACACTGTGAAACCCAGACCCTTCCTCCACCCACCTCGCCCTCGCCAGGGATGAAAAAAAAGAATAAAGTTCCAATTTAGAAGTGTGTATACATGCACGAGCCATCCCTGGGGGAACACTCTAAGTGCTCTGATGAAAACTAAATTTGGCGTGGCCATTTTTTGACCTCTCAAGAAAAAAAATAAAAAGACAGAGGCCTTCATGCATGCAGAGCAGCTCTTACACGAAGAGCCCTCCGCTGGGGAGGAGGTGGGGGGGGGAAGGCTGCAAGTGGGTTTCCCCACGCTCAAAGCTGCACACGGGAAACTGTGAAAGCAAGGGATCCTGCAACTAAAAGACAGAGGATATCAGATAATTTGATCTTCTGCGTAATATAGGCTGACTGCTCTGATTCTCATTCGACTTAGTGCCTATCTTTTTTCTAAAAGTAAGCAAATATGCAAGTGAAGCCCAAACTGCTTTTGACTTGCATTAAATATTATTTTTAATTCAACCGTGGCAGTCATCCGCATATCAAAATAATCAGTAGATTCACCTTTTTCTTTTCCTTTTCTTTCAACTTTAATTATCACAGTATTATGTTTATAGGACTTTTTTTCCAGCAAAAGAAATAGCTGCTTTACAGGAACGCTTCTCAGTTGAAAGGAAAACTGAGATGCCGGCAACTGGAATAGGAGTTGAAGAGGCATTTGCAGACCTGTCACTGTTTGCAAATCCTGGAGCCATGAGCTCACTACATACCGTGGATAAGGATGATTAGACTTACCCAGTGTCATATGATAGCTTAGATGTTTACAGTCTCTGCTACAACAGCTCATGTGTCAGGGAAGGGACTCCCTTGCAACATGGCAGCTACGTACACGCCACTTAATAATACTTTGGGGGAAGGGGGGTGCAGGGGTTCACAAGAAGAAAAGCAAAGAAGCCTCAAACATCACTGCAGCTCCTCGCTTGACCTGGGACCCAAACTATCCACTGCCTGGCAGGGGGGGAGGAGGAATCAGGGTGTCAACGGCAATACCCCGAGTGCTGCAACAGGAGGGTGTAGGGGCGGGAAGAAGGCAGCAAACCAGACATAGAACGCCTGATGACTAATCAGTCCACGTGAAGGACACTGAAATTACAGGATAAGCACATTTATAGTACATCAGTGCTTTAAATAATTTCTGCTAAAAACATGTGAAAGTTAATTTGAACTCCAGCTGAAAGCTTTAGTAAACTTATTCAGTATTTTGAACACTTTTAGTTAGCATCCTTACGGATGAGGCTATAGTACCTTACGTACGTAACATTCATAGGGATTTCTTTATTTCTTCTGCAAATACAACCCAGATCAGAGGTTGCATTAATCAGGCAAGTTATAGCTGACTACTGAAAGCACTTCAAAAGAAGTTCCTGAAAACCCACAGTGAATAATTTGAAATTAACTAGATTCTGGAGGTTTGCTTCCAGAGAAAGTCCCTTCAGTCAACCCCTGAAACGTATGTCTTATGATCTTCACACAGTTTTTCTTTTGGTACAGACCACTGTTTTGAAAAGTGTGGTTAATTTTAAAATTTTACCTAGTTGCAAGACTGAGTATGGCAGTTTGACTAGTTGATGTAACAAAAAAAAAAAAAAAAAAAAATTGAGTAAAGTTTCAAATTTGTTGCTTTTCACTTTAGCTTTTTATAGTGTTACCTTAAAACTAAAGTTAAGCTGAAAAAATGGTTAAAAACCCAATCTGAAAAAGTGCTGCTGTTAGGTATAACAAATTGGTTTGAGAATTTACTGCAAACAAGGGTAGATGCTCAGGGCCTTTATAGCAGCAGGTGATCCTGAATACTTTTCAGACTACAACACCACTTAGGGTTGTTTATGACCCTTTCATATATACTAAGCAAGAGAAATGTGTTAATTCAATTTTCCTGTGAAATTAAAGATCTGGATTTATAAACTATATACACAAATACATAAACAAAAGTGGAACACACGAGTAGTGGCAACAACAAAATTTAGCCTGTTGCAGCAGTTTAACTTTGCAGCATCTCTAGTATAGAAAGCTAGAAGATAGGTACCTCATCAGAGCAGCTGACAGAAAAGATCTTTATTTGGAAAAAAAAAAACTCCTTATTTTTTGATTCAGAAGTTGTCGTATTATTTTATCTTGGAAAACATTCAAAGATGAAAGCTTTTTTTCCTAACCTACTTTTTTTTTTTTTTTAAGTTATTTTACTAAATGGTTTGAATAAAGACAGCTTTGCTTATGCTTCAACTTAATGACGTCTGTGTTGCCATGGAGCTTACTGTGACATCACAAGATCTACATAATGGTCTCAAAGAATGAGAAGCAGTAGGAAAACATTACTTAAGAGGCAAGACCTTGTCTGAACATAGTTTGGCTTATTAACATTCATGAAACTCATTAAAACAGAGGAATACTTTTCCAACCTCATAGAAAAGCCTTTAGATGTTAGATCCTAAATGAAGAATGTGGGTTTTTTTTACCTTGAAAAATATATAGTAAGTTTTTTTAAGTCCCGCTACAGACTTTCATAATTAAGGTACTAGGAGCTGTCTTCTTTTTAAAAAACTAAAAAAAATTTAGTAACTTGACACGCCATCTAGAATTTTAGTAGTAAAATAAGACCATACATATTGACATTCTCCCACCCCCACTTATTCATTTACATGGAGGGCTAATCACATGACCTCAATAACTAGTTTCCATAAATCTTACTAGTACAAGGCAAATGTAATAAGTGCCCTATAAATGTAAATGAATAAACAAACTAAAACAGTGAAGTAATACTGACAACTTTGTTTCAGCTATTTAGATTATAATTTGAAAATAAATTAGCCCTCACTTAGCATGTTATATCTAGTGTTCCTGGATTTATTTTTCAGAAACATTTGAAAACTTTAGCGTCACCTGAAAGAAAACTCTCAGACATTTTAAAGTCTTCTACAGTATGGAATAATATTTTGTTAAAAAACACTATTTGTAGAAGAATTATAGTAGCAGAATCATGCTAATAATCAGAACAATACTTCAGATTCCTTTCACCTTTCTACAGTCCTGCAAATACATAAGTAATTAAAAGTTATTACTTCACCTTATCAACACTGTCCTTCACCAAAGATAAGGCCACAGAAGTTTAGATCCCCTGAGTTCCACACGAGGCAAAGAAAAGGCTCTTCCCCACATATACCCCAAACCTAAATGCAGGGACAGCCATCCCATAACACATTTATATTGGACTTCCCTGAAGAGTTTTCTTGGACATTTTGTAAAAAATATATAAACACACACACCGAAAAAGACTTGTACGTCTTGCACTTGTAAGCACAGGATGGACTCTAAGGTACCTCCTGACTTGTCTGCAGAGTACACAAATTTTGGTGAGCGTGATCTTCCAGTCTGTATCATCTTCTTTTAAATATCATTGTTCAGCAGTAATAAATCATCTCCAATTTCAGGACTTAAAATGGACCTCCCTGTCTAATTAATGTTGTTCCCTAGGCTGCCACAGCCCTGCTGAAAATGATCTTTTCCCCAGCGTATCATACCCAGACCAGCATCGTCACCTTCTTGCTCTGCAGCGCATTCTGCCCCCCTCTCTCCACATGGGTAAACTTCTCCCTCTTTGGTATTCTTTATGCCATTTTTGCATAGAGTTCATTTTATTGTTATTTTGGCGTAAGCAATGACCAGGTAACTTCTCCGTTCATTTCATTTATAGAACTCGCCCAGAGACCCTGAGACCATGTAAAGCGAACACGGCCTTCCTTTTACCCTCAGCAAGAATCTCATAATGTGATTTTCTCAAGTAACAGGGTTTTTTTGATGTTTTGCAGGTTTGTACTAAAACTCAAAACCTTAAATACTAGAATATTGAATCAGAAGGAACCTTAAATCAGGAACAGATTGCAGAACAGGTCATCCCACCAGCTGCAATGTCAATTGTGATAAAACAAACGTTTTCTTCTGATAGACATCTTTAATTAGCTGTGTAAGCAGTAGTGAATATCCAGGTACAACAGGACCCACATTTAACTTTAAAATAACCACATACTTTATTACATAGAGAATTTCCCCCTCCTTAACTTCTGAAAGAGCTCTCAATTTTTTCCACATCCCTATTTGTATGCAAGTAATTTACTATCATTTCAGATAACAGCTTTTTAATATTAAAATCAAGCCTGAAATTTTACAAAGAAGATACCAGTATAAATGAAACTGTTGCAATCAAATGAATATCACATAATTATAATGTACGGAAGAACAACAAGAGCAAAAGCAAAGATGAACCATGTTTCCAAGACTGCTTAGATTTGTTCTCAATTATTTCAAATTGTGACATGCTCCATTAGAAACCCTAATGCCGGGATTAGAAAGGTCTCTCTAACCAATGAGGCACAAAAGGAGGTAAAGAGAAGAGTCAGCAATAAAAAACATACTGTTTCAAGGCCAGTTTTTGTTGCAGCACATTTTAGAAACCAGGTATCTCAACTAAGAAGCACCAAGTTTTTTCAACAATGAGAATAAGTCAGCACCTTCAGGAAAAACAAGTTTTCAGTGGAATGCATGTTTTTCTCATCCATCCTAAAGAGCATTCTAAAACATTTGCAGCAAAAACAAAAAGCCCACAATTTCAGCACATTTTTCAAACACTAGGTATCATTCACAGACGTCAAAAATTATATTTTGTCTATCAACTGCCTTCAAAGATTCTCTCCTTTCCTCTGCTTTCTTTCTGCTAAAAGATAATTCCCCATAAACCTAGTCTGTTAAATCTCTCTGCTTGCTTAATTCTAATTTTTCCTTAATAAACATTCATGCTTACACAGAAAAAAAGTTCTAGTCTCTCAGGTTTTGTGTTTTCCTTAGCATTGTATATTCCATACTCATATCACACTGAAAAACTTTGATTATATTTATTCTGTATAGCAAGTGTTTGGATTTTTTTTATAATTACTGTTGTTGTTGTTACGGGAACAGCGGCAGGAAATGCCATCTTGACTTAGCTTACACTTACTATGTGTGAAACAATGAGAAACTGGACCAGAACAAGGACTCTTGAAACTGCAAGCTCTACACCATCAATTAATGGTGTCTCTCTGTAGAAAGTGCATGAGGTTGTTCTGAACATTCCACCAGTGAACCTCAGCATCAGCAGGTGATCCAGACTCTCTCAAGTCCATCATCGGGTCTTTTGTATGGAACGAGACTGAAATCTGTAGCTCTAGGATGTAAAAAAGGCTTGCATTTGTCAGCTTGTGAGGGCTTCTTGGCTTCTCTCCTAGGATAGAGCACTTCCATCCCTGAAAACCTCCCCGCCTTAAGAGGAATTAGAAATATTCAGGCTCACTTAAAAGTTATTCAGGTCATTTGACACTTTCTGCTTCTTCGTTACCTTCTCATCTCCTCATTACAAACTTGGAAGAAAGCCTGGTAGCACTAGCCGCACTACGCTAGATTTCTATTTTTATTTTCAAAAGATGCCAGCGTAATAGATTAAGTCCCTTAGCATTTTATCAGCTGTGCAAGAACAAAATTCCAGGAGCGTTGAAATAATTGTTTTGACAGGAACAACGCCAGACACAACCCAATCTCATCATTTAGGAACTGTGTCCTCTTCTATTTCCCAACACCTCAGATACTGGCAGTACACTTGGAAGATGACCCATTTCAAACCTCAATGAACTCTTAAATTATTCAGCACAACAGGAGATGGGGAATAAAGCAAAATGTATGTAACGCCAAACTCATTTAGCTGTAAAAAACATTTTAAGTATTCATATTTAAAAAACTGTACACCAATTTCAGCAAAGAGTAAGGACAGTTTCAGATGACATTACTGCTTCAAGTAGCATGTGCTCTGCATCACAAGCTTTGCTGTAACAGCAGGTGATATGACAAGACAAGGCCCTATTAATTTATGGCTCAGCTAATTCAGCTACACCTGGAGCTGACTGTGACTGTGTCTAAGCGAGGACACCAGATTCAGGGAGCTTGAACCCCCCCCACATGCCCTCCCTGCTAGCTGGCCCTCAGGGAGCTGAGTTCAGGGACAGACCTACGGCAGCTCCAGCTCCTCCGGCACCTTGCGAGGAAGAATGCAATGCCACCAAAGCTCCGGGCTTCACTGGTAACACTGGCCATGAAACCATCAGGAGATGAACAGATTCAAGGTAGACGGCCAGATCAGGCACTCCCAATAAGATGTTCCTTCTTGTAAGCAAGCTTTTATTTCTCGAGGAGGCTGAGTCTCAATAAAGTAATGACAGTCACATGCGCTGTGATAGCCTAATTTTGTGCTTACAGGTAACAGTAAACATCTCCATCCCAAAGGACATACACAGTCTTTTAGGTAGATGCAGATGGTACAAAGCAATTAGAGTTACTTTCTCAATGTCTGTTTAAAATCCGCGTCTACCGTAATTCACAGTAGACATACACTCAGTCATAAATGGGCTGACATCTCCACTTCTTCTTCCAACTTCCTTCTTCATCTTAAAATCTCAGTCTTTCCTAGATTAAACCATTACGATCACTCTCCTTCATGCTTCAGTTACAGCTGACGGACTGAAATGCTGAAGCAAGGCATTCAAACCAGACAGAAGACGAGATGGCACTGGGGGTCAGCCCAGCCCACAGCAGTACCATACTCTATACCTTCCCACCAGCCTTCAGAAATACTCGTGAGCATGGCTTCACAACAGTACTAGCTGGATACAGAAATAACGAAGCAACAAACCGGTCATGGGAAAATCCAGCAGCAGCAACTAGCTGCAAAAAAAAAAAAGTTTAATATTAAAGAGCAAGAGTTCTGAGGGCAAACTAAATCCAAAGCACACATTTTCAAGTAATTTCTTAAATAGACTTGAAACTATAACCTGAGGAGCTATTTTTCTTTACAAAGATCCAATGTATGGTCTTCGTGTTTCCATCATGACGCTGTAAACCCTTAGCCATAAGCAAAACTCAAACAGGGAAAAGCTCAATAAACTCAGCACAGCTCTTGCTCAGCTCCCTCTGCAGCTTAAATAACTAAACCAGCAGCTCCCAAAACTACAACCCTGAGCTTCTCTCAAGTCTGTTCTTCTAAAACTCTCACTTCCCTGCTCAGGGCAAAACAAAAATCCCTTTTTAGTCAAATTCAAAATTTATCTTGGTTTAAATATTTGTGTATATTGGTCACTCTCTTTCAGTTAAAGCACCAGTTTCATTCTGTTATCTCATAGGTTTCAGCCAGCAATAGCCATTATTAATAAACGCTAAGTTGCAAATATATTAGAGTCATATATTTAGAGTTGGATTTTATTGTTGTGATTAAAGCTATCAATATAACTTCATTCACCCAAAAGATTGCTCAAAGACAGTTCTCTACTAAAAATATAAATATATCATCAGTTAGATATATGTAGACCACACCAAACAGCATGTCCCAGGCATCATGAAAATTAGGAAGTATTTTTCAGGATACATAAAGCTGTGTAAATACATGTACATAGCCAAGAGCTCTGCTCCACCACTATTATATACTCACATGCATTATTTGTCAAAATAAAAAATGCCTGCCAAAATCCCAAACAAATTTTCTTCTGAGAGAGGTTACTTTAAGCTGATCAGAACACACTTGGACAAGGACAAATCTTTTTTGCACAAACTGAGTTTTGTTATTGCTTCAAACACATTCAAAACAAGACCATAAATTCTTCAATGGCTCTCCAGTAGAATTTGATATTCTATTAAATTTTTTAAGTTGTTTTAGTGTACAAAAGCCCAGAGGGCTAAATAATCAATATTTAAATAGATACACCCCTTTTGATTTTGAAGACAAAAAAAAAAAAAAAAAGATGTTCTCTCAACTTCAAAACTTAACCTTTTAACTAGTGGAAAAAGCTTAAATAATTGCTCTCGTATGTAAAATTTGTGACCTTGGCAAAGGGAGAGTAGCTCTCCATCGCCATATGAAGCAGTGAGGGGAGAACCGGTTGGGTGTGGCAGTAAGGAAGGAAAAGAAGAGGCTACAGAAAGGAAAGATTGTAGATGAGTCAGTAGTTAAAGACAAAAGCAAAGCCAGGTTTGCATGCGGCAAGTAAGCATCGCAGCATGCCTGAGCAGCACAGCACACCAGCCAGACAGTCTCGGAAGAATTCTAGGAGAAAAGCAGGAAAACCCAAGCACCAGAGCCTACCAGTCTGAGAAAAAGTGCCCAGCAGTTCTCTGTTTTGTTGCTGCTAAGAGCAGTTGCATACTCCGTTCGTGGAGGCCGTGGACAAGCACAAAGTTAGCTGGGGGAGATCTAGGAGACATTTTTGTAGTGTAGCTCCAAGGCAAATAAGATGAAAGACCACATAAAATTTACACTGGAAGCAAACTCCTGGAACAAAAACCACACGGGAAGTCCGAGCAGCTGAGCAAATGTGATGAGAGCACGGAGCAGACCTAGGGATGCTGGAGGACATCCCAGAAGATATTTTGAGGGACTGTCACGTTAATGCTGTCAGCGACCATGTGAAAACACAGGAGAGCCAGGACAACCTTCAGGGAATTGTATTTTCTGCTCATTTATTTTCTGGACTTCATACGTAAACCTCATTCTACCATGTGAACTGCTTCAGGGTACAGATGCTCAGAGGAAACAGTGAGGAGACAGAGTATTAATTTGTGCTAGTTTGGTGGTCATGGTGGGAGGGGGGAAATTAAGGAATGTTTAGTTTGACCGTAATATGTGCCTGATACGTTACATAAAAGAAGTATGAAAACTGTTAGTAGTAAAATATGGGGGGGGAAAAAACCCAACCTTCCCCACATTAAGCTGTCAGAATAAATTTCACTGTTGCAATTTACAGAAATTAAATAGGAGAACAAGATTAAACTCCATTTTGTGTCACCAAAAATATGGCAACTTTAATTGTTCAGGTCAAAATTCTTTAGAACTCTGAATTGTAAAATTTTCCAAAAAAGTAAGTTAACTGAATAAAAACCAGACTTATCTTATGAGCACTATTTGCTGGCTGATGGCTTGGCATTTGAACAAATACAAGCTAAACTGTAGTACATTAGGGAAATAAAATGGTACTTATGCTATTTTCACAAAACAGACACGGTTTAGATATTAAAGTTTCCAAGGCAAGTTACTCAATTCAGGACTTCATGTATTCCAATATTCCATCTTGAACATTATTTTTTTTTTTAATTTTGAATTAGAGACTTGTCAAGTAGCTAGTTACAAGTAGTTTTACAAGTCACCTAGTACATAATACAACTTTGGCAAAATTGGCAGCTGTGCCGCTCATTTCAACCAACAGCTATTGGACCATATATAATACATTACAAAGCTGCTTATTTTTTAACTCATATGCTATTATTTATTTCTGCTTTGAGTGGAAAAGCAGTGGGGTGGTCATTTTGTATGTTTTTAGACAGCTTGGCATTGGGTTTTTTTATTATTTCTTAAGACATTCTTCTTCCCCAACTATATATTATCCGTCTGCCAAACCTACTCATCACTCCCTCTCCCCAAAGAATTTTAAATGGTATCTAACACTAGCAATCAAATATGTGGAAACAATTATTTGGAAGGAAAAAAAGTTTACCTGACAAAATACACAACAAAAGAGCATTTCTGACGTTACCCACCAACCAGCCTGAGGATGCTATATCTGAAACTACTGCAACTAAATTAGCTAATAGAGGCCCCAAATACAAATAATATGCTGAGCATATGCAGTCAAATGCACTAAGGTACTTTCTAGTTTGAGCTATAAATCCAATGATGGCACTCCATCCTGTTCCTTATGGGCTCACATGCCAACAGCCACGAAGTTAAGAGTAGGACAGAATTCAGCACAGAACTGAGAAAACACCCTCCAGGACTGCAGGCAGATTTATCCACTAGGACTATCTGAATTACCCAATACACTACTTTTGCCCTGGCTTGTACAGACATACAGTTTAAAAGAGTGGAAATCCAACAAAGAATAGCAAACGCTCTTGAAACTCCGGCTGGGGGGGGGGGACACGACACGACACGACATATATTTAATTTTAAGTTTGGCCAGCTACTGTCCCGCCATCATTCAAAGAAGCCGAGCTCCAAAAAGCCAGGAGGACGGGCAAGGGGAAGCCCCCAGTCTGAGCAGCACCGGCAGCTCCCGAAGCCCCACTGGGAGCACTGGATGCAGCCCAGAGAACCTGTGCAAAGGGAATGACTGCAGGTGCACAGGGCAGGGTGCTGAGAAAGAGAATAATTTTAAGGTNGAGGGAAAAAAAAAGAAAAAAAAAAAAAAAAAAAGAGGATGGCAAGATGTCTGGGGACAGTAGGGACAGACTATAAGCTCTGGGAAGTGTTAGGAACATCATTCTTGCTTTCTGCTCCTACACAGACTTCTCAGCTCCATCCTGCTCACTTACTCACAAGCTTCACGTGTTGCAAAATTACTTCTTAGTGGCTTTCTAGATGGGCAAAGAGAAAATAGATTAAACTGGAAAAAAAAAACTAAAATAGTCTAAATATGAATTAACAATAAGTTTATTCAAATGACAGCGTTCTGGCCAAACAAGATCAAAATTAGATGATCTCTACCTGGCAATGTTTAGGTCTCTTCCTATTACCTGACACCAATGATGCATCACGGCATGCTCCATTTGCTAAAGTGTAGCAAATTCATCTTAATGGCAATAAAACATCAAGACTCCCAAATTATGCAATGATCAAAAAGGCTTTTGAAATCATTACTCCTTCTACATGTAAATATTCAGTTTAAGCATACGGTTATGCAGTAACTGCCTTTTGCCCACTTTGGACACTACTCTTTAGATTTCAAAATACCACCCTATCAGTTCTTTCTGGACAGCAGTCTTTTCAGGAGGTCTCGCTTCTGTTATTTCTAGAGCACTGTAAAAATTTACTTTAGTATTCCTGCTAATCAGTCTCTTCTACCCAGTCTGTACATCTGAGCAGTTTACTATTTCCTTGTGAGCAATTCACTGGCAGTGTAAGTAAAGCTGAACAACTTCGTTTTCTTCTCAAGCCTTTGCTTTAATAAACAGATAAATCGCTTATTACCCACCAGTATTCCAAATCAGAAATTTAACATAGGTGCCCTCTGGCTTTTCCCAAGTTTCTTATTCATGGATGAGCCCAAGGCCCAGATATTGCAGCTTACTCATTTACAAAGTAAAAATCCTGCATAGCCTTGTCCTAAATTTAAATAAGGCCCTCACCTACCCTTTAATCACTATAGCTTCTGAGCACAAAGCCTCTCGTTTTGCTCTCCAGAAATACTTTGTCTTGCATCATTAAAGTTTCTTAATTTTGCTTTCATGGACTTATGTTATCTTTGTTAATTAACAGATTGTCTCTCTTGCATTTGCTTGCCATGACACCTGCTTTAGCAGCTACTTCACTCCATCCACAACTATGAAACTTCTCATGCCAAATTCCACACTTGTCATTCACCAAGGTCTCTGACACTGTCCCAGATGTCATTTCTGACTTTCTCCAGGTGAACAACCCTTAAATGCTCTGCTTAGAGTCACAGGACCTGTAATTTTCTGTTCATTCTTTCAGGAAGAATCTCAAGTTCCTTGTTTATCTTATAAAATCTCACCTCTCATCAAGTGTCAAAAAATGTCTGAAGCACAAGCATTGGCTCTACAGAGGGATTTGGACCTACAGAGGGATCTAGACAGGCTGGATCGATGGGCCAAGGCCAATAGTATACAAGGTTCAACAAGGCCAAGTGCCAGGTCCTGCACTTGGGTCAAAACAACCCCATGCAGCACTACAGGCTTGGGGAAATTTTTCCTAAAATCCAGTCTAAGATATTAGGAAAAATAATATCCAGCCTGAGATATTAGGAAAAATTTCTTCACTGAAGGGGTTGTCAAACATTGGAACAGACTGCCCAGGGAAGCGGTGGAGTTGTCATCCCTGGAGATATTTAAAAGACAGGTAGCACATGGTTTACGACATGGCTAGGCATGTCCCCTATGGCTTAGGGATGTGGTTTAGTGGTGGCATTGGCAGTGTTAGGCTGATGGTTGGACTCAATGATCTTAAAGGTCCCTTCCAATCTATGATTGCTGTAATTCAAAGGAACAGAAGTTTCTTGCCACAGACTATATACAAGCACCCTACATTAATTCAGATATCATATTTCCCTTCTCCCAGGATCTAAAGGTAGCACTTTCTGACAGCTTTTTTTCTGTCATTGCTTGTTCATTGATGACATATGGGACAATTTTCTTCCATCTGCCAGCAGCAGGGATCCTATAATCTGTTGTTGTGCTACTTTTTACAGTAACCAGTTTTGCACCTTTAGCACATACTGTTTGATGGCATATCAAATATACCATTTTATCAGCAGTGACTGTCCTCTTACAGATGCCAGACACTTGCTTACACCAAGAACATGCCACCATCATCAAATGGAAGTCCCAAGACCAGCATTGCTCTCCCACTGAAAGGCAGATTTGAACATCATATGCCAACCAACACAAGCTCTGAAATGGTTTCCCACTGTTTAAAACTGTAAAGAAGTTTTGAGTGCTTTCATTCTCATCATACCATACAGAGACAGGTCATTCTTTTATTCCACCTTTCACAAATTTTATTACAGGGTATTTACTTCAAAGGAGCCTTTTATAGTAGTCTGAATGAATATGCATATAATCAGCGTTTTAAAGTGATTCTGCTCTGCTTCCACTAAAATGATGGAGCCCAGCCACCCTAGTCTAAAATCCTTGCAGTCATTTGCATGTTTTTCCATAGCTCAAAATAATTAAATTTTTTACTGTAGCATTATAAATTTTGACCGTCTCACACTCAAACTTATCCTTTTCCACGTAAAATACCACTTTTCATTGCAAATCCATTTACATAAAGCACAACCTTAAACAGAAGTAGCAAAACTAGCATATGCTTAGATCATGTTACTGCCAAAACATGCACTGAAGACTCGTGCATGGTAAGTAAAGCCTGAGGACAACATCATAATCTCTAGTGCATCCTATGATTTAAAGTTTGATTACTCACAGGAACAGACTACTTGGTACTCCACTCATTTGTCAGGTTTTGGGTGGTTTTATTTTTAAATTGACAGCACTTGAATGACACTTTAGATGTTTGTACACTGTCCACAATGATGGGCTTTCAATTTTAGCTATGGGCAGAAAGCAATTACCACAGGTAGCGAAGGCAGGAAAAGCATGTTTATGTGTGTACTTCTGTGTTTCATTAAGCATAAGACATTGACTTTTAATTCTAAAAATTCTCTACATCTCATGATTTATGTTTAAAATACAGAATGCCGTACATTCATAACTGACATACCTGCTCCTTGGAAGAAACATAGACTCTTTAATGAAGACTGAACCAGACAATAGGATATACCAACAGGTTCCAATGTCATCAGGGCTGGAATAAAATAAAAAAAAAATAAAACAAAAACACAGGTTAAGATACTTCATTAAAGTTACTCATAGCAATACCAAATTTGCATTACAAAGACATCAGAAGCAAAACCACTCAAAATTATGGAAGAAAGCCACGGCTTATTCATGGACAAAACAACTCCATCAAACTCTTCTAATTTCCACCTGCAAAGATATACATTATTAGAATACCTCGTTTCATTCAGTTCACTTTTTTAAAAGCATACATCTATCCCTTTGGTAACAGCATAAATCCAATGAAATACAACTGACAGTGATTAAAATGAAGTCAAGCTACAGCAAATGTATTGTATTGTATTCTGTCGAATCCATTACTCTCCTCCTGCTGAAAAGAACTGTAGCATCTTCCCCTCTATAAATAAGGCTTCCTTTCCTAATTCTAACCATCTCCTCCTTCATCCTTTCTTCAAGACAGAAATCTGCCTTTCAGCATCAGTCTGCCTTCCCCCAATGTAAGAGAGCATTGGATAGATGTGCAGATGGTAAACCCACATCAGATCTGTTAGTCAACTTTATCTGCTGCTACTACGCACTACCCCTTTCGTGCCTCTTCCTGGCACAAGAATAAATTCCCAACAATACAAGGGACAAAGAGTTTCTTTTCCCCTGTCTTCACCGTGCAGAGAAACTGGACAAGGACTTTGTCATCCAGGCCCAGTTCATTCTACTGTAGATTCAGATCTTGCTCCTTGAGAAATACAAAACCTATTTCATAGGCTTAGACTCTTATTGGATAAGTTCAAATCATGTTTGGACAGGAAAATAAAATAGGTTACTAGAAATAGCTGCAGTAGAAGTCTTGTGCCGTTTCAACACTCAACACTGAGAATCTCTGGACTTTACTTCAGTTTTTACCACTCCTGCCTCTTCTCAAGAAACTCACTAACTGGATGCCAGTAAGCTGTTATGAACTGCTTGAGCATTCTTATCTGAAAACCACATCCCTAGTGACACTCGGAGATGCAGATTACTTAATTAATCTGTAGCACCTTCATTTTTTTTTTAAATTACATGTCTCAAGTCTTTAGCAACAATTAGTTCCAACTTCAAGCAAGAACAGCCCACATCTTTCAATGACAATGACAGCATAGTATTAAAACCTAATCTTAAATCTAAGTAGGCTATGTACATGTGAGCAGCGTGTTTTTCACTTGAAGAACTGCAATTTAAGAAGTACCTACACAGCGGGGTCCTCAGGAGAAGAGTGCCATTTCCTCTGCACTCACTGTATTACACTTTCTAAAAGGAAAGAGGGAGGCAGCTGGCCTAAAACAGCTGAGAGCAAAACAGCAAACCATCCCATCTAAAAATGTGCTCCATTTCCATTTTGCACTATATAATATAACCATGAGACAAAAGGACAAACATCAGAAACACAAAGAATTAACAGAGGAAATTGAAGACACAATCTATGACCAAGAACACAAGAACTAAAATGAGGCAGCCTATATTTCTTTTCTACCAGCCTAGGGCTCGACCGGTGAAGCCACACTGGTTGTCCACACACACCAGCGAAGACTTAACACCTTCTAAACAAAGTCTGGAGGAAATACTTCTTTATCCTGATAGACAATAGAAAATGAAGTGATAACATCATGTCATAGCTAAAACAACAAACCACCTTGATTTGCACAGTTGAAGTGCACCAAACTGCCTTTTCTGAAGTGTTTCACATGCTTGCTTCTCAGATGGACCTGTACTGCCCTCAAACTTCTTAGTCCAGAAAAATCAACATTGTACATAAGTACAGAGAGCCAGGTTAAAGCAGATAAACTCAAGAAAACCCCCACTTAAAATGAAAATATTCTCAAAAGCACAAACGTGCACCTGAGTTAAGTCACACAACTTCCAAGACTTCCCCCTAAATGAGTTTTAAGTTGACAGGCATACAACCACCATTGCGGCTGAACGGCAAGGCTGTTGGGATTTTTTATTGTTTCTGGGTTTTAACTGATGCCATTCTAAATACAAATGATCTGCTCTAATTAGCATAGTTGAAGGTTTTTAAAATAAATTTTTTCAGCAATGGCTATAGGCTGAGTGATTTCCCAAACTGCTGGGAAGTAACTCTATTAGGAAGTCAATGAATTTTTCCACCTGGATTACAGTGCACTACATTATCACATAAGAAGTTTTGAGGGGTTTGGTGGTCGGGTTTTTTTTCCCCCCTAAAAATTGGCAGTTTGACTAAATATAAAAGCATAGTCTGATAGAGAAGAACCTCATCTGGGGTCACAGGCTTTATAACTAAAGCAAAAGTAATTTAAGAAGATCTGTTTATACTTCTACAGAAAGCCATTTCCAAGGATAATATAATTGCAGCAAAAATAAAAAAAAATTATTTAAACCAATAGAAAATATTTCAACTTTTGCAAATCTACTAATATACAAGCTTTTATTTCCCTCCTTTAAAAGTTCATTAATTATTTTAAATCCTCTGTCAAATCACCTATTTGTAAGGGGCTTTACTTATTTTTTTCTCATTGGAGAGCTTTTATCTCCACAGAGAAAGGCAGCCACTGGCTTTCACAAGCACCAATCAATATGTTCAATGTTCAAATTCTTAATGCTACTTTTGAATCCACCTTTCAATCATTTAATGAACAGCTATAAATGATTATACATTTAACTGCAGTGGTTTAAGTTTTTCTTATTTGATCACACACAGCATGACTTTTCACTCAGTTAATCATCCAACTCAGTTTTACCCCCCCCTTTTTTTTTTTTTGCCAGTTCACAGGTTTATCCACTTCCCCTGCAAGTTAGCTCTTCAACAGTTGTTGCTCCTTCTCACTTACCTCTCATGAACATCATACTTTATCCACTTCATATATAATCAAAAGAAACATCTGTTAATTTGACAGCTGAAAGTGCCGATTAAAAAAAATTGATCAAACTTTAGGAATACTATCTGTTTGGGTTTTTTTTTTCTTTTTGCTTTATGTGTACTTTGATAAGTTTTTTTATTTTTGCAGTCATGTTTGAGAATTTCTAAGCTCTAAGCTACCCGCATCATGCACATCTACTGATCTCAACTCCTTAATTATCTAAATAATAAAAAATCTTCAATATTGCTGTGTCACAATAGTGGAAGGTTACTACAGAACATGTCTGTATTCAAGGTATCTTCCCCAAAATACACTGTGCATTCTTTTAAACTTTCACTGCCAGCCAAAACATCATAAATATTTCCAAGATAGTCTTCAAAAGCAAAGAACCCTGGTGGATTCTCATTGTCTTCCTTTTTACAACTAACTAGTGTCTTAATATAGTCTCAAAAAAAAATCTGAGAAAACCCCAGCAAATACATTCCTTGCTCCACAACACACATGCTTCCCTCCAAAAAAACCCACAGAGAAATGAAAGACTGATCTATTCCTTTCATATGAAAATATATTTAACTCCCGTGCTTCTCAACACTTGCTACACTTTCAGTTGTTTAGAATTAAGCCTCAGCAAAGCCATTTGGCAGCCAGCTTTTGCTAGAGTGCTGTTACAAAAAAAAAAACACGTGCAATTCTTTCATTTTAAGGATCCTGGCCTTTCCCCAATCTTATTGAAACATCAGATTGCTTTCAATCAAGTTTCCGTGTTTTCTGTACTACACTTGAGGTTTGTTCATCAACAATGCATTTGCATTCTTCAGGGCTTTTGTGCCTATAATGAACAACAGAAGGAACCACAGAAGTAGTCTATACTGAACTACAAAAGCACTTCTTCGAGCCACGTGAGGACTAATGCAAATTCCCTTTTACCCAATGTCGAATATTCACACTTGAAAGGTTTTCTTTGCAATCACATTTTACACTTAAACATCAAAAGTGAATTCTACAGAATAAATCTAATTACAAAGTTTTCTTTCACTGTTAAAATACTGCCTACCACTGGCAACCCATAGAGGTATCTAGAAACTCTATTTGTCCTTCTAAAGATATTTCTTCTATCAAAGAGATGACAGCAAATTGTGTTGAAAACAGTTCTTTTGTGGACAGAACGCATCCCTGACCAGTTTTGCAGGAGGGTGTTAACTCCATGTAAGCACTTCATCTAGAATTAGCTGACGCAGGATAGATGCTGATGACTTCCCCGCAAAGGCATCCTTAGAGGGACACTGGTTTTTTTGGCTTCGTGACAGTTGAGGGGAGGGTCCAGTAGCACATGTCTGTCAAGCTGATGTAGAAAGGAAAGCCATTTGCTTAGGTAAGATCTTTCCAACAATGAGTTTTATAAGGGTGCCACCGCTGCCCCACATCGCCACCACCACTGAAGCAGCAGCTGTCAGACACTCGGAGACTGGAATTGCAGTGAAGGATCCACATCGGGCTGAAAGCCCAGCCCACCCAACCCAGGCAGGCAGCACTTCTCCCTAGTTGAAAGCTCCTCTCCCCACCCTTCCTCCAGTCTTGCGAGGCTCAGTGTGCAGCAGGAGCGGAAATACTGCAAATCAGGAGTTACTGGCACACGTTGTACATTCCCAAGCAGGCATTCACACATCTGCTCTGCAGGCGAGAAATTACTTTACCTGTTGGCTTTAAGCAATGGAGTACATTGCCTCAAATAGGTATGACTGCTGCGGGTTTCTCTGGGGGTTTGGGGGGGTTTTATTTGTTTTTTCCAGCTCATCTACTGTTTTGGATATTCATCTGGATGAAACTCAGGACTGTTAAAGTTATATTGCCTACTGAATGCAGCACAGCTATCCACTTCCCCAAGTTAGAGAAAACAAGATTTATTACCATGAAAGTAAGATGACACAGGCAATTTATCCTGCAGAGAATCAGAACTAAGTCAGCCCAGAAGTCACACATTAAGGGGCAGTCAGAAGAACAAAATCAATACATGTAGTCATTCTGTCCTAGCTATATCAAAGCCAGCAAAAGCCCCAGTGAAACCTTGGTGACACAAACTTCCATCCATCCTTTACAGAACAGCAGGACTGTGGCCAGATTCAAGACACCGGCTGCCCCACAACTCTAACTTGTGTTAGCGCACTAGGGTTAGACTAATGCCCGTATGTCTACATGCACTCAAAGCATTTGACTACAGTGCAGGGGAAAGAGCCTAAATCTTAAGAGCAAGAAGAAGAGAGAGATCTTTGGCAGAAGACAGGATTTGTATTCTGTGAAGACAACAACAAAAGGACTCAGGTACCAAGATTTAACGTTCCTCTTTCATAATGACGAAGATAGAGCTACCTACTGATAAAGTTTTCAGAATACTCAAGTTCTAGCAGCAACCTCAGAATTGTGCACAACTGAAAGCCAATACCAATATGCAGACTTTATTCGCAATCTGCATTAAGTTAGTTGTACAAAATTTAAATAAAGCTACTTTAAATCTTTACTCTTGTATTATAGCACTTTTGGGAGCAGGGGATTTCCTGGGGAATCTATATTTAATTTCCCAGAATGCAAGAGAGCTTGAGTTACGGTAATTTGGGAGCTAGAAACGGAAAAGCAGAGACTGGATTGCAATGCCTTCCCATGGCCTTTCCCTCCCCAGCTTCCTTGACGTAGTCCTTTTACGCAACTACAACCTGCAGCCAGACACACTTCTCTGCTTTGAGAATGACACAAAAAACTGAAGACAGAACTTTGCAAAGTAACTTCATAGCTGTCACTCTAACTGTCCTGTTTGGAAACTTCAGTTACATAACTATGTGATTGCCTGTGATGACATCACCAGGCTGTCAGAGCTGATAAGGTTAGACAGTATTTTCAGACCTAAGTCTTCACATTTTCTAGCATATGATTGTTCTTTGAGACCTCAGAGGTACTCAAAGTTCAAAAATCAGGAAGCGTTTATAAATCTCCAGACTGCCAACATCCAAGAAGTTTGCAGGCTCTCTCAAAGCCTTCAGCACTTCTATCAAACTCTTCATGCCCTAAGTTATTTATTCCACTGGAAGGGGCAGCTTCTTACTCCCAGATCCCCAACTAGATACATATACACAACTTAAAACTGAAGTTTTATTTTCTAACTATAATTATTTTATTTTGATTTAAAGCAATCTGCAGCACTTGTACACCAGGTTTGTAACTAGAAATCTAAATCAGTACTAACAGCATATCAAAGAAATTATGCACAAGAAGTAACTTGTTTCAATACATGTCCCACACATACTGATTCTATAAGGCATCTGTCTACCATAGCACAGTCTCCCAATTTTAGCTTTCAGATTTCCTGATCAACATAAGATGCTGAATAACCTTCCAAAATATTCAGCTACAATAAATATTTAAGACAACCTACTGAAAGACCCAATAAATCTCAAATATCTACACTGTCTCTAGTGTCTTTCTCTATCCTAACAAGTCCTGATGCATCACTTACCTTTAAAACTTCTTTAGAAATAGCCAATTTTAACAAGAGCCAACCATTTAAGTCTTACTCTCCATCAAGATGAGATGTAGCACTACTAAAACCTCTGGAATAATGAATTGTATTCAGCACGTGCTTATGTGTGTGCATTTGGTTCAACTGAGATAATGAACACTGTAAGTATGTACAGTGGTTAAGAATTTGCAGGTCTTTGTGATGACTGCTGTCAAACATGCTTTAATTCTGTCAAATAAGACATCACTTCAGTGCAAAATACAGCACCTGGACTTGAAAGGACATGCTAAGCAGAAGTCTTTGCTGCTCTGATCACCTTCTGCTCATTGGTTTCTCAGCCAACTCCTTTAAGACAGCACTTGAAAAAAACTAACCAGTATGCAGGTCCCAATGGAAACAAGCATGGGAATGGCTTCCATATAATTACTGCTTAATATTCCTTTTACGAGAGATGTGTCTATCCTGAGACCTAAACAATAGGTGTCATTCTCCCTCCAACACAGGACAGAATGGTCCAGCAACACCAGTTGCTGGAAGGACCCCTAACGTAAGTCAAACATTAGCACCCAGAACTACTTTCCAATTCAGAGGTACTTCCCAAGCTACTTCATAAAAAGGCCATGAAATTGTCAAGAACAATTTCTTGGTTGTGAAAGAGCTAGTTAGACTTATTCTCTCCATAAATCATTAAAAATCCAACCACTAAAGGATACTTTCAAGACCTACATTTAAAATGGATATACTACAATTCATACAAGCTATAACATTTGTAACTCTTTTGATAAAAAAAAAACACTTATATTGCAACCCAAGATACACCTAGCAGATTACATTTTCACAAAATCATACTCAATGTTGTTGAAAGTTGAACAGATTTCAGAAAGTAAACACGGAGTAATTCAGAACAGACATTGTTCATGCTCCCAGATCTCCGCTTAAGAAGAACAGAATGAAAATTTGACATGTCAGAACTGGGACCTCTTTCAAGCATTTAAGCACTACACAAGAAGAAATTAGAAAGAACATTGCTCTGCAAGCTTATGCTCCATAGGATATTGTTTCAGCAGATTAATCTGTCTGTTTCTCTTTGCTCATTTTGGTTATCCTCTGTATGCTGAAAGCTATAGGTACTTTATTGTTTAATTAAATAACCATTGCCACAATTAGACATTAGCCCTGAAGTGCCGTGGGATGTCAAACATGCCTTTAAGTTTAATGATTCTCTCAGGTAGATGTCTCATTGCCTGAAGATCCTGCCCACTAGCACTGTATTGTTGTAACACTCAGACAGAAAACAGTTTACTCACATTGTCAGCACTGTCCATAACCCTCCTTAACAAGCTAGTTAAGCAGTTACCTGACATCTGTGAGAGCATTTTAGATGCTCTTGATGACATTAAGAGGTATAACCCTAACACAGAAGTAAAACAGAATGGGTACTTAATGCATCAAGGCACACACAATTTTCAAATACTTTTTTTTTTTGTAATGAACACATTAAAGTTACATTTATTCTTACTCCTATTTTTCACTCTAAATATAAGAAAAAGTTATTTATAATAATCCAGTAATAAAACTGAAACTCAGAATTCAGAACTTCTAATTTTCACTAAATAGGCATCTTAGAGTGTGTATTTCAACTGATGTCCATGACTATCTTTTATTAATGGACTCAAGATGAAAACCGGTGTCTGTCTCCTAGTAGCAAGAGTGGGAAATAAAGAAGAACAAACCACAGGAAACAATTCCTCAGTATTCATGAAAACAAATATTCAGAAGTATGTTTTGCTTTATAGTATTTATTTGTATTCTTTCCCACTTCTGAAATAAAATCAGTACAACAAAACATGAAATTCAGTCTTCAGAGATTATTCCAGTGTCAGTAATGCATGTCAGTCTAAGACAGCTGATTAAACAGGCAATCAATAAATACATTATGCAAATATACATATGAAAGCTAATTGACCTATTGTCATTGAAGTCTTAGTATTAAACTTTTACAGTGAAATTAGCCCTTGATATCAGAAGAGAAATTCAGAACAAAAAAATTAGTCTCCTAAATCATCAGGAAAACAATGACAGAAGCAGTAAAACAAAATTGTCTTGCATCCAAAATACTCTGAGGTCAATCAAGACAGACAATCTTATACCTTTCTAATATTTCTCCAAAATCAAAGCTTCTATTCTCAAAATTATAACAACAACAAAAACATGATAGGTTTTAGTGAAACATTTGCAGTAAAGAAGGCGCAAATCCTCTGAAAAACACCTTACTTTAGTCTTCATTCAAAGAAGTATCACAATCAGGTCAAACAATAACACAGAAATTTGGAAGTGGCTATGCAAAGCCAACAGACCGTAACATTGATCACTGACACTATTAAGAAGCCTTGATTCAGTGTCTGCTTATGCAGCGCCAACTGCCAAGTCATTGAATGTATTTGTTTTAATGATACACATTGCCTAAGAAATTCCCCACAGAAAACGTATCCACAACACAACATACAAATTCAGGTTCCTGATTTACTGCAGTGCAGAACTGGCAGTATCCCAACGCTACTTTGGCAACTGCCTGACTATCAGAAGATGCAAACACCTTTAGGAATACTTTAAGGAGAAGGGGGGCGGGGGGAGAAGAGACAAGCCCTGATGCAGCAGTTCTTTGCATTATTAAATATCCTGCTGCGTGACTTCCACAGAAACCTATGGATGTACAAGCAAAATGAATATATATCGTCTGCAGAGGCTTACCTGAAAATTCAGATACTGACCCAGAGAGCTGCTTCAAACAGACATATTCTGAGTTTACTGTATATTCAGAGCATTTTAAATAATTTTCAGTGTCTCATATTTCTGTAAGACCAAGGAAGAAATCTTTTACAGAGGCTCTCTGACGTCAAGAATATCCAGTAAACAAGAATATAAATGCAGAAATGTGACCCAAGCCTCCACAAACAGGTGCATCTTCTCCAAAATCCAGAAATTCTGGTTAAAAGTAAAGTATTAAAGAATACAAGAGAATAATTTTACTGATAACTCAAAATACCACTAGTGGAAACATCAGCTTGATCCTCACACCTCTCGAGCAAATCCCGTCTGTAGTGTTTTAGGTTTTAAGTTTTATATCTATAAGATATAAACATATAGAGCTATAGATCACATATATTATATCTATACATAATAAATTGTTTTTATGATACCACCATCATAAAACTTGTTGAACACATACAGAACATAAAAGCACTCTTCATAACACAAATGTAAGCGTCAGAAGACAAATTTCAGTGAGGCGGTCTCTGCAGAGCTGTTCCGTTTAAAAATCATGCACCAAAGAGGCTTTTACCTCATTTTGTAACACTTCACTGCACAATTTAAGTCAGGCTATGCAGAAACGTATGGCAACTTTGGCATCACTTTCTGTTGTTCTGTTGGTTTTTTTTTTCCTACGCACTGCTTCTATCCTCCTGAGGGTCTTCAGGGCAATAAGCTACTGTGGAAAAAACATGAATTTGCTAGATGTCACTCATAGGACTTAAATTTTGACTCTCAGATTCTCACTCTTAAAAACTACTCATGGAGCTATGTCTCACCTGCCCTCGTGCAGAACTACGGTATATTAACTCCGTAGACCTACAGCTGCAAATAAAACTACAGCTTAGCCGCCTAGCTAAGACACACATGGACACTTTGCAGCTACATCCAAAATTCCTGCTTGACTTTGTGTAATGCACGATAACTGGACAGATGACAGCAGGTCTCATCCTTGGGAAGAGTGTCCTCCTGAAGAAGGTCTGGCAAGTTCCCCTCCAGTCACTGCCCCAGGTCCATCTCCCCCGTGCATTCGAGCAATCCTCTGACAGAATCTGTCCCAAAGCTACAAAAAGCCAATGTCCTCCAGCACTTCTCTGACATTCTGCTCATTCTACCTCATGAATGATGCTAACGTTTTCACCGTAAGCATTTCAGTAGCAACACAAAAAACCATGCTCCTTTACTTCCTTTCCAGATTTTCTTCGTTTCAGGCTTTGACGGCTAGGACAAGCACAGCTAGCACAAAACCAGTATTTTGGGTCTTGTCATTTGCCACACTGATGTAACTCATAAGACTTGGCTAAGACTGGATGGTGATATTACTGCTACCAGACCTGAGAATTTGGTTCTAAACATGGAAATAAATAAATAAAAAAAAACAGCTGAAATTATGTATCTTTATCATTTTTTGTAGCCTTCTCTGCGTCTCATCTCTAGTATATAAGTACTACAGTCTTAACACAAGTGGATGGTTTTCATCCCAAATTGTATGACAAGTGGGGAATGAGAAAAAAGGCAAAACAAAATATAATTGTACAAATACAGCTATTTATTACACACCCTGCCTATCATAGTCAGTAACTTAGAAACTTAGAGATCACTATTTCTCATTTCAGCTGTGGGCAATTCTCTGTATTAATAACTCTGGTTTTACATGTAACTTTTTTTTTATCTCCAATCTCCAGTTTATAGGTATGCCTTCTACTTTTGTTTCGCAGTAGTCCTGTGAAAACACTGACTTTCATTACAGCACAGAAGGCTGCATGACTGAATGACATAAAAGCACACAAACATGTTGACATTAGACAACCGTAGACATTAACACTCTAAAATTTAGTTCAAGATGCCCAAGAGAGATAACTAGTCTTCTTTAACCACTTGTCCTTTTCTAAGAATCAACACAATTAAAACCACTAGCATACTACTAAATTGCTAGAGAGAAATTTGTTACTGATAAGAGCTTGAAACCAAAATGTACATCTTGCAGTCTTCTCAGAAGGGACATGTAGGAGGTAGGAGCATACACATATTCTGTCAGGCTTTGGTTCTCTAAAAAATTGTAACACCCTTTATAATAACCTGGGTTGGGTTTTTCTTGGTATTTTTTGAAAACTTTACAAGCAGCAGCTAAGTTAGTTCCAGGTCCAATTGCACAGAAATCAAAGAGAACATGATCACAGAAACACATTGTGTTCCAGCATGACAATTCAGAAACACATGAGGTTTATTACCGAGTGACTTTGGGCAGAAGGTCATCAAAACTTAAAATATTTTCTGCCATTCCAATATCTTTAGAGAAGAAAATAAGGGGACCTCAAAGACATGCAAGAGGTGCTTCTTTTATTAGAGACACAGTCATTTGCTTGTAAGCAAAACATGTACTGCCAAAGATTCCTCTGCCACCATAGCAAACATTTAAATTTTTATCTGAAAAATTTTGTTCAGCTGACAAGTGGTATACACACCCTCTACAAATCTGCTAAAACTTTCAAAGGAATTTCCCAAAGAAAATGCTAATGAGAAACTTTCTGTTGGAAACATCAAGAATGACTATTACGCAGATATGAAAAAAGAACTTTTTTTTTCTTTGACCTACTGATAAAATATATATCAAGTGACCAAACTAAATACTTTTTAAACGGGATCTTTAGGTAGATTTAAAAAAGTTAGCACATAAAAAAAATTAAAATAAATCAGGTATATGTGTCAAGTAAACCTCAATTCTGAAATTTTGCCTTGAAGGTTTTAAGCTGTTTTATCACTAACCTCCCATCAAACGAAAAGAGTAGGATGACTGGCAAATGAAGAATAACTCGAGCTGAACTGCCGCTTTTAATAACCCAGTTTCCATTTAAACAGCAATATGGCCGTAGGGTTTGAGAATTTGTCACTACTGTGTACACCCGCTGATAGTAAAGTAAATGCAGATGAGACAAGCCAATTTTAAACAACGTGTTCCATTTTATCCCTTTGGTCATAAAAAAAAAATCTATAGAGATACTATTAAAATTAACAGCCTTTTTAAAAAAATTGAAGATAAAAAATTACTGGTTTTACTGAATGCAGATAACTATTTTCAGCACCACATATATGCAATAGAAATCTACCTTTTTATAAGTACAGCTGACAATGCAGATATGAACCAAATTGTCACAATGAAAAAAAAATTGATCAATTAAACAAAGCAACTGTATTAGTTTTCATGTTAGCATTTAAGGATAAAAATTTAGCTTATCCGCATTGAAACATTAAGTTGTGCCTCAGGGAGGTCACACACAGAGGTCAATTAACAGCTCCAACAGTTGCAGCTATTTTAATAGATTTTTCTAATGAACACAGAAGATTAGCACCCAATTTCAGATTTCAATGCAAGTCATACCATCACTGGGGGGAGGGGGGGAAGTAGCAACTTAGAGTTCAAGTGTAATGCTTTTTTAAAAGGTTAGCTTTCGTGACAAAAGTAAAAGCTTCAAGTGATCAATTCTGGCATGTTCAATAAAAAGCGACCAGGCTGTATGCTCCAAGCTCATTTCTTATAGCTCGTAACTGAGTGAATTGATTCTAACCCGGCTATCACATTGCTTCTCTCCTGTAGTACTTAAAGAATTTTTCCAAACACATATATTGTAAAATTTGAATTCTGGTTTTTAGAAGAATACCTCTTCAATACATATGCTGAATTCGTGAAACACAAAAGGATTCCTCCAAGTTTATTTTCCTAAAAATAGAATTTTGAAATTAGACTGGAGGTTCCATGGGATTTTCTTACCAAGTAGATCTCAAATTGTTCATTAAAATAATGTAAAGCTACAACTCAGAGTAACAGACCATATATTTCTGGCTTCAAAATACTGAATTTTATTATTTTTTTTTTAATTAAAAAAATATTCAGTGTTAACTTTCAGATTTAGCCCATTAAACATTAAATCAGAGATGTGAAATGCTAGAGGAAGCATGATTTGCATTAGCATCTATACCCAGAAACTGCCAAACTGCCCATTAAATCTACTGAATAAATCATGGGGGAAAAAATGTCAAGAAGCGAGTAAATAGGAATGACAGGCAAACAACCAAAGTGAAGATGAAGTCACATGAAAGGAGTGACAAAGGAAATCAGTGCAAAAGAATGGCAAAAAGCACTTCAAGTTAACCCAGATTTCACAGTTTTCTGTTTGTGCATTGTATTTTCTCAGACACATATTTCCTGGTAACTTTTGCCTACCTTGCATATATGCATAACTAGCAGCCTTGATTCATTCAGCATATAATTCAAATTTAAACCAACAGTTAGGATCGGCCAAGATATTGGGTCTAAACAAAAACTCAAGTACACATAACGGACACAAACCAACTGCCTAGAAAAGGACAAATCATCAGCACAATGATCACCAGCAAATTAGTCTGTAAAATGAATAAAGATTACATTGGTCTAATTAAAATTATCTATCCACCTATAGATTTTGACCTTGTGCATTTCACATACATAACTCATTACTGGATTTCATTAGACTTTAATTTAACTTTGCCAAATGGTCAAGGGTTAGCATTAAAGTTTGTTCAATCATATCTTCCTCCTGATGGTCAATGTAGGAAAAATCACCCATGTATAAAAGGCGGTGTACAGGTGCATTCTTTGTAAGCTTAAATGTTCAAACAATACCAGACAACCCAGAAAAATCTGCATTTAGAGTCTGGTTTAGGGGCATTAAGTGAAAAAAATGATAAACCTTTAGTTCATAAATTGCTTGCATAAATGAAGCAATTGCAACCCTCCGATCTCTACCGTAAATCCGAGCTGACACTAGATCACATCCCTGCTAATTATAAGCCGTGTTAGATATGTCGATTTGGCACCTATGGCACAAAGAGCTGGTCGCTACGACTTTGACAAAATTGAAGTGAGACTAAATGACAACTTACTCTAATGAGAAGACATCCCACATCCCCTAATACTATATAATCTCACTGGTTACAAAAATTAATACAACTCACATCACCAAGCAAGAGTCCCTGTTAGCTCCCTCCCTGGCACCAGCAAATGCCTCCACTGTTTGACAACGAAAATTAAGTGGCTCATTTATGTTTACAGACTGTGCGCTGGGCAAGGGAGTTGGCATCAAACACTGTCTTTAAAACGAATTAATTCTTTGACCGCCATTCGAAAGGAAGCAGAAATACTTACTAGTACAGAACTTCATTTGCTTCATGCCTTTCATATCTAACGGTTTCACACATCAGTCTGAAAGAGGAGGAAAAAAGTCATTTTTAATTATGATTCCTATCAGTGTCACAAAGATTTCACTTTCTAAAGTTAGTCAGCATTTCCACGTTTGCCTCCAGCACTTGCAGAAAGTAACCATCAATTTAAAGCTAAATTGATTTTTAATTTAAGAGAACAAATTGTTAAATCTAAGCATTAAAGTTATTAGCTCATCGAAGATCAGATTTTATTTAGGACACTAGATGTAATTGCTCCCATAAAAAAAAAAATCTATAAAACGGGTAAAATGATACTGATCTCATTTTATAAAGTGATCTGATAAAAGTAAGTTGCTTTATAAGGAAACAATTCAGAATTTTAGAAATGGATGGAAATTTATCATATGTAACACAAATCAGAGATACCACGATATGAAAACTGCTCCCTTTTTCAAGTCAGGCCCAATCCAATAAATAAAACAAGAAATTATGTTGCACAGTAAATTGATGCTTCTGATTTTGTTAAAATTCAGCAACTTAAAAATCACCATGAGATGTTAATACTAAAATCCCAGAGGGCTCTAAGCGGAGAGAATTTCCTGCAGGAAAATCCTTTGCCTAGAGGGGAGGATTAAAGCACTTTCGCATTCACTGTCTGCCCGACACATGTGGCATAATAGAGAGCAACTATAACAGAACTTACCACCTATTAAGAAATGCAATGTTATCTTAGTGTAAAAAATCAACATGTCATTTCTGTCTGTTGTCTTAAGGGAACGGACCCTGTAAATTACCGGGGGATGTGGGAAGGAAACAAACCCCACCGCCTCCCTTGGACTTTCTACAGCTCTGAAGCAGGCTGAAAACACCAAGGCTATTTGACAGTCAGACAGAGATTTGCCTAAGAGGCTCATGTGAACATTCAGATGGGGAACTATATTTAAATTTGGGAAAGAAGTTCTCATTCCTCGCAGGATCAATCATCAGAACCTCAGTGCACCAATAACCGGCTGCCCGCAATGATATCCTGAGCAGACAAAGGTGCTCAAGAATTCTTGCTCAGGCAAAAAGTCTCAAAAAAGTCGATCTGAGGCCTGGAAGAGTTGGTCTGGGTTTGATGCGACATTTGAAAGGCTTCTTATTGCCATTTCCCATCATTTCCTAGATCATTCATTTCAACAGTCAATAGGCTGCTACAAAAGTTATCTTAGCACTCATCTCTTTCAGGATTTTACTTATTAATTCAGCCCACTAAGAAATAATGCTTTCTCTGTCCAGAAGTGGCAGGTGTATAGTGGTATCCTGATTACTCATAAATTGTTAATAGAAAATTGAGATCTTAATTCTGTTTGCTTAAAAAATATTTTAAAAAAATAAACAAGTTTTACTACCACGGCTTTTCCCCTACCCCAGTATTTTAGATGTACTCTTTGGACCATCTTTGAGAACTTTTCTTATAGGCAATGTCTGCATTGTATATAATTAAGTATTATGTATCGTATATCAGTTTCAGCTAGTGAAAAATCTTGCTTCCTGGCACAGCAAAAAACATCTTGACCCAAAGAATCTTCTCTTTTTCAGACACTGCTTCCCACCATAAAACTGGGTCTTGCCACAATCCTTTACAGATACCGAAAAGCTACTATCTGCTTCTACCTCCCGGGTCCTCATCTTCTGTCTCTGATCCTCTGCTTTGAGAGGGAAGGGGGGAGTGAACACGAAGTTACCGGTGAGAAGATACCAGAAGAAAAGTCCTTGCTAGCAGTCAGATTTAAAAATTAAAATACTGCTGAAGGAGTCTGTGCCCTACTGGTCTGATACGATGCTGGGCAACGGGCCATCTAAGAGCAGAAGTTATAGGAAACAGAATCACTTTAACAAGCAAGTTTTGTTCCCCTCTGAATTGGGAGCGAAGGAAGTACATTCTTGATAAAGTCACGCAAGTTCACCCCTGGCACTGGCTGAGTTTCACAGCGTTTTGGTCCCGTTATTAGGACAGTAACAGGGGAGAAAATGCCTCTTACAGAAGGTAGCCAAGTGTTTCAATTCTTGTCTTAAACTGGAACAGTTAGAAATTACAGTGATCAAGTAGTACAAATGAGATTGATTCCTCAAATACTTGAAAAACTGAGTTAGCTCTGGTCAATACCGGTGTCTAAATTTTGCTCAAATGTGATCTTTGTCTGCTTCCTAAACAAATGGAATAAATTCAAGATGAGATCATCAGCAAGCCACAAGGTAAGTTATTCACTACTAGAGGCTATATTTAATACACTAGCTTTTAATGCATCTCAGAGGTTTTTGTGGCATCCCACTGCCACAAGAAATGTTGTATCCTAAAGGATACTATAAAAGCTTTCTGTCCCACATCTGCTGGGAGCCCAGCCTTTTCCATGTATGGTCCTGTAAACAGAAGCTCTCTTCTAGGAATTCACTGTGCCGGGAGAGCGAGTTCCACACATTCCTCAGCAAGAACCTCATTCTGCACAGGAAGCCAAGAAGCACACATCAACATACCACGCAACCATATGTGCACACTTTGATCTTTGTAAATAAGTTAACAGCAGTTCCACTCCAGCTATGCAAAACCTGATGTGCTAAAAGTCTTGCATATAATAGCATAACACAAAATACTTTAACTGAATGTGATCGCGGCCTCCTTCCAAAGCAGAAGTAATTACAGACACCTTTGAAGTGAACATTCGCATTGTAAAATGTGTCCTGAGCAATTCAGGAGAAAGAAAACCCCGCCTTTTATTTTCTCCAAATTACAGAATATTGACTTGGGAATGTGGACTCTGACAGAGCAACGAAGCAAGAGGCCAGAAATTAGAAACTAAACCAGCATTAATCAAGACAAAGTAGTTGCTTCAGCACCTTCATACGTGGCAAATGTTGGCAAACCTCAGGGTGCAAAATAACCGTAATTTACCCTCTCTCCCCGTAGAGCATACAGGAGATGTGCTGGCCTTCTTCCGTATCTGCCAGCCTCACACCAATGTCCAAATACCCTTCGAAAACTCTGCTGCAAGATGCTTATGCGAAGACAAATGAAACCATTACTTAAAAATCAAACACAAGTCCTTACAAAAATTAGGAAGTTCATCTGGAAGTTTTTACTCGAATTTATTTGCTTAATGAAGCATTTTAATTAAAAAATGCGTGGATGACATTTATTAGTAATTTTTTTACTAAGTATCATTTGCATATGTGGTACATAATTTGTCTGAAACTTCCACACGAAAGCAAGCACAAACTGAAACAGAAGCTGAGTAACAGACTCTGCTGCCATGATTATTATATTACGTAGATGATTTGGACTATATATGGACTTTCATTCAGGACTCGAACTTGTAATCCATAAGCAAAGCATCTACTTCTAGTCCAAAAGAAAACAAACACATCCATAATAGAAATCAGACGGAACAAATAGGGATACACATATGCACACACACAAGGAGAAAGTGTTAGGACAATAAAGAAGGGAAGAAACAGATGCAGTTACAGCCAGCTTTTCGGTTTGAGGTAGGGTACACAAGAGTAGTGTGTAGTTACCAAACCCACTGTTCCTTTGCTTTGTTAGTGCATTAACATATACGTGTTTTTAATGATGAAGTATCATACCTTAGCTGATGCTCTCTCAGATTAGATAAGGCTTCCATTCCATGCAAATAGGAATACACAATCTCCAAATCCTAAAAACATAAGGAAAACATTGTTAGGATCCTCAATTTGGTACAAGCTGTTAAAATACTGTTTTTGCAAAGCATCCAGAGCTCTCCTAGTAGGGGCAGTGGGACTATTTGAAACAACACATTTACAAAAGATTAAAGGCAAGTTGCAGGAACACCTTTGATTATACTTTGGAACCCGACGTGGGGAAGAATGATGGTATGTCCACATCGGAAGATTCAAACAGAAACTTTTCTGCCTCTGCTGTCATTACTCCCGTGCAGGAAACAAGCCTGGTCAAGAGTTCCAGTGAGCTATTTTGCAACTACCACTGTGCTGCTTCCCAGGGCCAACATACCCAAAACCCTCCATTTATTTCATAAATTAAGCTCATGGAAATGGGCCTTTTCATGTTCAGGGCAAAAGAAAAAAGTACAAAACAGTCTAACAAAATACCCCATTGTGCATAAATATTTATAAAATTGTATTCTTTTCAAATGGGAGGTAAACCACAAGCTTAAATGAGAAACTAGTTGGCATGAACAGAAAATTATTGACACTAGATAATTAAAAAAACAAAAAATCATACATACAATCCTAGTTACACAGCGAAATCTTACATTCAACCATTGTGAACCTCCAATATCCAGCTCATAAAACAGTATTAATAAAGACAAGAAAACAACATCCAAGGCTAAAACTTCCCAAGATGCAACTATGGAAACACTAATGTCAGTCTTGAGGCTTTGCTAATGTTATAATTAAAATCACGACAGCAGGTAAGAGAAAACTTCAGTGCAGCCCACACCTGCAGGGGTGATTTAACTTTGGCTCATGGATTTGATGCTGTTTCATCATCCATTTTTTTTAAACATACTTGTTAAGAGACAATACATTATCCATAATTCACTGAAAACCAGAGCAGTGGTTCGCAACTACTAGCTGAGGCTGACAAAATTGAGAATAAACTAACATCAATACCACTCTCAACTTACTGTAAGATGTCTTCAAGTAATGGAATGTTTCAAAGCTATAAAAATTTATGAAAGATTCGGTCACTGGGAAATATTTGTGAATTTAAAATTGACCACAAAGTACAGAAATACTTAAATTCAAGTTCTCTGGGCAAAGACATTAGGACTGAAGTCACACAAATACCCCATCTAGCATTCTTTCATTGTGTTGAAAACTGAAGTAAGAAAAATAGAAATAAAATACAGTTAAATACTTAGAGTGTAGAAATGCTGCTGTACTTGTTTAAACCATGGTACAGATCAGAAAAGATACCAGGAGTTACACTGAATGGTTAAGGCTAAATAGAGGTTGGTCTTTCAGTATTGAAAATAGTGTCTTTTTCCTCACACTGAAAAAAGCAAATATTCAGTTGGAAAAAGCAGAATAAGTGCACAAGCCAAAATGCTGCAATTTCACTTCTATTCTGCTCCTTCTGTTCCCTTGCCCTCTAGAGGCTTTGGTCATCCTGTGAGGAGCAGAGGACACATCAAGGACAAAAGTAATTATGCGTGGTTTGGGATGGAGGGACCTCGCACATAGAAGGTTTTGAAGAGAAAATACAGTAGTTACTTGCTTTGCTACCTTTTTTTTTTTTAATATACTAATACAAGCATGTGAAAGGACATGTCTGCCGCAGTCAGTGACCTGCTCACTTGCCAGACAGGCTGGGGGTGAGCAGAGGCTCCTGGGAGCCTTGTGCCGGCGGCAGGGTAAGACGCAAGCCCGACAGTCCCTGTGGCACCGCTGCCGCTCATCCAGATATGCCGGACTCTGCGGCACAAGTCACCGGCCACTGTGGGAAGCTGGGAGTGGACCACTGAGGGTCAGATGCCCATAGCAGTGGACTACATGGAAAAGAGCCTGGCCAGAAGGTGCTACCATAATTCATTTTCAGCAAGTCTGTCTAACAACAAGCAGACACGGAACAGGAGGAGAATAACTCTCTGCCACCAGCTTGCACCGAGGCTTCTCTTGAGTGGCACAGATTTTACGTGCAGTGAGGGATTCACAGATGAATAAAGAACCATTAAGGGTTGCTGGCTTATGCAGATTCACAGACCTAGAAGTGGCAGCGTGTGGTAAAAAGGATCCATGGACATTTGGTTTCCAAAACTGCTGGGTGACCCAGACCTAGTGACCAAGCCTGCAGATGCACAAATCAGTAAAGAACACAGGTGTGCTCACAGAGAAATGCAGCTGAAGCGACTCAAAGCANAAAAAAAAAAAAAAAAAAGATCAATAACCCCTCTTGACAATATAAACATACTTGTCAAATATTTACAAATACAACATCCCATAGGTACCCACACCAGAAACAACGGATGCTAGAGCTCCTTGCCTCTCAAATCTGCATCAGGAGCTCTAACACACACAAAAAAAGGGCGGGGG
>VZSZ01005416.1:231624-245292 GCA_013398815.1 Ibidorhyncha struthersii | reverse complement strand
AGTTGAAGACAACCCATCACAGAGAAAACTAAGGCATTTCTTTTGATTTGCAAAAAAAAGTAGCAAGAAAACAGACCGGTGCTCCAGGCGGTGGGGTCCTATCAAAGCAAATAGTCATTATAACATTGCAGCTGATGTGCACTGGCAATAATCAGACAACTGTTTCCAAAAGTGTGCTGCAGCCGGTTCTTCAGGCAGTACCTTTCCAGAGGGTGTCTAGCAGGAAACGGCTCCCTCTAGCACCAAAAGCTTGGCATTGAAATTTAAGTAACAAATCACCAGCATCATTCTTTTCTATTAAATTCTCCGTAATAGTGCAAGGTACAGAAAACTACAGTAGAGTCAAAAGAGCTGAATATATTTTCATATATTGTCAGTAGGCACCGCACACCTCCAGTCAGTCTGCAGCATTAAAGAGTAGGAAAGCAATTTGGAAAAGTAACCAAAAAAAAAAACCAGAATATCAAGTTATTGTCATTAAGTCACCTCACTTTTCCATTTTTCTCAGGAAAAACTATGTTTTGCTTACTTAGCAAACATACTCACTATTGAACGCAAATAGCTGTTTCAGCTTCTTAATTAAAAGTGAATTAAGGGAATGCAAGAGTCCTTCAGAAATATTTGTGCCAAGTGTTGTAAAATCCTAAACAGATTCCAAATGCTTGAAACGATGGTTTAATAAAAGCCATTTCACAAAAATAACGCATGTACATAAACCTAGGCATGTAAGCTATAAAAGTTTTTGATTTTGATATTCTAGACACTTCCCAAAAAACTAAAATTTTAAAATTCTCAGGAAAATAACTTTGTCTTTTAAGAAGGACATAGCCTGCCTATGCAATTTATGCCGGCTAGTTGAGCAAAACCTTAAAGCAGCAGCTTAATACAACCCCACTGTGACTTACACAAACATTTCTGCCAGCTCACAGTGTCCCTGAAAGCTGCCTCTAACTAATCCACAGAATATATAAAAGCATGTAGGTGACCGCAGTAGTCAGATGCTTTTTTTGGTTGTGGTTTTTACAATACATATACTCAAATTGCCACAAGGTGGCAGACTGAGCCATCAAAACTTCAGAGAAAGTCATTCTTTACACAGTTTCTCCCTTCATTTTCTGGAACAGTTTATAAAAGTCAAGAGAAGCAAAGTTAATCATCACTGCTACAACTGGTTGAATATTCTGCTACAGGAAGAACTATTTATACTAAAGCACAGAGGAACCACCAACTTTCTGCTTTCTAGTCTTACCCAGCCAGCAGAATTAAAACAAACAAAAAAAAAAACCAAAAAAATAGCAAAAGCTATGCAAAGACTCAGCTGATCTTGCTACAGGAATCAGGTTCTACCCAAAGGCTGTGGCAACAGCTTGAAAAAAACATCTCAATGGAAAGTCCAAAACCAAAAATTAAATGCAAAGCACAAATTAGTGCAGTTTTTAAAGCATGTTTTTGTTTAAATGAAAGCTAAAAGACTGAAATCTAATCTACTCTGAAATTTGTACTGCAGCCAAAGTCGTATGCTTGTGTTGCTGTGTGTGGAACAGCCCGAAATTTGTTTAATTCAGTGTTATTTCTTCATTTGTTTGTTTCTGCAGTGTCAGCTGGCTCAGTTTAAAGTTCTAACTGTACTTTGAAACAAAACGGGGAGACTCAAGTTTTAACACCGCTCAACTTCAATTAGATCTGTAGAAACACATCAGTCCACAACCTTACCTCTGCTCTCTGCTCCAATAAAAATCTGCATATAGATGTTTATGCCCAGACATTTCTACACGTTTAATTTCTGCCTCAAACGTATTTGGCAATGCCAGTTACACAAACCAGGCAAACCCCCACCAGAATGTTGGCCCCAAATTCATACTAGCTTAATGAAGGAATTTTTACTTTGGTAAAGTGACAGACACGTGAAAATTCACTACCTCGGACCAGAAAAGTTAAACCTCTCTAAAAATCCTAGACTTACGCTGGTTTCAGTCCTGGTTTGCATTAAGGCGTGAAACTGCAGGCCCAACTCAGCTGTTCGTCCTTGCCACAGTTAAAAAGCAAAATGCTGAGCTGAGAAATTCATTGCTCTCTTAGTGAGAAATTCACTCATTTCTGTGAAGTGGCAAACACGCGGACAGAAGCTTTCATCTTATAATAGTTTGGTTTATTTTAATTTGAAGGGTAGAAATAAAATACAAGCTAATTCTTTAATTCACTGTCCTGGAGGATGTTGGGGGCAGGGGAGAGGACATCTTCAAAGCACCTGATACTCACCTTAGGCTGAAAAAGATCTGCCTGCTGAGCGTACAAGTTTTGAAAGGCTGATTTTTGTTAAAATAACCCATCTTTAGCTCACATTCAGCCAACCACCAGTGCAGCCGCCTGGGAGGAGAGGGGAGGGGGGCGGTGGGTAGGCGCACCCGCTCCCCATCACACCCAGCAGCTCCAGACCTCACCCCAAGCCCGGGTTTCACTGTTGTGAAAACGGGAGGTCCCACCCGGTCCCCTCCCCGCTGCACTCCTGCCACCTCCCTGGCCCCAGGACGAGCACCCGCTGGCGGGGACCGAATGTCAAGCCTCCCTCTTGGCAGCATGAGACCCACGAGGTCCAGTGTTGGGGTCACAGCGGGGAGAAGGTGGGACCTCAAGTCTTCGGTGGGTTCAAACAGACCATGAAACGGCTGGCAGGAAGGGAGGCATCTATCGTTTCTACATGGCTGACTAAACAGTTATTTTAGTTTGAAGTGGAACCTCCCTTTTCTCTTCAAGCATTTTAATGCTTTTTTCCCCCCAAACCGTGCTACGCTAACAAGAGCGGCAATGCCAGGTTTTTCTTCCTAGTGAGCAACGAAGCCACAATCCAAACGCAGGTTGCTGAAGTCCTGCCTCCCTTTCCTTGCAGCTGCAGGATCCTGTTTTTTCCCCTTTTCTTCTCGCATCCAGCACCCTGAAGTCATTTGACTCAGCCACTCAGGTAGCTATAACCAAGCACTTATATTTTCTTTTTTTTTTTTTTTTTGCCTCTAGCACTGATTTAGCACCTGCCTGCCTGGCTGCCTGAACTGGCTCACCGAGGCCAAAGCAGTGCCAGCATCGCCAAAAGAAACACAGCCGACTACAGCAACATCAGTCCCATCTGGCTTAAACAGAAATTTCCATGTCCACAGAAGAGACGGGTCTGCTCCTGGGTAGGTTTGTTCCTGGTTCACACTAACATGCCAGGCTCTCACCTGCAGCTCAGGAGATGATACCAGTTACTGACTTCAGAGACAACCACCTCTGAAGGAACAGCAGGGCAGGCGGGAGGGGGGAAAGCTACATCAGCTACTGCAGCCAAACCCACCATCAAAGACAAGACCTTTCCCTAAGGGTGACCTCACATCTTGCAAATATTAAGCTGCCAGAAGACAGCAGCAACCACAAAAACCAACTTACACCGTAACAAAAAAAAAATTTGGAATTACTGATACCAAAACCCCTGCCACGCATACATGAAGATGAAGTTTTCATCGTCACCTCCAGCTTCCCAGAAGTGGGAAAAAATCCAAGACACACTCACAGCTGCTGTGCAGGAGCATGCCCAGGTATGTATGCACTTATCAGTGAGCCATACCAAGACTAATTTGTTGAAGAGATTAAAATGAAGTATTTGTCATGTACTACGAANTGAAGGGAGAGCACCACCCAGGAAGCCTGCCAGAGTCCAACCTATTACACTACAATTTAAGATAAATTCTTCTTTTCAACCTCACGGTAAGCTACCGCAGCATTTTCTGCAAGCCATTCTTACTAGCGTACATAGAAATCCGTGGCTTAAAAAAAAAAAAAACCTAAAGCCAAAGTTGTAGGAAACAATTTATTGACTCGATGCTGAATTGGCAGCTACGCAGATATAAATGAAATATTTAAGTGAAATTATGTATGTCAAATGGCCCAAATTGGTACTTTTGTGAATGAAACCCCATGGGTCATATTTTAAGGATGAATACAGATTATGTAATTTACTTGTGTAAGTTCACCTGAAACAGCAATTTCTAGTCATCAGCCTATTTTAAAGTATACAAAAAATAGTAAGGTATCAAAGACTAATAGAAATTAATTCCTGAACACAGAATAAAACTGCTAATTCTTAATACATTCGATTTCTAAGCATAGTCTGGAGTGCAAATCTTGGTCCATCAGTTTTGCATAATGATCAATTAGCATTTCCTTTAGCCAAACTTGACATTTTTAATACTGAAGACTGGTTCTTCAAACAGAAAACTTACAGAATCAGGTGACACTACATTTTCCAATGATCTCACAGCACGATTGAAGACGTTCCTATCCTGTTCATCACCCACATTTAGCAGTTTCAGATCCCATTCACCCTTCTCTACTCCTGTGGGACTCCCGTTTTCCTGCCAGGAGCAAGCCAGACCTATCCAGCCACCATCCAGCCCAACACAGCCCCCCCGCCTTCCCAAGGAGCGGCACCATCATCTCCCAGACAAGCTGCAAGCCTGGAAACTCAACATTCCTGACACAGATTCAAGGGGACTCAGCTCAGCAGAGCTGCTCTGATAAGCACCATCCATCACACCACACTGCCATTATCATTTCTTCCCTTTCTTTTGCTTGGCACAGGAAAAAATGTAAAAAGTGGAGGAGTGGGATGCAAGAACAAGCAGTATTGGAGACAGGTGTGGAGCAAAGCCAGGTACACGGGTGGAAGACAACTGATTGTAGTGGAGTAGCTTTGCGGTCCCCAAGTTTGCCACCCACCAGCATAGTCTACCCTTCCATAAACTGCCCGTTCCAGGCAATAGCTTGGCTTTCCTCAAAATCACAGCTCTTCGAGGCAATGACGAGACAATTTGAAACAGAGGAGTTTCTAAAAACAAATACCTTCTTACTCATACTCCAAAGAGGTGACTGGGATTACAAACCAACTTGTTAACATAAAGGTTCGTTAGAGCCAAATAAGTTAGCTGAACTTCAGCCAAATGTGTTAGTAGCCACTAAAGTTCTGAAAAATTTTACAATCTTAAACCTGCATGAATTTGCCTCAGGAAATTTATGACAAAACATGGACTCCACAGCAACCGAGCATGACTAAGCCTGGGAATCAGCGTTCATCAGAAGGGCAGTTTACAGGCCATCAAGCCAGCCCAAGTCTTCTCTTCCTCTGCTTCAGCTCGGCAGTAGAAAAGAAATATGGAAGTTGTATTGATCTTGTTAAGACTTGTTGACACACAAAAAAAATATCATTATTTTTAGCTCCACTGTGAGGAGGGTGGGGACATTTGTTCTAGGTTATGGTTGGAATTTTTAAACTGGATTAGAAACAGGAGGAACAAGCAAATTTCAATCCGGAACTGAAGTACCCGCACATGAAGTTAGTCAGGAACAACTCCAAAACCTCAGAAAGAAAGAGAAGAAATCCCATTTTCCAGGTTTGTCTTAACTAGGAGTTGTCCCAGCAAAGAACTAAAATATGCTTATCCAAAGCCATCAGCTGCGTTACTGCCTCTAGAAGTCAGAGGCTAAAGAAACACCATAGGATCCCAGTAAAATATAGTTGTGGAAAAACAAGATGTTTCAGTGGGATAATTAAATTAGTCTTCCTGTCTTTCAAATACATTGTTTGTTTTGTCAATTATTTTCTCTTTAAAAGAGCTTCCTTCAAAAAACAATTTCACTACATGTTTATTTTTGCATCTTAGATTTTATTTCTAATGGGAAGTGGGTTAAAAACCTCTACTTCCACGTAACGCCTCCCAGATTTACATATAATATAAACAGTTTTTAGTTTTCAATCTTGCCAGCAGAACCTGCTCAAATGTATAAAAATTAGTTGGAAGGTTGAATGACCCACCCACCCTAACAGATTTTTAAACACCCACTCAAGATTAGTACAATAGATTCAACGTATCCTGCTGGTCATAAAGCTTTTAGCAGAATAAAGAAATTAAGACATTCATGATTATAATCATCCTCTAAGATGGGGATAAACGCGGAAAGGGTAGATGGGAAATTAAAGCCTGCCATCTCACAGAAGTCAGTGAACAAACTAATGAGCATAGGAAATTACAGGGTAGCACTATGCATTTCTTTTCTGCTTTCCAGACTCTCAGAAGTCAGACAATTAAATGCTTAACACAAAAGCCCAAGTTCTGTAGTCAAAAATCCAAATGTTGGTCGCACGTCCAAATGCAAACAAAATGGTTTCACTACAAAGGATCTCTCATACTGACTGCAGAGTCCATAATTATGAAAGGCACTTAAGTTTTTTCACCATTAGGAATATATATATAATTGCCTTTTTGAGCCTTTTCAATATTTATAGCCAACAGTTGGAAGCTTGTATTAAATCTGTTCTATCCATTTTTACATTCATTGCAAACATTTACATCTTTTGTTGCAGAGTTATGCCAGTTCCTAGGGGTTTTTCCTTTCCTTTTTTTTTTTTTTTGGTAATGCTAAGGAGAGTCTCAGATTGTTTTGAGACAGTCTGTTATTTGTCCAATGTCTTCCATTAGCTATATGGAATAAGACTCAATAGCCCACTAAATGAAAAATCGATTTTGCGCTAACAAATATATCAGCTACTAAATACAGTGGGACTTATTTTTAAACCACTACTTGTCGCAGAGATGAGTTTTGTATAAGTTTATCCAAATACAGAAGGCTATAATGATAGGCAGCTTTTAAATAACAAAACTGGTTTAAAAAAAAAACAAAAACAAAACATCAGGAACAAAGAACCAAACAGGGAAAATGAAGGGATACAGAAGCGTCCTGGAGTACACAGCCAAAAAGTAACTCCTAGTTAGCACCTAGTTGTAATGACAGAAGCATTTTAAATGACCTCAGCCTGGAGAAGGACATAAGAAAGAGCAACCAGGGTGGCCAGGAAAAGGAGACCACATTGTATCAGGGGCAGGGTTGCCTACTAAAAATAAGGTTAGCAGTTAGCTGTGCTTAGAGGGTTCCCCAAGAGCTGTCAGAGCGAGGCTAAGACATGACAAGTCTCAGATACTTTTGATACAATTTTCCGTGTAAAGGGCAAGAGCAATCTATTTTCTGAAAAACTTTTATTTCTATAAAGCCTAGGTCACAGTACTTCAACATCATAGCCAAGTGGTAACGACAGCTACACCGTATTCCTTCTTCAAATGCATCATTAAAAAGGTTGTGGTCATTAAAGAAATCCCAGCGATGTACACTTTGTAGCATACTCATCTTCATAGCATACCAGATTTGTTAAATGGGGCAGGTATTCCAAATCGTGAGCAAATAAGTCGCAGTGACATTAAAGAGCTGTCATTTGTCAACTGATCTGCAATAACTGCTCGTGTGAACATTTTAAGCTTTCCACTGCAAACAAGCTTTGTGAATTTAGTAACAGGCTAAGGCAGCAATGTCATTTGGCTGATGGTAACCCGGTAAGCCACCTCTGCACAATCACTGGTGATCATATGTCTGCACCTGAAGCTGCAACGGTCCCAACAGCTCACGTTTCATCTAACCTCTCAGGAATACCGTCATTTTACCTTCTTAAAACAAGACCTTAGAATTGGTTTCGTTGCTCCACTGGGACAGAGAAGCGTGGCAACGAGTCACCAGGGGGGTCTCAGCACTGTCCCGAGTGCTGAACACCATCACGCTCCACCCTCTGCTTCTCACGTTTTCTCCCTTCCTGAACAAAAAAAAAGACCCAAACCAACCCAGAAACACAAACCTCACGCTCAGGCTGAGAAAAATCAGTTCCCAAGAACAATTCAATCCCAACCCAGCCTGCAACACGCGCATTTCCAGAATCACTCAGAGCATCAGGGCCTCCTCCACTTTGTAAACTGGGATTTTCTAGAAGTCCCCAATGCTGGAGGAGACCCCGATCACCCTCCCCAGAGGTTACTTGCTGCAAACAGCCACCACCGACCCAGGGTTGAGCCGGTGAGGAGCTCCACGCTGCAGCTCACTGGCTTATTACCATGACAACTCACATCCAGAAACAAAAGAACCAGCACGCGTTGGAAACTGCGCTCTGCCAGAACTTGCAACAGAAATATCTCAGTAGTACTATAATCAACAGAAAATACAGCGAGTTATTTTCTCTGGCTGGCCTACAAGCATTTCATATTGCTGGCTTACAACCAACCAAAGCAAAAAAAAAAAAAAAAAAACCAAAAAACCTAAAGTTCATCCTTACAACCATGGAGGCAACAGCAGGTATTAGCTGAAGTAGAACTGTACCTTTCCTTTTTTGCTTTGGATGGTTTTGGTTTTATTTAAGAAAAAAAACGTGTTGCTCAGTTTCTTTATATTTATGAATCAAAAAAAGCAGATATATTAAAAGCATGAGGAAGGGGGACAAAAGATTATACCACAGCTGATTTCAAATGTTTATACCCCGATATATATCTTTTATATTCATGTATTTAAACAAAGCATTAAGATTCATTTAGACAGATACAATTTTTCCCATATTCAAACATACAACTCCTCTTAGTTCAGCTTATACTTTAAACAAAAGCTTTATAATTCGATTTCATGTTTTAAGAAGAGATAGCAAAGAATCATGTTCATTTATTTTTTTTGGAGCAGCTGAATTTACAGCAGCATATTTCACAGCATTTCTTCCAACAGAAATTAATCTTACTTGAAGCATCAGTCATAGGTCGCATGAAAATTATTCCCAGACTATCAGGCAAACGATCGTACTGAAGTACGTATTTGCATGTCAAATCAATCCTCACCCAAAAAAGCTGCTAGTGGTCACATCCTCCCAGAGCTGTGATTACTCTGCTGTGCAAATGAGGGGAACGTTAGAAAAAAAAAATGCTGAAGTACTTTCCACAAAGTATTATCCAACCTAAATTTATTTGTTAGCTCCGGTATTTCCTCAAACAGAGGCTGCATTTAATAACGCCAAATTTTTATCTTCTGGGTGGTTTTTTTTGTTGGTGTCCCCCCCCCTTCCTATAAGCAACAGTAGGATTCTGAAAGGGACCTGAGGTTCTTTGTTTAGTTTTTAAATATCACTTGGGGATGAAACAATTACCGTATCTCAGATGAGCTTACTGGAGACACTGCTCTGATCTGTCTTGAGCAGATTTTTGCACTCTTAGAAGCAGAACATCAACCACTTAAGAAATTTTCAAGTCAAATGGGGAAACACCTATAGAGGTCAAGCATCTGTAAGGTTGTGGTGGTGGTGAAGCATGGCACCTCTCAGGTCACCACCCTGCAACCTAAATGCATCTCCGAGTACCACCATAAAACAAGATGGAAAAACCAAACTAACAGCTTTCCACTGCCAAATGGGCTGGACTTTCTCTCAGGCACTGGGAGAGCATCTGACACTGCTGTGAGCCAAACCCCTTTCCAAAGCCACCTCCCTCTTTGACTTGGGCTAATGCTCTGACCCTTTAATGGTCCAAGTCACACGAGCAGAGGTCACATGCATATCCGCAGCCAGCCCACGTGAGGCTGCCCCGGCATGAAGGGCACGTGGGACCACCCTGGCTTGGCGGCAAAGCAGGCGACTGAGCTGGGTTCAGCCCATCTGCTCTGCCTCTGCCTATTAAGATGAAGTGACACCGAGCAGCTTCGGCTGATGTAACGGATCACTGCTCTTTACAGGGAAGGGCTCGACTCTCTTGATTCAGTCTTACCCGGCACTGCACCCATGAGGGAAAAACATCAGGAACAGCACTGAAGCTTAAAGAATATGAGAGAAATCAGACAGTGAAACTTCACCGGAATGCTCTGCCAGTCCCTAAAAAACCCTTCTGGAGGGAACAAGCCATTCAGACTGGTTTGGCTGTACTGTTAAAACGTACTCTGAGGGAATCTGGAAACACAAAACACCCTTCTCTAACATCCCACATTAGCAGCTCTAGACGGCTTTCTCAGTGTTTTGAAATCCCCTTCATCTCATCACACCTGCTGAAGAGATCCACCAGATCTAAATCCACTTCTACGTATCACACAGCTCAACATCAAGACCTACCACCTATACTGTTTGTCAGGTGTCCAACTCTGTGCGGTACAACGCTGCCTTTGTACCCGGCCTTACAGAGATGGTCATACGGACACAATTTTCACACACTCTGTCACACGAGATCCTGAAAAGGTTGGAAGTTGTGAATAAAGCTGATATACTGCTTACCCCATTCGCTGACTCGGCTGACTCTCTATTTTTTTGTTCAGTAACTTTACCAACAACTGTAAAGACGCAGAGATAGTGCCTGCTATTTCTTTGTGATCAGGGGCTTTGTAGTTAAGAACACAAGGCAACCCAATAGCAGTGACTGCTTACAGCTGGCCTACAAATTGCCAACCGGAGTTTAATTTCTAATAACTGCTAATGAGACATCTGGCTGTCATGTCACAACTGATTTTTTTATTTATTCACTGAAGTTCAAGATTTGTTATACTAGTTTCTCTGACGCACCAGCCCCAACAAAGACAGACATTTACAAGTCGGTGGGTGCAGCTGCTGCCAAAGGACCAAGAGCAAGTGCTGTGGGACGGAGAAACCAAACACACCAACACATGAAAACCCTGTCCACAGGACAGCAGCAGGCAATCTCTCAGAATCTTAATCCGACCCATATTAAAGAGAAACAGGTTTTTCAACCTCCATAGTCTTTCCAGAGTGGTACCATATGTCACATGCTTTGCTTAGTGTAAGTTAGAAAAGGGTTAGACGTACAACACTGAATTCCTTGTGCACAACAGAATGCATACCCTTGGTTTTGTAACGGAGTATTTCGGCCCAGATCTTAAGCATCATTATTAACAAACTTTTAAACCAAGTCTTGTTATGGAACAGCTTACAGGTTGTTTTGCAAAGCAAGATACTGCTTATCAGCTGATAAGCAAGCGACACTCGTTCTTAAACACTGAATGCATACCTTCGCAGCAGCTTAAAATCATGTGTTTGAACTCCAAAACTGGACACTAAAAGTATGCAAATTCCTTGTTAGAGATTACTGCTTATCTCCTGAATTTATTGCTGAGTCTGACGACTCTCTTTGAACACTAAGAGCAAGCCCAGCGCAAGCAGGGCAGTGAAAGGTGGCACCCCTCCCCAGCGCACTCCCATGGACAACAGGTGTGAGATGGGCGAGATCCCATCCCTGCCTCCCAGAAGCCCTCGCAATGTTATTAGAAACCCAGCTCTCAACAGGTTTGAGCACCGCTGTCAGTATGAAGCATTCCTAAGCGTACCGAGGAATACAACCAACATTAATTACCTGCTTGCGCAGCCCCAGAATGTTCTAAAACATGAGACGGACACAAACACCTTTCCACTCCTTTTCCCGAGTCTGGCACATGAACATAGGCCTGACAAACGTGATTTCAAACAGGAGCGAACGTTTCCTGAAGATACAGTGGGCTTGGATGATGCTGGATGCCAAGAAACAGGAGACCCACGCAGAAGCACTGCCGTCTCCTTCTCAGGAGCCAGGTGGCAGCCAGGAGGCTTATTCCAGGAGCACCGGGTGCGACTTGTGGCTGCACTGTGCTCAGCAGCACTCCTGAGCTTTGGGTGCAGAGGAAAAGGGATGATTAGTAACAGTGTGACTAAAAGCAGAAGACTCCTACAAAGGCTGGGCACGGTGACTGAGGTAAATCGGCTCTCGGGCTTCAGAGGGCTGGGAGGGCAAGGCACGAGGACACCACACCTGTGGTGTGCGGCACGAGGAACCGAGATCCAGGTAGCCTTGTTATTAGCTTTGGCCTCCCACTGGCCTTCTGCTGGCACCAGTAGAGCTAATTACTGTTTCTGATCTCTGCTCTCCAGCCCCACTGGGAAAGGCTTATTAAGTCAGGAGCCTGGCAATACCCACAACAGTCTCCATACATTTAGACAGCGCTGCTCTGCTGGTGAAATAAGCCACAGGAACCCTTGAGAGGGAGGTGCAGAAGGCAGATCCACAGGGAATCGGCTCAGGAGCAACAGAGCTGGATCGAAACTGGCTCTGTGGAAACCCAAGGTGTCTCTGCATCCTGCTCAGTGCCCCCAGGTCTAGAAACATAGCTCAGGAGTGACTCACACCCGTCCTGGCACCGTCACAAGCTTTCCTCAGAGCGTGCCTGCTGCCTCCACGCAGCAGTGTGTCTCAGCTAAAGCATCCAGCGGGACCTGACCTCTCTTTGAAAGATCACCACTGCACGTGTAATCCAGATAAAGACCGACAGGGAAGCCTGTAAGGGTTGAGACTTTTTCCTTTTAAAACAACATCCTCGTTTACATTTAACACAGATCATTATTATTATTTTTAGTGTCCAATATATCAAAGGGTGGCTCATCTGCCAGATTTTATCAGTTTAATCTGCAAATGGTTAGTAGTCTCAGGCAAACTGTCTAGTTCAAGAAGCAGTAGTCAGACTGTAAAATTTTCATCTGCAATGGGTGATAAAACTACAGTGGTTTTGGGTTATAAAGCCATTGTTTCTACATACAGGACCCACACACTTCTGCCAAACAAAGTTCCTAACTTACATTAGCTGCTCTGCCTTCCTGCCCTCCCAGCATTATTAACCCATTTCACCAGTTCCTCTTTTTCATAAAGATCTAAGGTTTTTTGCTCCTTCATGAACCTCATACTTGCCAGTCTACAGCAATTGGCATCTACCATTTGCTGCTTCTTCATCCTTAATTCAAAGAACTTAGTTCATTACATTTCTGCTACATTCCCTTCTATATTTTCACTAACACCAGCATTTAGCCATAACATGCAGACACATGGTTGATGGCCAGCATAAAAATGAATAAGAGACCTCAAAGCAGCTGCTACAGGGCAAACAGCCCTAAAAAACTACCAGGGGAAGAAAGAAATTGTCACCTTTCTTGGCAGTCTTGGATACCAGAAAAAGACTGAATGAATGCAGCAGCGGCTCCAAGGCCCCACACGTTTTTATGGCCAGCCAAATCCTGCAAAATCTGGTAAAAGTTCTACGTAGGTTCCAGCTGTACTTTTAACGAAAGCTGTTTGGCACTTGTGAAGGTACGGGAAGCAGCCGGGAGCTCTAGAACAAGTACATCAGCTGGATGCGTCTATGAAAATAATCAGTAACTTAGTAACTTTCTTGAAAGTTTTGTATATACTTTATGGCTGTTCTCAAATAGGGAATCCCGTGGCTTGCTTCCTTTCAGTGCGGAACACCAAGATGCGCTGCTTTTCCTTGATACTCATTCTTCCACAGCTCAACCGACTAGAAACAAAGCAAGACTTGGCTGTGGATCGCTGCCGCAAGCAACAGATTTAAGCTCTGTGCAGTTCACATAACATCCTCGCTCCTCTTGGGCCAAAATCCTAATTGCCCACTTCCCTTTAGTACATAACAGTGGCCCAAAACTCTCCTTGAAAAAGGATGCAGTCTGGGGAAACCTGCACTCACCAGTGTCCGTGGCTCCCCCTGCTAAATTGAAATTCTGCCCCTGAGAATTGGGAAGGCCTTTTTGCACCCTCCCAGAGACTGCTTTATGATCGCAAGCTATGTACTGACGCAGTGCATGTGCTACGTGCTCACTTCTGCCAGATCTGCCAGGGTGGGTGCTGTATAGATGGGAGACCACGCTGGACAGACAGTGACAGTTGCTCCCCAAGTTTCCACAGCAAGTTTTGCCAGAGGAGATTCTGCAATGTTATAGTCATGATGTAGCAGGCTCTGTACAGTTGTCTC
>VZSZ01005416.1:196319-227292 GCA_013398815.1 Ibidorhyncha struthersii | reverse complement strand
TTTTATTATTTGCACAGCATGAACTAGATGGAAAGCGCCTTACAGCTCCTAAGCACACGAGGGGAGCGCACCAAGCTGTATTCCCCACTTCATAGGTTGTGGTCTTTAAACTGACACCTGACTGAAACAGGACATGGAAAGAGGTCCTGGCTCCTCATCCTCGGACTGCCAGGGACCCGTAACGAAGCTCAAGATGCTCTCCCAAGCCTAGGAGAACACTCCCATGAAGAGAGAAGTCCTTCCTTCTATCTAGGGAGTCCAACAGAGGGGAAAAATGAGGATGACAAGAGAGGGATTAACAACCTAATACAGCTCCCAAATTCCATGCTCCAGTTTCAGGGGCCGGCCAGCTGGTCACAGATCCCAGAGGAGCATTTCCTAGCTGAAGAAAACTGTACCACCAGACAGTGCCGCCCACTCCCCGCTGCGCCCTCGGCAGTCCCCTGCCCCAGTGACCCGCTGAGGACGGCACAGAAGTATCTGCTGATAAACCACGCTGCGCCCCGACCGGGGCACCCCAGGCAGATAACCCACCTGGGGGGAGCCTACAAGTAGAAAGCATTCAGTATAACGGGGCAGGGACTTTTCCCTCCATACTGAACTTATTTAACATTCAGCCCTCAGTCATCAGAAATTGCAGGCCTGTGGAAACAGATGTTTTTAATGTAGCCAAACATTAAGTGCGATATAAGAATCCACAAGGAAACTCAAGGCTATACTATAGCTTATGTTATCAGCGGTGGTAACTCCCACATTTACACCATACCTAACTCCAGTTTAAGAGCAAGTTGTACCAGCCACATCCTCCTTTCCTTTTTGTGTTAAATAATTATCTTTAATACTGCTTTTATAGTAGTCCTTGGTTTTCCCACAGATTCATTAACCTGGTGACTTGAAAACAATAGGGCTTCTTGCATGCAAAGACAGAGGATGCAGCTGCTTCCATCTATAAATAAGATGTTGTTGTATCAGATGTAGCTGCTATTGTTTCAGCAGTCCATCGGTTACATGAGAAGATTAGAAGGGTCAAGGTGTACTTTTCCCCCCCTTTCTTCGAATTGAGAGGAACACCATCTCAAAAAAAAAAAAAAAAAGAAAAGAAAAAACAAAGAGGTGAGCAGAAGAGAGATACAATAGTTTACGCAAGTCACCTCCCATACACTCTAGCTCCTCGACATAAGACCAACCTGAACAGTAATGACAGAAACCACTTGGGTTTTTAAACATTCATTTATCAGATTATGAAGCTGTCATACTCTGTACATCCAGCAACACTTTAAAACACCTTTGGGGAAAAAGTAAAACTGAGCTTTCATTAGGATTTTTGTAGCTGGAAGGTCTATCAGTACATATTTACTTGTATTTTAATCCTACCTGAAATTCTCAAGGAGGACGTGGAAGAAACATAACATAAAAGCCTGTATTACCAGCCAACCAAGACAGGAGTACATTTTATTAGGAGCATGAGTTTAGGAAGCATTTAACATATATCACACTCCAAACCAATCTGTAGGTATCCATTACTTTGAGCTCACCCCTGAGTGACCACAAGAATAAGGGAGACACAAGTGGAGGAGGACGAGGAAATCCAAGTGCCTTCAGCACCAGTTTGTGAAACTGCATCCAAAGGAGACAAGGATGGATCCCGGTGCCATGAGCGGTAGGGGGTCCACAAACGAAAAGGGGGAGAAGGAGAAAGCCACTACCTGCCCTCATCAGATACTAAAACTTTATCGATCCACTCAAAGATTTCCTCTCTGATGTACTTTTCTTTCACTGATGACACCAATTACATTCACTTATACCATCCATTAATCCAAATTAGCACTATTATCAGTTAAATTACGTTAGAAATACTTAGATATTTCATCAGCACCTTTAGTTCATAAAAGCATAATTTAAGTTTTTCTTAAAGCATATTAAGACAACCGTACTGCACTGGTTACGTAGTTAAGCCCACCATTGGGATCTGGCTGCTCCAAGTGATACTCAGGAGCTGCTGGTGGCAGAGGACTGTTCTGCTTGGGGAGAAGAGCAACACTTTCCTTCTCCAAAGACTCATAGACCCTGTGCCAAGGTGTCTTCTAGCTCACTCTTCCCAGCAGCTCCTACCAGCCAGACTACCACAGTGGGGCTCCGCCTCGAGCCCCAACACTGGTACCCCCAGAGAAACTGCACCCTGCAGAAGAAAGCAGTTCCATCTTTCCAGATGCATCTACACCACAGTCTGCCAGGTAGGCAAATACATTCCAGCAGGCTCCAAATTCTGGGACACCTGAACTGAAATAGACTGTGCCTGTCCTACACAGTCTAAAATTAAGATATATAGTATATATTTTTATATATGTATATAAAAGAGCTAGATAGATATTCCTGACAAGCTATATACAGTCTTCAGTGGTTGGTCTGTACTGAGCTTCATACCACTGTATGGCAAATTTAGAGTTAAGTTTGGGGTTCTCTACATGGACTTGAAACGTAGGCATGCCCTCAGAAAAAGAAAAAAAAAAAAAAAAAACACACAACTAAAAACAGGGGGAGAGACAAGAATTACCAGAAGCACTCAAGAAGGAAACAAGCTGCAGTCAGAATGAAAACTGTAAGTATTTGTCAGAGTAAAAGCACAACCCAACAGAAGCTAGAATATGCTTTAAATTTAGTGGAGTTGTTGTAAATAAAGGATCAACAGGTAAGAACACAACGCTGTTTTGCTTTTTAATCTCAAAAGTTTACATGTGTTATGTTGGAGGAAACTTTCTCTTTTGCGCTTGCTAGCAGGAAAACCCTATTTTTACCCTCAATACTGCCACAGTCTTCCAGCGTCAATTAGTGACTCTTTGTGTCTAACAGAAGAATGTGACTTCCATCAAGAGTAACAAAGTGGAACTCAGTATCCACCAAGTACCTTAGCTATTCTTCAGGTACTTCAGAACTTGCATGTTATTATTAAAGAAAAGCATCAGAGACTGTTTACAGCAAATTGTGCTGCCTCCATACACGTTCATCCCTCTGACAAATGTTCAAATTAAGGAACAAGCCTAGATTCAAAATTAAATAAACTCTGCAGCAATTCACACGGCCCCAGAGTACTGATGATCTAGTTCCCTCTTAATCACGGCCAGAACCATTTGAAAGTCATTTTTGTGTCGAATCACACAAGTCTACAAACATCTGGAACTGTAATAAAAAAAACCCATCTGAAAACAGGCTAAGTCACTTATTAGCTGTTAAGAGGATATGCTGCACACACTTACATGATGCAACATGTATTATTTAAGTTCTCAAACAATTTTTCAGGAAGGACTCTTTTTTTCCAATTCTTCTTAAAAAATAACATTCAAGTACCAATCAATTAAAGGATTTCAGTGACTTGAAATAGCTTCCAGATATACAAAAAAAAAAAAATAGCAAACAGGAGCTATACAAGCTCATCAGATAGACAACTGTGTAGTCAAACACATTGACTTTTACAGCAATGTGTCACAAGTCTTGACATTACAAAGTTAATGTAGTACTTACCTGCAACTTTTTCCTGAAAAATATATTGTCTTATTTTTGGAAAAAAAAAAAAACTGGACAAAGTTTCAAACCTGCATTCTTTTACATCTAATAATGGTGGGCTTTTTTAAAAAAAGAAAGATGTCATAGTAAAAAAAGCACACTACAAAGTTTATGATGCATCATACACCATACAATAACAAAGAACTATTTTTCCAGTTTCAGATCAAGCTGACAGAAGTTGTATTAGACAAAAGGAAAAACATGTTATTTCTTCAGCATATGTGCAAAGCACAGTAATAGTATACTAGGTGTACTTAAACTGAATACCAAATAAGCTATAGCAGCACTCAATTTATTATCTGTAGTAGGTACCATACGTAACATGACTGAGCTGAATATCTAGAAGTCTTTTTGTATGACTGTTCCCTGTAATAAGGCCATGCACAACATTCTCACTAGAAATAAATATTTCCAGCTGTCCAAATCTAAAGCTGGCAGGTGACTTCTGGACAGATTTTAATGTAGCTATTTATTGTGTCCCAGTACAAAGCAACTCCTCCTCCTCCAGTTTTGATTTTTTTTTTCCTACTCCAACCAATATGTGCGCAAAAGAGGCAGAACTATATACCGTATGCATTGAGGTTGCATTGTAAGTATGAGCTACTGACAACAGAAAGCATCACCATATTAACAAAAAACAAAAAAAAAAAAAAAAAGAGAGCCACTCAAAATAGAGAGAAGAATTTGAGGAGGTCAGCTGCAGCATGAACACAAAGACATGGGGGTAAAAGGAAGCACCTTCCTTTGCTGCGTAAGGAAATATCCCCTTCTTCCCAGCAAAACAAACTCTTTGGAAGAACAGCTATAGCAGTACAAATCACCCGAGCGTTTCCGCCATGGCAAAGATATGATGAGGAAAGATCATGACCTGTACTGTTCTCCCTACTTCTTATTTCCCAGAGGTATCACAGTACCAGCAAATTAAGGGAGCCACAGCTTTCCTTCCTTCTCTCCTCTGCACGACTCCCAACCCCCAAGCACTAGCTGTACAATTTGCTGGTTTATTTACAACCAGCCCTTTACATTTATATATTTTTATTGATTCTGGTTTGTTTTGGTTTGTTTTTTTTTTTTTTTTTTAAAAAAAAAGAGTCACATACCACTTCATGTTCTTTCGAACAGCACCAACATTTACTGTTAAATTTACTTGACTTGCATCTGAGAATTCGAATGATGAAACAGTGCACCAAATAGACAATTACTAGCCCTACAAACTTTCCCTGTATTTGTGGTGACTGTATAAGCATTTGCAATTTCTATACTTTTTTGCACAGTTATAATTTAACAATAGTTGCACATTCTAAGATTTTGGCCTATTAAGATGAAAAAGAAAACTTGTTATTTCAGAAGAACAAAAATTGCTTCTTTCCTTCCTTGTCCATGAAAACAACTTTATTTTTGAGCAGAAGAAACACTGTCACCTGAACAGACTTTCAAAAGAAATCTTCAAATTTTACTCTTCCCATTCATCCTCTGGAACACAGATTTGCAAGTGCAGAATGTTAGGATTTAATACTTGCTATTTTTTTTGAGAAGAACACTTTGGGGAAAGGTGGTTGGACAAAGGTGATCAACATCCTCCATAGAAGGGACCATCTGCCCACTCAACTAATTCAAGGTTTTGTGCTGAGCCTGGAACCCGAAGAATTACAGATGCATTACAGTCACCTTGTTAATTTAAATAAGGTTAAATACCTTTTTTCAACATGAAATGTTTAATTTTTTTTTTCAATTTCAAGAATAACCACAGTTTTAACAAGCAACTCACATATTGTTGTGCTCTTTACCTACCCAGAAGTTAGACAACTACCAGATGAGCTAGAGAAAGTAAATCACAAATCATTTTACACAAAATTGAGTATTTGTGTGAACAAGTCTACACTTTTCTCCTCATATGGCACCACCAATGCTTATCCCACAACATTTGTTATGTTTTGCTACGTTTTGTTATTGTTTATGTTTATTTTGTTTGTCTGTAAGATGTTCTAGAAAACAATAGTTTTGAAAAAAAAAAAACAGATACAGTCATATGCAGCTTGTTCGAAAACTTGATCTGCCATCACCCAAGCCATCCACAGATGCAGTCGTGATCATTTACTTATCCCTCAGATGAGTTTGTTGGATCCCAAGAACAAAATGAGGAACACTGCTTTCGCTCCCCTCTTTTGGCAAACGTGCCTTACTTTCAGACCGCACGTGTTTATGTTCATTTGCAGATGTTTCGCTGCTCAGACATTACCAATGCAGTTTAAAAACTCGTTTTGCTCTTCATAGCAATGTCTTAAAACAATGACAACAAATCTGGAAAGGTATTTCTGTAAACTAACCGTCTTTACTACCTCATCCGGAGCACTCATCTCTCTTTCCTTGGTAAGCAGCAGCCTGCGCGTAGTCTAAATACGGCGTTACTCGCTCCCTAACAGCAGCCACAGTTTGACACCAGGACGTGCAGTGACAGAAAGTAGAATCATCATAAATCAAACAGAGCTGAAGCTTGCAAAGCAAATTAAAACATCCAAAGCGTCTTCAAGCACCTTAGTAGAGAGCAAGGAAAGAAGAAACGGGGCTGTGCTGAAACATCTAATGGGAAATTGGGTATCACCTGCTTAAAAATTAACTGTATCTTTACAAATAGCCACGAATAAAATATAACACTGGATGCAAGAGGCAAAACAACAATCATTAATGGGGGGGAAAAAACAAAAAGGGATATGGAAGTGTAAACCACCATACACAAAATGCAAGCAAAAGGCAAAAAGGTTCGTGCACTACGTCAGAGGGCTGGGTCATTTTCATCCCATAATACTCAATAGCTCACCCACGCCAGGATTTCCAGTGTTTCTGTCAAGTGATGGGCACACACACACTGAGCAACAAAGCACCTGTAGTAGCTTCATTTAAACAGGGCACGTAAGAAACCAAGCTTGTCAACACAGAAGGTTTTTGAACAAATTTAAAGGCCACAGATCAAAAAACAGAAGTCATTACAACACATAGGCAATGATATAACCAAACCCACACTTTTAGTTAACATTTTGNTATTTTTTTTTTTTTTTTTTTTTTTTTTTGCTTTGTTAGACAGGCTTCAGAAAGATTAGATGGTTTTAATGAACAACACGTTCAATACAGTGCCACATAGAAAACTTTTAAAGCTGGAGAATGTAACTATTTATAGAGAAACACAAAAAAATGAGGATTTAGTTGAAAAGGAATACAGCAAAGTATTATAGAAAGGTGTTACTGGAATACCTTCGTGGGCTGATGTTAAAGCCAATCTTTTCCTTATTAAATATTTTTCCCAAATTTATGCCTATGACCAAAATAAAAAAAAAAATCTGCTAAAGGTACCAAATTGGGAGGGTACAGTCAGGGGATGAACAAAGCATACATAAACAAATGGATTTTAATCACACTAAAAAAAAAAAAAGTCATACACAATGCAAAAACAGAGATGAACTAATAAAAAATACTTGCACTTGATAACATGACAATTTTGAGGGCCCATTAACGTATCCATGAGAGAATTAAATCCTATAGAAGAATTATTTAAGCCTTTCTACAAACGTCTCTTGAAACCCCAACTAGCCATTTCCTTCAAATTCATACAAATCCAGAGGAGCTGCACAACAGACTCTGTTCTGCAACACAACATTCCCCAAAAGCTGGCTGTGTTAGGACAACGCAAGAGGACACGGGCAATTGCAGGTCTCTAGAAATGAGGTTAAATAGAATATAGAGACTATTAAGAAGAAAAAGCTAGCCTAACAACATGAGCACCACTGCAATGTAAATTGGGGAAGGAATACACACAGTTTAGGAAATACTGTGCTGCATACCAGTCTGTAACTGTAAAAGATGGATTCAGTCACCCAGGGGGCTCTTATTGCAGTCCCAAAAAAAGGCTCAAGCGTATTACGTTAGAAAAAAACAAAAGAGACTCTCTTCTCATCTCATTAATAAGGCAGTTTCATAGTCGAGGCCCACCATGTGATTTTTGATTGCTTATTTTTGGTAATACTTACACTATTATGTATACAGACTATTACAATTTACACACGCTCACCCAAATAAACAATTCCTAAAGGCTTGCAACTTAAACAGCAAGATCAAAATTCTGTATTCTTTCTTCATTTTGCTTTTAATAAAAGCTACATAAACCTTTTAAAGTTTCTAGCAAGGACAGAAACAAGGAGAAACCTTTAAAGGAATGAAATTACATGGAGTCAAATTTATTTTCTAGAAGCAGTAAGCTATAGCTGCCTCCTCCTAACTTGCTGTCCCTGAGGAGTCAGTAACAGCCATCTGCCCCTTATTAGAAAACACCTGTAGGAGATGGCACAAAGATTCACATCATTGGGCTACAGCTACTTCAACCATTGATTACCTCGATAATTAGGATGTTTGGCTTTTAAGATAATGGTTTTTCTCACCATAAAATAAAAAGGAACAGAGAGAGCACGTGCACATTTTACCAAGTCAAAGAGCAGTAAGCAAAGTGAGTTCAACTCCTATGGTTACTACAAAGTTTTATTCAACTATTTGCAGTATTAGAGAGAGTTATTTAAAAGCTTTAAAAAAAAAAAAAAACAAACCCAAGTCACACACATTAAAAACACCACAACTTAAAAACTAGTGAGGGTTTTTTTTTCTTTCAAGCTGAATGTCACAGCCCACTTTAGAACTGCAATTTGCTGGAAAAAAAAGATAAACTTAAAAAAAAATCAATTAATTCATTTCCTACTATTAGTAGGCAGACCAGTGCCCCGCTTTGCACAGGGAAGTTTAATAGGTAAGTTTTATAGTTGCTTGCTTTACTGTTTGGAACAGTAATCATAATTTAACAGATTAGCTAGGAAGTTTGTATAACTCATCAAAGGTAATACCACGCACTTTTGCCGAGTCCCTGCCTACCGTCTGTCCCAAGCGAAGCTACTTGTTTTCAGCTTAAGAAATAGGACATGCAAACGAATGAGTGACAGACACTTGGGATTACATTCAAGTGTCGATTTGACACTTAGGCAGTTAACATTATTAAGGAGAGTGGTATCCCTAGTTCCTCATTCTTCAGTACCAGCCCAGGCACGGTAATTGCTTTCAGGACTCTCAAACCAGTAAGTTGAGTTCCCTTGGAATTATCTTTGATACTCATCTCAGCTCTGGCACATATCCTTTCCTATTACCCTTCCTACCTTTCAGCAGCTGAATAAGGAGGAGGAAGGTGACAAGATTAACCATAGATCATTTTCTTCCACGAGATGAATCAGAGAACTGGAGTTCTTTCATACCTCCAAGACAGAGTCCTTCAGCCTTCCCCTGCGCCCTGAGAGCCACGAGTTACAAATAGGCCAATGATCTCTTCCTGCCATTAAAGCTTTCAAAATGCCCCATTTTAAATGAACTGCGCCTACCCGCTGCTGTCAGCAAAAATAGAGTTGCAGAGACTACACTGATTACTGAATTAAAACAGTTGAAAGAGAAGCAAAAAATTAAATTCACTGCATGAAGTAGAGCTATCAACACTTCAACACTGAACCTAAAGCCTAGAAGTGAGGGTTTTTTTTCCACTTCACAATATTTCATTTTTCTAATGAGCAGAATTTTATACTTAAAATGTCTTTTTTTTTTTTTTTTAACTACTCATCAACTGCCAGTGTCAAGATTCACTCTGTCTGGGTGCCAGGCATTTTATTCTCCTTTTCCTGCAACTCTGAACTGACACCAATGCCATAAGAGACTTAACAGAAAAGTTTACTGGCGTTTGTGAAAGGAGAGCATGTTCTTTTAGTGCAAAAGTTGGAATAATGCTGGACAGAAAAGCTTGACCAGAATTTTGAAAAGATAAATAAGGGCAAGTAACATTTCAGAGGGTATAATTAAAACTCCATCTTCTGGAGACCAACACAATTTGGATTTCTCAGAAACTGCATGCAGCGATAACTTGTTGCTCAATTTGGGTGGTACAAGCTATTGTTTCTCCTGCTTTCCCTCCTCCTCCCGCCAGCACTGGGCTCATTCAAGGTGACCCAGAAGAATTTAGAACTAGTCACAGTTGTATTAAACTTGCGTTTCCCAGCTTAAAGCACGCTGAAGACTCCTAGCTATGTTAAGATAAACAAAAATTAGAGGAATGGACCAGGAAAAAAAAAAAAAAAAAAAAAAAAGAAGAAGTATCTGGACAGGCCTCCACTACTGAGAAAAAAAAATTAAGCTGCCCATATAACAATTCACTTTCTGAAAGCAGACACAGAAGAATAGTACTTAGTATCAAGTTGTTCATAAACTTGAGTTTAAACATTATTTAGCAACATTTGTTCAACCAAAACAAAACACAAAACCAACTCACATTCTTTTTGATCAGCCCCTGAGAAGCAGGGCTGCCTCCAGCGCAGTTCAGCATTCAATAAACCCACTACAATCAACAAGGCAGGAAAGTCCTCAATATTTTCTTCAAAGGTGAAAAATTACTTCCCCATTTTGTCCCTTAATTTTTTCCTATTGGATATATTTACTGCAAATGAAGATTTCAATAGAGTTCTCTCATTCATAAGAAGCAAGTGAGAAGGGCAAAACCGATTAGCGTTAGAAGAACAGCAACTTTAAGTCTTTCCTTGGCTCTTTAGTTCTCATGCTTTACAGCAGTTACACAGCTCAAAAATTACCAACATTGGGAAATTGTTTGCTTTGTTGAATTATAAACAGATTCCTTTGAAAGAAGGGAGATGAAGCTGCAAATTCATAGTTCTCCACCTACAGATGAGACTATGCACTCAATAACAAACTTAGAAAAGCTAGTATAGATAAATAGTGCTATATTTAAAATACTAAGCTGCTAACAAAAGCCCTGATTTTTTATAAGCACTGAGTCTATCAATCCAAAGAGAGAAATGCAGAAGGAATATAATTTAGAGTCAGTCAGTAAATCCAGACACCAGCTGATCCAGGGACATCTAGAAACCTTACTAGTTTATGAGACTCTTTAAACTAGAGACCATCAAGATAACCTACACTTACACAGTTGCCCATCTTCATTAAACATCTTGACGACAAAAAGCTGGACTGCAACTGAATCATGCCAAACACCTCGAAGTGTTACAGAAAGAGAGTAATAGCTGTAATTCACAGTGTGCTGTTCATCAGTTCTAAATGCAGAACCACCAGTCCGATCTCCCGTGGGCAGTAGATTACACACTGCCACATACATAAGCATACTTACAACTTCTACACCCACTAGTATAGAACAGTACTCGATCTATGATTTCAAGCAAGAGAATCTGTTCAGACCCCAACAGTCTTCTGCCTCAAGCACGTACCGACAATTAACATTTTTCTAGTTATTCAGATTATTAATTTCTTTGGTTTAACTTCTGGTCTCCCTGTATGCAGTGCTACTAGACCACAGGCTTCTGCTAATCAGGGATCTGCCCCAAAAGTAAAGGCTTGGGGGAAAAGCAGGAAAATCCAAGTCTCTAACAGAGTTCAAACCATTCACATAGCTCCCTCGAATGCCTTCCTGGTAGTCCTTTTTAGACCTATATATCAGGCATGCAGTATCCTCCAGCATCATTTCAACAGAGCTTCAGCCTTCGCCATTGCTTAGCTCATATGCCCCAACTAATGCACCCAACAATCGCATACTGGCCTAAGTCCAGAAAGGAAAATGTCAGCTCAAAATTGTCTGATGACATTATTCTAATTTCATAAGAGTCTATGACCTGGAATGTAAAAAATCTGTAACTGTGCTGCAGAGTACCAATTAAAAACAGTATGCAAAAAGAAGAAAGCCAATACAAGAAAGGTAACAGGGAAAGAGCAGCCACAACACGAACAAGAAAAAAAAACCCAGACAGTCAGAGCTATCAATGTCTGCCAACAGGGCTCAAAAGCAGCTGTTGGTACTGCCAAATAAGTTTGTTTCTGAAATGCGTTCCTTTGTCATCCTCCCAGTGGCACCCAAACAGGATTTCCTGTATTAAACTCATTTTTCAGCATTAAGCAGTGTGCACAGTGAGTCTAGCTTTAAAAATATTGACATTAAGAGCAAAATATTTATCCTTTGCATAGGAGCTATTGAGTGGGGAGTCCCACTACCTAGAATTAGCACTTCTAAAAGAAACGTATTATCCCATCTTTCCCCAAGTTTCACTATGATCTAAAAAATCCCAAATGTTTTTGTTCGGTTCATTTAAAAATAACAACTCCTACTATAGGCAAAAGCTTCAAGAGGTGCAGGCAGGGAGAAACCTGCACCATTGCACTTTCTGCGGGGGCCAATATTCTGTGGTATCACACTTCCCAGCTTCCCAGCTGCTGCTTTAGGCAAGGACAAAACCCATTTAGGGAACTGAATGAGATCATACTTGAACAGATTTATTCAGCGTTAGGGTAATTTCTGTACACCATCTTTTTGCGTTATGTAAAAGTTGTCATTTGCTGTAGCAAACAAAAGACTACAATTGCTTAAAAGAAAAGTGTAGCTTAAGCTCATTTGGGAAGTGACACCTCTTCTCATTACCAAACAATTACCATTTATTATCTCTAACCTGCCTTGCCGCAAACAAAGACAAATTCTATTCATTTGCACTTCATAAATACTGCAACAGTCACACACAGGAGCTGGTCCCACACACCAGCTGTGCTGTAAAACTGAATCACAGAAATTAAGAGCCAGCCAAAAAGATTACCACCGCATCAACTGGCACGTCCTCCACAAGCACCTGCCCACCAGGTTCCTCCAGAGCACATCCTCGGCCACCTTGTGCAATCAAGCAGCAAGTGGGTCAGGGTGGTTTTTGAAGACCTCCCGCAGGAAGCTTTCTCCATGCATTAGAAACACGTTTTCTGAATATTCTGATTCCATTCTGTCTTCCTTCCCCTTTTTCATTAGTTCTATAAACACCTTTTTTCCACCCCTTTCCTCTCCAGAGTTTTCTCAATTCCAGACCAGAGAATACTTGCAAGTCATCACAGCCATCTTTTTGTCTTCGTTCCTTCCCCCTACCAACTTATGCAAACGTAACAGCTAAGCATCCAAAAGTTAATCCTTCCTGGATTTACCTCCTTTAATTGCGAGCTCAAAAGGAAGAGGTTAGGGACACCTTACAAGGAGTACCAGCTAGGTTAAAGCAAACATTAAGTTACTGAGTAAAGGGTCGTGGTGAGAAGGTGAGAAGCAAAACAGTTACAAAAGAAGCTCGGTGAGTAAGAGCTAGACAAACCCTTGAAGGCTACCCTTAGAAAGGGTTACGGATCAGCGTAATGATCTTTGATAGCATCTTACTCAAGTGAGATAAGAATCAGTGGTCGGTTTTTGTTTACTCCACAGGAATTCGTCTGTCTCTGTGTGCGTGCTGTTCCAACAGAGGCATCAAATTCACATACCATAATAGATATGGTTTGATATACTGAAATGATGTGTTGTTAAAACTGTTCATTTCACCTTCCTCACTACTCTGCAACACATACCAACAGTTTTCCAGTATTTTGAGAAACCAGTGCAACTCTTAAGACCTCATCACAAGCCTGTGCCCACCCTGACGCTATGGTTCAGGCTTACATCTCTTGCTCACTGCCACCGCTCATGTCCCAGTCATCCTCAACCATGACACATATTTGATAGTCAGTTCTTGACAATGCCATCATTTGGATTAGTTACGCGTTGGGAAAAATCAATCTGCCCTTCTACACTTTCTGTAGGACTCACTGTTACCAAATATAACAAGTTAGCTGTTTTTATTCTTATAAAATGAAGTCATACAAGGAATCATGCCTTTATAAAATGAGGGAAAAAAATAAATCAAGATACCTACCTTAATAAATTGGGAATTTTGTTTCTTGGGAAAAGAAACCCTCACAATTTGAGCAGAGATGAAGCTCTAAGTATACGATTGAGTAACGCTAAAGCAAGTTACAGCTTCTAGAATATCCACGCTCCTGTAATGAGCTGTGTTTGGTCTAAGCACATTAGACTCCTGGACTGTTAGGTTTCTACCCCAGAAAGGACAAGCACGCATCATTCCCATTTGTTTTCAGGTGGAAAATGAGAAAGTGGCTTCCATTACATTATTTTCCATTTGGATTATATGACACTCTAAGGATCATATAAACTTAAAGGGCAGAATAAAAGAATTCATCCTTCCTGAAACACAGGTCTCTGTCTCCAAAAAATTTGAGAGTTCCTGTCTGCAACCATCTCTCTTCCTGACCAGTGACCCCACACTTCAAGAAAACAAAACAGCTTCTTTATTTTTTTTTTTTAAAGTAGATATCCATTAGATATTTTTTACATGATCAACAGGATGCATTTTTGTTTGGAACTGCATAAAAACATGGGGATATGGTCACTATTTTTAGACACATCACAGCGACATGAAAATATTTTCATGACAAGGAAAGCCAAGAAGTTAGACATTTGACTAATGATTTAATAAACTCTAAGTGCCCTCGGACAGCATGAATTACTTACGTATTTTCTTTGGGGTAAAATATCTCGCGTTCTCTTTCAGTGCAAGTCAAAGCTTTATTTTTACAACACTTTGTACAAAGCAAGACCATGAAACCAAGCTACAGGCTACTGTCAACCCTTGCAGGTCATGGCCCCCAATATCCGCAATGGACTATGGAAGCAGAGGGAAAACACACTCCTTAAAAGACAGTTTTTGTGAGGAGAGGAGCTCAGAGGTTAAGGTGACAGACAATAGATGCCAACCAATACACACACAATTTATATACTCAGAACTACTGTTTTACTGTTGGAAAGCATCTGAGCAAGGCACGTAGTTCACATCACCAAGTTCAGTATTACAAAAGTCTCTTAACTAAAATATCGAGACTGCAAGCTACATCAATTCCCAGGGTCAGGACTGAAGGGGGCTATCTTTTTAGGCCTCGTTTAATTACTCCGTAAAAAGTGAATACACATCCTTTTCTTATCACTGTTGTGTTTAATAGATTGGTGTAATCACACCATAGAGTTCAAGAATCCTTATCACAAGTACGTACAAGAAATCCTCGTGTATCCTTTCAAATTAATTGGCCACTACATGTTTTTAGTCAACCCGAAGCTTGTACATAGGGAAATTGCAAGGAAGTCTGTCCTACGTACTTCAATGTGTTTAAAATATCTCTGAGCATATTTATAAAAAGTATCAAGATTGCACACATCAAGAATGCACTCGTAGGACGTAGCACAGTGTTTCTGGTGGAACGAGACAAAGGCATTTCAAGAGCTCTGCTTGCTCAGGCGCTTCACCTTAGCAAGTCCTGCACCTGGGAGAATGACGGAAGCAAGACAGACATACAACAAAATATTTCAATACTATAGAAATTTCAGCTAAGCCTCCTAAAACTATCCAATATAGGGAAGCTGCCATAAGAAAGGCCTTTATCATCAGCTCAGTATCAGCAAGGACAGTGCTAAGTCTTTGAATTTGGCAGGCAAATAGTACTTTGTCTTCCGTTGAGACGTGTTAACTCAGTATCTAATTACAGTATAATATTAAACTCTTACTAATTTTTCTCCCACAGTATCACTAATCTCTAGCTTCTTTATGAGTTGACACAATGGAAGAATCACCAAAAAAAAGAAAGGTCTCAATGAGATCGCTAGGATTGATAGCTTTGCTATACCATAAAGACATTACAGCAAGTTAATAAGCCTAGAAAACAAGAATATCTCTGCATATTTATGTTACAATGTTTACTTCCTTCCTATTTGCTACACAAGTGAGCTGGCATTACTTCTTGCAATTAAATCCTGCATTTTAAGTAACAGCATAAAATTGCATATATTCCACCCAACACAAATCAGGCATCTTTCAAAGCCACAAAGACCGTTTTGTTTCTGTCATTCACTTGTCCAATATGCAAAGCATAGCTGTCAATCAGTTAGCATCCCTGACGGCATAATTGCTGAACAGAACATGAGAAACATGAGGAGGGTCAGAACTACAAGAGATACCGGCAACATTTCTCCTTGCACACTTTGGTACTAATTGAGGATTCTCCTTCGTTAAGATTCCCCTCCAGTCACTGTTGCAGCAAAACAAGGAATCTGTAGAAGAAGGTTGAGAAGGCTTTGAAAGCCATTACTGCCAAATAAGTTAGTTTTGTACCACTCCTACTCATTCTGAAAGCAAGCAGTAGCAGCATTCACGAATAGCGGCCTCTTCTTTCAGGAGCGGGTTTACCTTTTCCACTGGCTACAAGACGCCATTTCCTAACTTCTTACCTGGTCCGCACTCCCCTCCCTCAGCCTGAACCTATGTGCAAGTTGTCCCCTGTGGATGCCTAACAAAATCTCATCTCATAGGAGGAATGGGATCTTCTAATTTGGCTGCTGCCAAGTCATTTGTTCTCTTATACTATGAGAAAGTTATATATGCAGCAGGAGAAATACTGAAGCTGTGACAATACAGAATGAAAAAACAAAGACAACTTTAACTTGTCAGACGTCCCTAGTTATCTTCACGAACATGAGCCAGAAACTTCCTTTTTGTAGACATCTTTTAAGATACTATAGTAATAACTGGGAAACTCTGACTTGTCCTCTTCCAAATTAACAGAAATATGCAAATACCTGTAATCGGGTTTGTTTTCATATTGAGGACACATTTTAGAATAAGTTTAGGTAGAAAACCAGAAGCATCAGTACTCTACCCGCTAAATCTATTTGAAACATTTTAAGGTGTCTGTCTCGTGAAATAACACCACCGCTTGTAGCACTCAAGCAAACATGTAAGTTCATGTAAGTGATTCAACAGCTACGCACCACAGCATAATAGGTATTTTTCTGGAGTTGTGGTCTGCGTCAGAAGATCTAGAGATTTCTTTAACTCACGATGCAATACAAGTGACATTTGGACTACTGTCAGGTAGCCATTCCTTACAGTAGCTTTAATTTTCAGCCTACATGGAATAGTTTCATGAGAAAAATCCAGCTTTTACTGATTCAAGTATAAATGAGAAGTACTGGTGCATATTAGTCCTTTTTTCATACCCCCTATTCCAAATGTTTCACACCCCTGTTCCAAATCCTTAATTAAAAACTTTGAAGTAGCAAAACAGAGAATCGCTATAACTAAATTCATCTCCAAGCTTTGCAACTATTTTACCATTAGTGATCTAGAAAAACATTCAACAATTAAAAAAAATAATCTTTTGACACCTGCACAACTACTACTGACTTGCACTTGATTAATTCTGGGCCTTGAAAATATGGACAATCCAGTTTCTACTACTGAAGTTTTATATTAACTAAAGACTTTTCGGTCTCCTTACAGAAGATTATTTATACTCCACTTCCTGAAATGGAAATTCAAAGTTACCCAAGAGAAAAATGTTTGTGACTCACTGTGGGGGTTTTGCCAGATACATCCCTTTAAATCTGAGCAAGTCCAGCAGTATGGGTAGCTTATATAAATCTGAAAGAAAACATTTTCTTCAGCTTCCACCAACATACCCATTTCTAGAGTTCTACTTTCAACCCGGCACAACTTACACTTTGTTAGCAACAGCACACAAGTAAAAGATGTCTCAGTAATTTTCAGTGTTGCATAATCTATAATTTAGAAATATTACAGCATTATCTTCTTGGGATTCAGAAAAGGTATTTCAGATGGGAATACAGGGAAAGCAAACTTGTAAGGTCTGATAGAAGCAGCAGAACCAATGGTTCATGTCCCCCTTTCTCTGTTCTGAGAAAACGCAGAAAGAAAATTTAACATATTAAATCTTTGCAGCTTCATTTAAAAGATAATAAATTAATCCCGATGGCCTCAGCTGCATTTTCAGACAACAACTTTTTATTAGCACACTTGCAACAAATGAAATTCACCAAAGTGAAACGTGGTTTTAAGGCAACTCCACTGGTTCAGACAACTTAAGAAGCTGTTGTATGACTAAATAAAGTATATTTTTCTGTTTAGGAGAGTGAAGGAATTTCCCCTCCCAACGCCCTAAAGGCTTTTGATGCATTTTTTTCCTGTTCATAGCAGAACTGATTAATAGCTATGGCTTAAATCCAGCGTACAGTTTTGGCAGCCGCTGACGGACCACTCCATCTACTTGCCGCTCCCTCTTTGCTACGCGTAACACGTGCTGTTAAAAGCATGCTGTCAAAAGTGCTAAAATGATTCACTTTCAAATCTGGTAAATCTAGATTATGACTACTTAAAGAATTTCCTTCTTAACTTCAGGTGCAGAAATGAAGCAAACATATAAAACACACCGTCAGTTTTCCTGTCAAATTTGGCATGCGAGTTTTCAAAGGATATAAAAATAATCATCAGGTTAAAAAAAAGGGTAACTTTTTCCACTGTTTACAGAGCAAGCTTTAATTAAACAAACTGCAAACCTTCCTATGAACAACAATGCAGCTATGAAAAACAAGCAAGTCTTATGACTACTGGAAGTCTATTTTTTGTCTCTATAGTTTACACAAGCATTGTCTCTAAAATTACTGTTTAGCTATGATGGGAATAGACCTGTTTTCAGATTACCAAAATATAACCTCTCTCCAGTACAGCTGGACACCAAGAATTAAGAAAGAAAACTTTTTTAAAGTATTATGAACATTATGCCATTATTTTTTATTTCAACCCCCTGCATATAATACAGACTTTGAGAGAGCAAGAGCATCCCAAGCAGAAAAATGGATCCTACTCTTCACACTTCAAGATCACTTAAAGTCACGGAAATGCTTGGCAGTCTTAGATACCCAAGGAGTGAATATTTTTCATTTCTAATGGCAACAAAAAGTTGAGTCTTTGTCAGGTTTTAGATTATGTTTCTCTATGGAAACAAGAGAGACTATAAGCTTTACTGTAAAAGAAGAAATTGGGAGTTAATGGAGATCTTGAAGCGTTATTTACTTTCTTCACACTTGCAAGTTAAAAGTTTTATTTCATAAATTAGTTTTGGATGTTGCTTCTGTTTTGAGGCAGTGCTAGCAGTGTATCCACCAATGTCAGCATGGATAACCTCCCTCAGTTTTCTTTTGGTTTGCTGGTTTTTAAGTAAAAAAGAAAGAACGTAGCTCTTCCACATAAGGATGCTTCATCAAAATTTGAAGCTCTTGCTTGTTTTGACATTAGCAGTGTTGCTTTCAATTACAAATTGTCACAACCAATTTTTTAAGCAAAAAATACTTGAAACAGTTCTGACGCTTTTACAGATACTGTATTGTCAGTGAGAGACTAAAAGGTTAACTAGCTCCCTATTTTCCCCCCTATAAGCACTGCTCTGTAGCCAAGCATAGAAGTACAGAAAGGTTGTTTATGTTATTAATTTACTAAAAGTATATCTGGTCTCCCCACAGGAAAATTTTATATCCCTTCTCCCCCCCCCGACCCTTCAATCATGAATCTGTGGATTCCCCCCTCCCCTTTACAATTGCAACACTTTCTTTTTGAAAGACATGCCAGTCTAGTAAGATCAGAAATAATACTATGAAAGACCCAGCCAGCCCATGGCCCTGCTCATCTCCCTGAAATATGAAATACAATCAGTAGTCCAAACTTACTTTTAAGTCAGCCTGCCTAATGGCTTCATTCAGCAATACTTCTCGTCTTAGCACTCTTCTCTCCCCCCCCTTTTTGCCCTCCAAAAAGGGCTCGTAATGAGTTGCACCGTATTTTTGTAATTTATTGGAAGACAGAGGACTGTTTCAGTTTCTCTTGATACCTTCTATGAATTGCAGCATAGTGAGATGAGACACACCTATCAACATCACAGACATCCAAAAAATTTAGGAACGCCTGCAGATCAGTTAGCTTAACAGTCATTTAATTCATTGGTGAAGTAATACTTGTACAGGAAGATATCAAGGAGACTGCAAACACTTCACTAAATTTCATGAAAAGCTGTTATTATCCCTCCTACACTCCCTCTCTCTCTCTCCAGACAGGTCTATAAAAAGAACAGCCAGCGAAGGCAGTCAAACTTAGCTGACACGAGCGGAGACATCCGCAAAAGCTGCTTTGCCAGTACAGTTTATGTCACTTCTCAGAACAAAAAGTCTATTTGGTGATATGACATGATCAAAAGCATTTTTGCCGATGTCACGCTCATCAGATCGTAAGTTAGGCTGGTACCACTGCACAGGAGAGCATCACCGGCATTTCTCTTCCTCTTGAGAGTCCCAGTCCCGACACAAGAAGCTCCCACAGCTACAGTACTGATGCAATTTATGTATGACGCTATAGACTCTTAAGTCCCTGGATAAACAGCTTTGCCAATACAGTTAATTTAAATCAAGGAGTTGCTAAAACCTAATTACTTTTAAAGCACATTTCAACCTGGATTGGAATGAAAGCAACAAACAGTAGGCGGAAAAAAAACAAGCCAGAAGTAAGTTAATAAGTTGGTCATGCTGAAGAAGCCCTTCACATTCTTTTGCAATAAAAGATACTCAGATACTTGCTTCTGTAAACTAAAATTGAAGACGTTACCTTAAAACTCAATTCAGTTGTGTTTAAGCAAAAAATAGGCTGAGTCGCTATGAATTCAAGTCCATCACTTTCTCCTTATATAACCTTCCTCTGAAAGTTACTTTCTTCCGCCACTACAGTAAATGAAACAATATGTCTTTCTAAAGAACCACAAATCGAGTGCCAAGTGGCTGGAGGGGACAGTTAACAGAGGGGGAAAAAGGAGCTACCTGGAAACGAGCACCACGTACTCTGACCTCTTATCCTCTTATATTTCATTCCCCTTCCTGTATTACTCATCCGGGGCTTAGCCTTTAAAAAAACACCAAGCTCTTTGGAAGACATCGTTCCGGTAAAGTGGTTAATATTCATCTACTACATGTTAAAAAACACCACACAAAGTAGTACCTACTCTGTCAGATGTTCGGCTGCTTCTGATGAGTATGACTGCACTTCATTATTTCACGGCTTCCTCAGCCTTCAGAAACTGTCTGGACTAGCGGGCTGAAGGTTATTAACATTTTAAAATGCTTGCAGCTAATATTTCCAAGTTGTCCAAGAGAGTAATTATTGCCCATATTATTCTTAAATATTAGCACCTGTTCGTAAGTTATGATCCACTTCCAAGCTGGCCATTACATTTCTTTTGCATAGGAACACTTTCCCCCCCCCCAAATAAGCAACACTAAGTTTCTCTTAAGATAAATTGAACAAGATATCAAACCAAATTATCTTTGGTTGGGATAATGCAGGAGATTCAGTTAGGGAGAACAGGTTATATTAAGATGGAAAAACACCACCTGTATACAAAACGCATTCTACGGAGTTACAGGATGCTCTCCTCCTTCCGAAGGAAAAAAAAGTAATTACAGATGGTGATTTCAATAGAAGCCTTAAACAGACAGCAGCACAGCTGTGCTCAGGTTGAAGGAGAGCATCTCATCTGGGCAAGAGAAAACACATCCACGTCCATTAGCACCACCAAGCCTGCAGCACACCTTGGCTCAGCCAGCCTAACCACGATAAAACACCCTCCTCTCCCCCCCTTCTAGTCAGGAAAGAGGGTCAAAGTGGTCTGAATCTCCAGTAGGCTCCCTAACAAAAGCCTGCTCAAGGCTTCCAGGTTGCAAAGATAGCTTCGCTAATGATAAATTTTGTCGCTATTGAGTTTGACTGGTGAAAGCTTCTATCTCATGCTCACAATTTTGAGTACTTTTATAGGCTAACCATGGAGACCCAAGAAGGCCCGTAAGGACGCAGTGTAACTGCATCAGCTACTGAAGACTACGTCTTACACATTCACGTAATATTTAAACGGCAGGGCATCAGAAAGATCTTCTGTCATCCTTAAAGAACTGGAAGATAGGCAAAAATCATTTTCTCCTGGGAGTGTTAAAAGAAAGTGCACACGGGTGGCAGAAAGACAGGGTCAGATAAAATGACTGTGGTGTTTTAAAATTAACTTTTTAATGACTCGGATAATTTAAATGGCTCTAAGGTCCCTCCAAACAGCAGCCTACCACCAGAGTCCCATCAACAGAAGAGCCTTAAAATCTGCCTTGTGGAACAGGCAACGTCTTTCAGATGTCCACAGGGTAGCAATTACAGAAGAGCAGTACGGTCGTAATGCAGAAACACCAAAAGGGTTTCTTCTCTCCATTGCTATCATTGGAAGCACCGTAACTTCCAGCAATGCTCAAAGGAGCTGGACACAAAAATACACACCAGAGGGTTTATTTATAAGGCAGCAAACTGGCTGGAAAAAAGAGCACTCAAGTCTTCTGCTTGCTCTCCCAGCTCTAATGATAATAGAGAACAAAACAGTCTGGCATTAAAATATTTGCTTACACACGTAAAAATATACCTCTTACTCTCACTCTAAGTTTACATTGACTATAAAAGCATTTCTTAGTATCCAAAGCCACAATTTTTCCCACCACTATTTTGTCAAGCGCCAAACACACAGCAGCTAACAGAAAATGCATGAGATAAAGCTTATTTCTCAAAACTACACAGAAAGCCAATACCTTCAGGGTTCCAGTAAAAGTTATTAATTAGTACTTAATTCTGAATGCCATCTATACTTTTAAAGCTGGCATCACATTTGAATAATTTACTTGCCAGCTGATTTTCTTGATTACATCCTTAACAGACCAGGGGAAAGACTGACAAACTGCTACCCACAACCCCAAATATTAAGTACCGATTTGGAAAGTACGTCCTCATTCTTACACTCATTTATGGTATTCTACAGTCCTCCTACACAAACTGGAGAAGTTTTGTTTCCTTTTTTAAAGAACATACTTTATTTGTTGAAACTGAGGGTAATTATGAAATGTTACATCTATATTAACAGAACCATAACTCACACTAGCTAGAGAGAGACAGAATGAGAACAAAATAACAGAAAATGCTCCACAACTGAACATTTAAGAGCATATTCCTGTTGTTTCAAACATTTCATGCTATCAATCAATATAATTTCAGTGTAGCTAAGTTAGTTTCAGTTGCCGTAACTCATTTATTCTAACGCAAAATAAAACAAAACCAAAGAAACCACACACCCCCCACAGGACAGCAAGGACATATTCTTGATTTTAACCAAGTGTAAACAGATGTTTGAATAGATTTTTTTTTTTTAATATAAACACAGTCAGAAACCATTTCTAATGTGTGTCATTTCAGTATCATGTTGTTATTACTGGGAACTTTATTTTTTAATAAAAAGCAAATGTAAACCACAGACTATTGATTAAATAGAAATTTCATAAGTAATAAGCCCAAAAAAATAATCCTAGGTTTTTTTTTAAAAATTTCAGCATACTAAGAGATGTCAGTGCAATTGCTATCTCACCCTTCAGATTTTCACAGTATATGGGATTTATAAAAGAGGTATTTTTTAGGTTGTGGAAGGAATCTGTCTACAAGCAGCAAGTACACTTTAGTGCTTATGACAGGCTGAATTCCCATTTACCCCTAAAGCATTTTTTCTTGCATTGTTCATTACCGAAGTGAATAATTTTGGAATTTTAGAAAGCTGAATCCTGGCAGCACAAACCAATCAGAAATAAAGATACACACACAGAAAAGCCTGCAATGTCAAGAGAACGAGAAGAGCAGAGAGAATAAACACTAGAATGAGAAGAGTAGCCAAGAAAAAAGATTAAAATATCACAGTTGATACTAACTAGGAGATTCTCAAGTACAGAAAGGAAAAAAGCCTCCTGCTCATCCAGGAAACAGAATTAGGTGATGGTAGTGTAATACACAAGCTGAAACACACAAAAGGTGACCCGCTGTGTGGGTGATGCTGTATTAAGTAGTCCCAACATTTTTTTCTGTACCTGGCTTTTTATCAGGTCACTACCTTTCTCCTATCTGGACGCTTCTCACTCTATTTTCTGTTGTCTATCTCAGATCAAAAGACAATCTTCTGGTTAGCAGGTGGTCTCACACATCACTTATTTCCACACGCACCCTTTTGTTTTTTTTAATTACAGGAAAAACCTTTACCAAGTTCTTCACAGATCTCCCAAGAAGATTAACTACGGTACTGAATTAATTCCCCAGGAATAATTTCTTTTAATATTCTCAAAGTAAAGAATTTGTAAGTAAATTAAGTTGGAAGCTATTTGAAAAGCTACTGTACATACACATACGCTCCTAAACAGCGGGCTCCTAACTAAAATTTTCTAAATGGCTCATGATTGCAGCATTGGCAAGTTTTGCAAGTGTATTCCAAGCAGATTATGCTTCCAGAGCAGCTGCAATGCAGGTATCACAGGGGCCATACTGTCCTTAGAGCTGGAATTTGCTCAAATCCCTCAAAAATCAACAACCCGCTGCTGAACAACCCTTGCACTGCCCACAGATCACCGCGTGTGATGGTCTGTCACGATGCAGCCATAGCTCATCTACAGAACAATTAGATCTTGCTTTTACAACTACTTGCAGCCACTACTTTGTCATTCTCTTCTGAAGAAAAAAAAAAACAAAACACCAACCTAAACACATCCATCTCAAAAGGTAAATGCCTATTCTGACATTTTAAAGAGCATTCGGATACTAAACTAAGAAACAGAGTAGTGGATGCCAAAAGGATCATTTTCAGCTCTCAATGCATAGACTCTCACCTTACTTGAGAGCTACCAGTTTTACTCATTAAATTGAATACAAAATTACTCATTTTGACAAACAACTTGATTCCAGTGGTTTCAAGGCGAACTTTCAACTGACAGCAAAGCACCTGAGAGGATGCTTACCACCCCTCTACATTTTACAGCTGGAAGACAAAACACAGAAGTTGGAAGTTAAGGGGTTTTTTTTTGTCTTAACTATAGGTCCCTGTAATTCTACAGGGTTAGCAATTAGGAATACAAGAAAAACATGAAAGCAGCCTAATTATTATGATGGCTATACGAAAGCAAAAGAAAAGTTGTGAAAACACACCAGTTACTTTCCCCCTGCAAAGTCAATGGAAGATTTAGGCAGAGAAAAACAGAACGGGTCCAGTTCACAAGCCTTCTGAGCACTGGGACTCACATCAAAATGACACTTGTTTTTTTCTAATTACATCTCTTAGTTAAATACAGAATTAAAAATTGATATCCCAATCATCAGGGAACCACAAAGGTTAGAAGCTGAGCGACTGTAGAAAAAGATTTTGCTCGTGACTGTTTCTTAACAAATGCCACACTACCTTTTGGAATAAATGTAAAACAGTCCGGTCAGTACTTCGAATTTCAACAGCTAAGGAAACTTTCAGACATACAGAGCTGGTTTCATAAGCCTCTTTCAACTGGCACTGCACACTGAGGATGAGATGGTTGAACAGTGACAATTAAACTTACAATTTGTTTTCCTGAAACCCGTTCAAGACAACAGATCGCAAAGTCTCTTAAAAGTAAATGCAAAGTACTAAACACAAATCGGGTCCATTATAAAAAGTTATACAACAGCCAGTTACAGGAATCTGAAGTTAAACAAAATGTTCAACTGCTGTTGACAGCCCTAATTTTAAATACAGTTTAGTTTACTGCATATGGAAGTCTAAAACACTGTAAAACAAACGACAAAACAGTCATTAGACAGTTCAAATAAGTCAATATAACATACTGTCAAATCTGTGTTCCAGAAAGTAGGAGTTACTGGTCATTAGTAGTTTCAATAAGCACATAGGTTTAAATAAAAAATAAAAAAGGGGGAACATCACAAGAAGATTTGGAGGCAGGGCCTTTATTTAAAGATTTTAATCTTGTCTTCAAATATAGCTGTGTTTTAAATTCCTTATAGTAATAGCTATTCCTCAAAAGTACTTTAAGGTACATGCTTGCTGTACCTGGCCGTAACACAAGCATACAAGTTCAATTACTCTGCTGCATAAACAACAGTGCAAACTTTAATGACTACTCAGGGCTGCTTATGAGAAATCAAGCCTGAAGTGAAGACCTTGCACTGAACCCTGACTACAACAAAACCAGTTATTTAGTCAAAAGTAGTCATCACGCTCCCACATCTTTGCTGCCCTCAGAATTGCCGTACTCTCTCAGAGGACTAGTTTAAGTAATGACCTTCTGTTTGCAACTTGGGGGGGAACTTCTTCCGTACACCAGAACTCACAAGAAACTTGATGTGCCTCATGACCACATGCTTGTTATTCCCATCACCTCCAAGGTGGGAGAGACCTTTCACATTTAAGGTCCTCTATTACCTTGAATGATTGGTGGAAGCCTAAGCAAAGGATGAGTATCTCCCCACATATATACATACTCTTGTCGAAAACAAAGTCATTAAGGTCATCTGAAATTCCACATGGGAAATTCGTATTCCATACTCCATAATAATCCAAAGAGGATACAGCCTCTGTTCCTCTGCCTCCACATCCCAGTCCATGTGTAGACTCTGTTCAAAGCAGTAGTAAGTGAAAATAAAGTGGTTATTGCCTTTTGCATTTTAATCAAACAGTCATATAACTGACGTGAACACCAAGAGATGATTTTAAAAGTTTCATTTCTGGAAGTGAAGCAGTATATGCTACAGTCAGAACACGACATCTGCAGAGCTGAGGATCTGTGTTTTATTGTGGAAAAATACTTTCTGTACAGTTCCTTTGGGGAAGAAGAGGGAAGAGGACATGCCAGAAAACCACAACAAGTAGCATTTTTGGAGGAAGGCACTTCCTGACCTTAGCTTTCAGATAAATCCCAAACTCAAGACATCTATAAATAGAAGAAACGGGAAAAGAAATCAAGTAAGACATCAGATGTACTTGTATAAAGCAGAACTTTCATTTTTCCTTAAAAGAAATTCTGATATAGTTTTCCTAAAGCAACGCACAGTGTGTAAGTAGCCATGTCTTAACAGCCTAGATACTGGCCCTCCTATTTCTTCCTTATATCCTGGCTCATTTTACAACTGATTTAGAAGTGTTCTTCACTACCGTTCATAAGTAACATTCAAGCCTTTTGACGCATGCAGGCAACTTCCCACAGACTCTCACAACCATTCTACCACATTAATTTAGTTTAACAGATTATGGTATGGTCGCAATATATAACGTAAGAGTGTGTCTAATTTTTTTTTTCCACCATTTTATGGGTTTTGTAATGCTGGCAAGTCCTAGCTGTATTATTTCCTACTAAAACTAAGACTACGCTGGAACAACCAGGGTAGGTATTAATTCATTATGTCTAGTTTAAAAAAAGTCATCTTGGGAACAGCATTTCAGCAGCTAACAGCAGAGGTGACAGGCCAATATTTGGCTGACAAATTGTGACAAGCACACTCTAAAAATAAACAGCAATATACCAGGCAGAAAACATCATGAAGCTATAGCCAATTTTTTTTTTTTTTTTAAATGGAAACCTCATGCAATAAACCAAGATGGCTTGTGAAGTTACACACAGCTAACAGAAGTAATACTTCACCTAAAAGCTATTTATAAAGGCCAGGGTAACCATTAGAGCACCTGTTTCAAACAAACCTCCTTTGTTCAAAAGAAATGTAAAGTAACTCGTATGCTGGAACGTAGGCCAATGTCAACAGCAAATCCAACCGGATTTATGTAGGTTGTGTCACTATAAACCGTGTTATTTTCATCATGGCTAAATGTTCATTTACTATCAAGCTAAGATGGACTGTAAGAAAATGCCATTATTTTCTCTTTACTTTTAACTTCCCATAGAATAGTCATTCACATAAGAACATTGGACCTTAAACAGCAATGCTAGTTTATCGACCCCATAAAGTTAGAAATTTGACATATGCCAATTCCGATGAGAACATACTGAGGTTATTTCTACTTTTTGTTTTAAAAGTGGACAATAACTTGTATAACGTACACTGTACGGCAATTTGTAAATAGTTTACCTCCCACTCAGAAACTAACACACGTGAATGAAAGCATTACCCAAAAGCACCCTGCTCTTTCTTTCTAAGTGCTCTCCTAGTCAGAAAAGTATCTGATGTGATGACTTTAAGGCACAAAATTTAAAAGAAAAAAAAAAAACGCCGAGAGAGGTTTAGAAAGTGGAAACTACAAGACATCAAATTAATAAGACATAGGTTAAACCACTGTACAGGTACAAAGAACAAGAGAAGGGAGAAATTAAAAAACGGTAATTCACCCGGACATTCAGAAACATACCATCTTCTCATGTGGATCAAAAAGAAGTATTCTACCCCAAATCTCAAATTTCTTTGTTCCAGGTCCTTAAAACTGCTTTATAAAGCTAACAAGGCCGTTATACATCACTGTGTCACGTTCACAATCATTTTTTTCAGCAATATCCAAAAGCCTAGAAGTTTTTCAGCTACTGAAACGATATTCCTCTAAAAGTCATCTTAAATAGATGAGTCTTTCAAGCTTCTTAAAAAGGATTTAGTAGTAGTGGGGACCAGCTATCCATCAATACCCAGTCTGGCAAAGTAGGAGCTAGTAACACTAAAATAGATGGCTACCTAAAATACGGCAGAGATGGAATGTACTCCTCTCCCCCACCTCAGCAAACATCAACAACAACCACCACCATCCTTCCCTTGGCGTTGTGACCTCAAATCGTTCACGTGAGCCGAGCTGGAATTGTGTTGCCATCTGATAGTCATTCAGTGGCCTACAATCAAGGAGTTGGCATTTTCAAACTAGACCATCACCAATCAAAACAAGGCATCAGCGCTAATTAGCAGCTTTCAGCAGTAACAGAGAAGCCGTGACAAGGACAGAAACTCAATTACTCTCATTCCAGCGAGCGCCTGTTCCTGGCCAGCATGTGGCTGACGGAGCCACTTGTGTTTCCCTACCTACGGTGCATGCGAAATACTTCAGCCTTCTGATCAGACCGCTGCGTGCGGTTCACACAGGGGTCTGATTTTTTGTGCAACAAATACATTAGAGACCCCCAACAAATTCGCTGTACCATCTAGAAATGCGTACAATAGGTAGACGGAGAACATGAAATGTAACTTCGACTGAGACCCTCACAGCCACCTTTCCATATTTCAGAGTGAAAACTGCCTCACTGGGAGTGTTTACCATCTGCTCACTACCTCCTCAGCAGGGAATATATTCAACAAACTACTTAGCTACTGCACTGTTAAAGACGAGTTTATAGAGAGAGACCACCTGACCAATGCTCATCATAAACCAGTGCAAAATCTTACTTCTTTTTTCATCCTCAGATAGAGCATCCTCCGTGATCTATACCCCCATTTATTGTTTTCTTACGATACTTTTGTTACTTGCTCCTTTGAGACTACGGCCAAGAAGAAACCTATACAATCAAACTGTACTTCTGCATGTTTTCAACATGTATTTCATCCACGAGCTAAATTAATATTTTACAAAGGAACAGTGCTAATGTAGTTTCAATCAATGGGCCACTTACTGCTTTAGCTGGAGGAGCTGCCAGCCATTAACCACCCTCAACAGAAATCACAACGTGCGTCAAGATCAACTACATCACTTCAGCTTTCAGCATCTTGTTATGACTTTAGTAACCAGGATAAAAAGCCCAGCCACACAAAACATCTTTGCCACACATTCTGCTTCAGCAGCACCCGGCACCTGCCTTTTCCTGCCAGTTTTTTTTAATCCTTTTGGAGCCTGCGGTTCCTCCAGAGCTGGGGAACGACTCCACAGGCAGAGGTCCCCGAGCAGGACCATCCATGCAGGCCCAGTCAGCTCCCCTCCTCCCACTTTTTAATAGCAAGGATTTCTAATCGGCTACCACAGAACCCAGCCGTACTCGAACCCTATCGTCTTGTCTGCTGTGGGGTCTGCTCTTACTCAACCATACAACCTGGTACATTTTAACTGCATTTTAACTTTGCCGTTACTGACTTAAAGACCAAAGCTATTTCAACACCAAGTACGATCAGACATAAACATAGTAAAACACCACGACCTCAAAATATTGACGTATAACAAAAGTGCTGCTTCTTTTTTATGACNGGGGGGGGGGGGGAGGGGGGACGGAAACGACACTGCGCACCCCCACAGCAACACTGACAACGGACACAGAGAAATCTGTACTATGGCAAGTTCAAAACTTATCTAAATATTTACCGCTGTGTATTCCTGTATGTCTTTTGACAAACAGTCGAAATCCACGCAACTGTTCAAATGAGCACTGGCTGCTCACACGATGGCAACACGCTACTGATTTCAGCAAGATTACACATTTTGAGAAAGTGTTCTGTTCCGGCGAGGGAACGGTTTCCTGACAAGATTAAAGACTTATCTCAAAGACAAAACGAAAACATTATAGGGTACGTATTTTAGATATGTCCCAATAGACTGCAGATACCAAATGGAAAAGGTTGCATGTCACTTCACTTGCATACCAGCAAAATTAAGTTACCTCTTTGTTTCCCCCTGGGAAGACAGCCCACCGGCATTCATTTTTCAGCTACCATACAACAAAGCAATATAAATACAGACAAGATTCAGTATTAGCAATACAAAAATATATCAGGCCTTAGCATTGCTTATCCACCCAATTCAGCGGACGCAAAGGTAGCATTACTACGCAGGTTTCTTACCATTGCTGCATTTTAATGGGGAAAAACCTTAGAGCTAGAGACTTACTACAAACGTTTCCTCTGAGGTTAATCCTCAGAACAACAACAACAACAAAAAAAAAAAAAGGAATACTTCTCTCTCAAGAAGCATCTTGCACATATGCCTCGTAAGTGGAAAAAAAGAAAGGTTCTCATTTTAGGAAATGGATCAAGAATAATCTCATAGTATTCCATCCAGTTTATTTTTTTTTATACAATGAGATAGTGTTTGCAAATGGAGCACCATATACTCTCTGGGTATATACTCTCTGGGGGAGGTTAAGCTGTTTCAGAGGTTCCTACGCACAACCATAAGCATTTATTCTCAGTCTTGCAGCACAAGTCTTCACACCTTCAGCTGCACCAACACTGACATTTTGAGGCAAAATCTAAACCAGACTGAGTCACTTAGATTTTTAGAAAGAAAAAACCCTCATACACCACGTCTCAAAAATAAGTCACTTTTCTTTTAACAAGACTGTATCACTTATCCTGTTTATATTGTAGCCTCACAAACAGTTGGATCGGCACAAATGAGGCAGCAGAGAACACCAGCATGGGAAACAAAGCTCTTAAACAAGCTTTGCTGCTAGAAAAATACGATGTACCATGAAAGATTTAGCCTTTGGTTTCAGCAAGTCAAATCTCAAGCAGAAGCTTCTTCCAACTGTCTTGGTGGTACAGGGCTTGTTTTCCCATCAACTGCCTACAAACCACATTTGCGTAACATCCTATCTCACCCCTCTAAATTTTGGTTTATTTTTTGCTTAACAGGACAAGAAGACCAAATGACTAATTTCAAATGGAAAAGACTGTACCAATATTTTTCCCCCAGCTACAGAAAAAGTAAAATAAAGATGGGAGACAAGAGCATCCTTAAAAATACAGAACTGCAAATACAAACTTGGGGGGGGGGGGGGGGAGTTCCCCCG
>VZSZ01005416.1:172975-187938 GCA_013398815.1 Ibidorhyncha struthersii | reverse complement strand
AAAAAAAAATAACGAAAAAAAGAAAAGAAAAAGACTCGATCTGCTGAATCTGGTGACTCCCTGCTCCGGGGGAAGCCACCTGTTGTCACTCTTCTCCAGAGTAATCCGTATCAGCCGGCTGTCCCCTCTGTCGCTGCTGCATGGGATAAAAAGGAAGGGGAGGGTGTGAAAGCTTTTAATTTAAAACACTTTTTCTGGGGGGTTATCAAGCGGCGGCTGCTGCTGCTTCTCACGCGAACGTAAGTTTTTTTTAAAGAGTGAAGGTCTTGCAACATGGCTGATTTTCTTTGTTTACCACGACACCCAGCGCGTCTCAGCAGCAGCTTGACAAATACGAAGCATGGAAGTATTATTAGTGTGCCATTAACGGCAGTGTAATGCTATTAATGTATTTGCTTGTACAAGCGATGGGTACCCTTTGCTGATATGGATCACGCAATGTAAACAGCGTCAACATTAAGAAATCGGTTTGATTTCCAGTCACTAGCAGCGGTTTGCACATTTTAATCACAGCGTAATTTTCGTTTGTATTTTTCATTTGCAAAAATTCACAGGGATAACCATTTTTATTTCTTACACGACATACATTGCCGTTGTCAAGAGACAAAATCTTACGCCTTTAGACATACGTGGCTCTCAAACAGGCTGTGTCTTCAGACAATAATCTACTAAACCTACTGAATTTCTTCATGTGGCTCATTAACAAAGATAACTCTTTGGGCTAATCCCGCTCATATGTGTCAGCAAAATATTTTTGCAGCTAATACTGATAATTCTGGGCAGACCATGGGAAAAGACGAGGGAGGGCTCCACATCCCGACTACATCTTGCTTGTCAGTGCTTATTAGTAGTCCTTATGGGGAATTATTTATTTTTTTTAACTAACAGACTGAAAATGTAATGTCCTTTGCCCTAAAAAAAAATAGCAGTTTTAAATATGCCTCACATTCATCATCCAGAGAATATAATTTCTTCAAATTAATCAAGCCTGCAGCTATGGGAAAGCGCCCGCTTTTCTGGAGCTCAGCTCACCAACCCGGAGTGCTAAGATTCCCTTTTCTTGTGGGGCATATGTATAGGGCGAATGCCACAGGAATGCGAGGAATGCTCTCCTGGGCTCCGCTCCTCAATCACTTCAGGGCACCCATTCCCTCCTGCTACAGACTAGCTTGCCTGACATCTTCATATCTCTACATCAAAACAGAGCTACCCACTCTATTTTAATACGCAATTATCTTTCATTTCAGACCTATTAGCTGTACCAGCATCAAGTGAAGAGCTTTGCTCTGATTAATTTTTTGTTGTGTTATCGAGTAACACAATTCATGTGATTCACAGTGATATTTAGCTTCAACCCATGGGATTTTGTACTGTACTCCAACTGTACTCTGATTAGTGTAACAAATCTCGACGGTTACAGACATATGTCAAAGGCCTATCACATGCCACATGAGGTCTTAGAAATGGGAATGAATGAAAGCTAGAGAATTATGTATGAATATATTCAACAATTTCTCAATAATGTTTAGGAAAGTGTTGCATTAACACCTTTTTAGTGTCTGTAAGCAACATATTTCTGTAATGTAGCTGCTGCTGATTGTTTATGTTCTCCATGGTGGATACAAGCCTGTCCTTTATGCTGTTTTTTCATAGCTGAAGTTACAATAGTTCTTACATCTGAATAGGAAAAAAACAGCAAATAATCATCAAGATACAGGGTAAGGACAAAAAAAGGTACAGGGTAAGGACAATAATTATTAGAGAACACATCCCATTATCTCTGGGAACCCCTATTTTTCATGCAAATATTCAACAAAAAATAATTTACAGCATCAAATGTTTTGGCAGCTTTCACCTTCTCTTAGTCTTTCCTGTTTTCTAACTTCAACAGTAAATCAGTACGTTTTAGAATGCACATATATATCAGGACCTGCCATTCATTTTGCATTTGCTTTTTGGTTACTCCTCAGGCTACATTATTCAGCCTGATTTACAATGGATTTGGCGGGGGGGGGAGGTGTTGTTTGCACTGGTCATGTTATTACGTTACATTACATAGGTTTCTTACTCCATGTTACACTAGGAAACCAAGAGTTAACCGTGTCCATTGCGTGCAGTACATACAGTATTGATATTTCAGCAATATGAAAAGGCTGCAACTCAAAACATGACAGCTCAGCATAATACCTTTTTGGAGAGCTGTAACTAAGCACTACGTTAAAGTATTTTAGAGAAGTATTTTGCCTTTGAAATGTGGAGTTTCTGCCTTCCTGAATGTCTCTGTTTCTTTTAAGGGATAAACTGAAATGGTCAGGTCAAACGGTTACTAAAATGCCAAGTAAACAAATTCAGTGTTTCTGTGAGCTATTTGCTAACCCTTATTTTTAAAAGGATACTCGCACTTTGAGAGGCTTGCACTTGACTTAGCCGCATGGCTTTTAATTCATGACACCACTTATCTGTCACCCACACTCAAAACACCTGGTTGGCTCAGAAGGGGCTGGCCTGCCGGGCTGGGGAAACAGAACGTTGCCTCTTTGGGGAGTTTATATGCAGTGGGTATGTATATAAACCCATGGATGTCCTTCTATCCCCTTTCTTTGGGTAAACACTTGTCTTCATCTATCTCCTGGGGGCGGCGTGGCAGCTGAAGCAGAATCACGCGGCCGAGCTCCAGCCCTCAGAACTGCCCATCTCCTTCCCAGCTCTCTCCTGGCACCTCCTCAGCAACCATAAAAAGTTACTTTCATAACCATTCGCAGAAGTGGACAGTAGAGGAGAACGGAGGTATCGGCCTGGCACACCACTCCGGAGCTGACCTTGAGAACAGTAGCCACTGCCACCGGGCTGGGCAGAAGCCAATTTTATTGGATTTTAAGTCAAAGATGAATGATTTCAGGTACAAGTAAGGCCGCTACCGAGGGGACACTATCTCCTTTGAACAAGATTAGCCTCTATGCTCTGTCTTTCAGGATGGCAACATTTCCAAGAATGCTGTCTCCCAACTTCCGGGGTTTATACATGGCTGGGAATGTTGCCATTTGCAACTCCAGTTTTTGTAGTCTTTTACATCATGATGAAGGGCATGTGGGTTTTTTCGTTTGCTTGTTTGGGGTTTTTTTTGGGTTATTTTTTTTTTACATAACATCCTCTGGGTACGTGGCTATTTGCCAACTAGCAATCACTAGTGTACAGGCACGGTATGTAACCGCCAGCCGTGCCTCTGAACCAGAGGGTGGGACAGAAAGGTGGCAGTGAGTTAACACAGCCCGTGCTGAAGTAATTCTTGAATCTTTACCCTCGGTTTATGGTCCTTTTGTACTTACAGGGCAGTACAAAATTCAATAGGTTATAAAAGAGAGTTTGGCCTGTGGCATAAGGCAAAATTTTTCTTATGTTTTTTTCTTAAAAGGAAAAAGAGCACAATTTGTGACTACTATAATGCATTTCATACATTTATTCAGTATTTGCCACTATTTGCATAGCTAGATTTGGGAATATGTATCATTCTGCTTCTGCTGTAACTGCAAACGTACGCAAACTGGCTTTAATTACTCAGTTTAATACCAGCAACGGCAGCTCAGGGACCAGCTGTCTGAGTCCACGTATTTACATGGTCGTTGTGTGTACATACCGTCCAAGTATTTAAATGGTCGTGTGAGAGGAACTCACAGCCCAGACGACGACGTTCCCTTCAGCTGCACTGGTAAAGGTGCCCAGGCAGAAGGAAAGGTGGCAGAAGTCTGTATTGCAGCAGCACCTGGGAGGCACGGTGATGGATGGTGGCCCCCTGTGCTACATACTGTACGAACACTGAACAAATCAGCAGGAACTCTTGAAGGTCAAGCCTGTACTTCCGAAGTAAGCTCAGGTACACCTATGCAAGCTTCATTCGTGCTTGTGGCCACAGTACAGGTGTGCCCCTTCTCTCTCAGGAGCGGAAACGATGATGGGAGATGATAGTGAGCCTGCTATCCTGGTGCCTCCACTGGGAAAGGGGTGCTCAGGACCTCCTTTCAACATCATCTCCTTCAGCTTCTCCTTCTGTGAAGAGAGGCACAAAAGTATCATCAACTCAACTTCTTAGGTATTCTGAGACATAAGGAAAGCACTGCAAAGTGCTGTTACTAATAACGCTAACAGCATTTTGGTTTTTTTTTTGAAGAGAAAATTAACTACAGACATAGGAACAGTCACATAACATCTTTTATCAGGGCATGTAGTGAAAGAGGTTGTTTTGATGGGATGGTGCAAAGCACACAGCAATAAGTCAGTGCAGGTGCGCTCCAGTACCGGCTGCCAGCACGGAGAGGTGCCCCGTGGTGGCTCTTGAATTGCACCCGCTACACAGTGGCAAAGGTATCGGACAGACTGAAAACAGGGTCTTTTTCGATAAATGACACTTTCTGAATCATAGATAGGTCAAAAAATGCACTCTACTCCTTTCCAAATAGCCATCCATGATCTAATACAGGCAGGAGATACATAGGAGTGATTTCAGCTGTTGAAAGTATATCATAACACAGTTTTGTGAACTATATATTCGGTGTCACATATATTTCTAATATTACATTTCAGTAAATAGCATCCCAACTAAGGAAAAAATGTTTTGTTCTTATTCACATACTCACAGTTTTCATTACTGAGCAATTTAAAGCCCAAACTTACATTTCGGTGTTTTGGTTTAAAACTAATGTATTTCCTAAAAGAAAAGACAAACGTACTTTTTCTAAAATAATTGTAATTGAGTTGTTTAAAAAAATCTTTTGAAGTTTCTACAACCCAAACATTACATGATTGTGCCAAAGTATGAAAAGGGGAAATTGTCTAGAAATCAATCTAGACAGAATTGCTATTTATTCAAAGGCAGCCAAGTCTTTAAAATAATTTAACTCATACATACTAACGATAGATAGCCAGATGATCATTAATGTCCAGCGATACTGGTTTTCTTAAAACACTAGAAGATGATAAAGTTATCTAATAGATCGTGCAGAATGATAAATAAAACATGTAAAGCTCTGCAAGGAAAATGAAACACATAGAAGGTAGGAATTTTATTCCTGCACAAAGATATGAAATATTTATAAGAGAAAAATTTCTTGTTAACATTGTTATTAAGACCTTTCACTCCAAATGTGCTATTTTCAATATTAGGATTCTATACCGATTGCCTGATTTTCACTGTCTACCATCAGAAACCTTTCTTTAAAGAAGTCAGCTTTGTTATATATGATTGAAGTGTTTGGCTTCAATCCGTACCAGCTGTTTCAAAAAATATGAATATATTTATAACTTTTGGCATTACTGCAGGGCATTATTCTACAAATTAAGTTTACAGCTGGTAGCATTTTTCCGTAATGAATTATTGATTAATTATTCCAGATATTGCCTGTCCTCGGTCAGCCACCAAGCACTGCTTGCTGCACTGCGAAGTCAGCCCGCGCTGGAACTACTCCTTGGACTGAGTCCCCAAATGCCACGTTCCTGTCAGCTTTCACCTCTTTACTCTTGTCACCATCTTCCACAGAAATCGTCTGCGCTCTTCCCCGCTTGCTTTAATGTGCTATACTGTATCACAAATATCTTCCAACATGATACTATCAGTGCTTATTAGAAAAGCATTTGCATTTCCATTGCTTCCTAACAACCTTTATAAATTATTCCCTTGCTTTGAAATTAATAGTCATTGTGTATAATGTTTATGCGGTTCAGCCTTCTTCATCCTTCAGTCACTGTTTAGATCTGTTCAAAGCATATGGGGATGTGTGGGTGTGAACTTCAGTGAATGTTTCTGTGCTGTGCATACATATCCTGGCAAAGCATATTCACACCTATATCATAATGTGACAAGTACTAGGTACCAATTTAAACAGATAGAATCAACTTTTAGTTCAGTAAATGTGAGAAAAGTTAATATTTTTGTTACTTACAAATCAGTGATACCACACTCCATCAGCTTATCTTCCATTTATTTTTCCAGGAAGAAATCATCCAGTACCTGGAATAAAACAGCATTAAAATCTAATTTTACCTTATCCCGAGAAAGCATATTCCAGATAGATCAGCACCGAGGTAAGTTACCAAGGTGATCTAAGCTTATCGTGGAATCGTCCTGATCGCTCCAGACAAGTTAATGACAATACGCCTACCTTATGGGTGCAGAGCTCTTCACCACATCCGTAGTCCAAGAATACTCTTATTAGACAGATCATAGAAAAAAAAATAGAGTTTGTGTTCAAAACATTGTTATAACCAAGTTCATTTCACGCAGACTCTACAACCACCAGTAATGGCAACAGTGAAAATTAAGATTTTCTGTACCTTTCTTTTTGCAAATAACTTAATACAAAGAGATCCCTATTTCCACTGGGACCTTCAGCTTCTGTACAAATACACAACGATAAATTCAAGCATTAAATTAAGTTGGAGCAAGAAATCCTTGACTAATACAAAAATAGAGACCTGAAGGAACAGACAAAAATAAGCAGCACTGCGCAGGTAAGCAGTCACTAACTGCGGGGTAGAAGTTCACACACTATCTTCCTTGTGTTACCTGGATCCATATTTAAGACAGACAGCAATAAATTATCACCGTCCCTCAGTTTTTTGTGTTAATTTCGCCATTCATTTCATTTATGAAGCAGATACTTATAATACTCTTTCAACATTCAGCAGCTAGCTGCGATAAACAGTGTCTTCCTACTCCTGTAACAACTGATCTGTGCCGAGAACATCCACCATTGACTTGTACCACTGCTGGAGAAACATGGGAACCTGCTGCCTGGTTCAGTTTTCATTTCCAGAACAAATTTTTAAGGGGAAAAAAAAGAAAAGAAAAGTTTTAAAAAAATTGCCTCTCATCGTGGCTGCACTTAGCAGAGCAACTAGCATGGGGAAGTTGCCAGTGAAGATCTGTAGCCAACCAAGTATATCTTGTAAATGTGTTTTCTAAGTCAGGAAGAGAAACTGAAATGTGGGAAGCAATTGTACAGAAAGTGGTAGCTGAGATTAGCATTTTGGGGGAAATGAAGTGACTCTTTGGAAGATGTACATTTCTGAAAAACACGTGAATTCTTAAAGATTTTGTCAGGGGGAAGCTCTTTGCTAGGAATTTTCCCTTTTTTGTGCTATTACCAACTTAAAAAGACTTGATATATGCTGGCATCTGACTGGCATGAGGAGAGCCTTGTACACTGCCACAATAAGAACACTCCTGTTATCCGTATTTAATTTTTGTTTCTCTTCCTTCAGCTCGACCCAGCTGGAATGGAGACAGCTCAGTGTATTTAGTCCTCGGGATAAGGAAGTCTTGAAATACTTCAGAAGTATCCTCCTGCAAGTAAACCGGAGGGTGGGATTGGCATCCACATGCTCTTGTTCGTGTGCAATTAGCATCCACGTGAGGAAGCAGATTCTTCAGCGGGGACTGGCTAGGGTGGATCATTTCTCCTGCCTCGGTGAATCTTTGTAGTACAGTCCAGGTCCTCATCTGAATAAAATCCATCTATTTCAATGAGATCGACAAAATCCTGCTAGTTTAAAACAGCTAAGGACCTGCTCCTTGGCTCTGATCCCTGTCGGGGTTGCAGGGAGCTCTCACAGTGTTGTGGCAGAGGAGGGATATGTCCCTTTTGGTCTCAAGCTAAAAAAAATACCCTGATGCACTGTTTTAAACCCCCGGAAAGAGAGAAGTCTCTACCGTATGCTCAGCCGTGCCCCTGGGAAGGGGTGTGTGACGAACAACAAAATGATCTTGCCCCTGTTTGCACAACGGCGACATCTGTGTCTTGTTAGCAACACACAAACTTTTAAAAAGGTTCTTCTCTCAGGTGGAAGTGAGCTGTATAACTTCATTCCATTGATGTGAATAGCTAACGATTTTGCCTCAAGCCTTCGCATCACTATTGCGTTCAGGTATGAAGTTAGATTCCTCTTGCCGTGGAGGAGAGGAGCTGAAGTACAAGAGAAAATTTCATCTTTAATTAATTTGTCTTGGTCTCTCGTGTTCCAAAAATATTACCAGTGCCCCAGAGTTTAAGTATTTGCATGGATATTTTGTTATATTCAAAGAGACTTTCTGAAGTTTTATTTGAAGTACCCGTAATTCTTAACCCACACTCATCATTAATACACTTCTAGTAAGGGCCCCGCTCACCGTATATGTAAATGTCTGAGCCACACAGTGGGTTGATACTCCTGGGCAACGTAAATACCATTTATTAAAAACACTCATCAGCACATCCCCAAAGTGCAAAGAGGGACCTTTCAAAAAAAAAAAATCATATACTTTTTTGAAACCAGCAATAATCACTTGATCTGAGTGTGGAGACCGACACTGAAGCTGAGGGAAGTATTTTCCTACTGTGGTTAGATCTTAAAAGATCTGTGTACGTGGGAGTCACGTTGCACTTCACTTTGCGGGAGCTTCAAACCTGACGCTTCCAGGGGTAGTCTTGTGGGAAATAAGAAAGGGATTTGTAGGTGGATGGAGATGTGATGGCATTTGAAAAAACTGGTCCGCAGGTGGCCTGAACCCATTCTGCAGTGCTTGCAAATCTTTGTTTTTGTAAATTTTAAAGAGGAATAAAAGTACTGAACATATCCAAAGAGTTATATAGCTTTGAGATGTTAAATTAAATACCTTATGGTTTTACAAGAGGCATACATATGTCTTGTCATCAAAAGCATGCAGGTACGTCATAGCCTTGGTAGAGCATCTCTGCCCCAAATGTTTAAGGATAAATCATATGGTATCTTCGACTTCTAGCAGGCATTTGCAACTCTTTTGAAGGTAACTGAAAATGCTTAATTGGCCCAGATGTACTCACATGATTATAAAGTGAAATAGGGTAGCTGGCTTAAAGGCTGTGGAATCCATAAAAATGGGATAACTTTTTTCAGCTGTAATTTCCCATAAAATAATTTTCATTAATTTATCTGCCCATCATTTTCCTGAATTCATCTGAAACCCTGTATAGTGGTCAGGAGCTCACATTTCCTTTTTCTCTTTTTGGGGCTAGATACACTTCCCAGAGCAGCAAGAAGGAGATAAGATCCAAACGTAGAATTATTCTGGAAAACACATAAGGATCCCTTTTGGTGATCTAGTTTATTCCCTTCCGCTCCTTCACTCTTCTGTATGCAGCGTGAGAAGATAGTCCTCTCAGCTGCACCAGAGAGTTCAGTAATTAATTCTCAACATCTTTCCTGAGATGCTGCAGAGTACCTTTTTCACTGGACATAACTATGCAATTATTTACATAGTGGGGGGAAAAAAAAGAAAGAAAAAAAAAGAAAACAAAGCTTAGTCTAAATAGGGAAGACGGAGCAGAATTAAAATAAACAGCAGCTTTAAGCTATCTAGCTTTACCCGTCTCATGACCTGAGCTGGACAGGCTATTCTGAACCTGTTTACCCAGAAAGCATAAAGAAGGTGTATGTCTATAAAGCAAATTCTCGTGCTTACAGTCTCCTACCAGTCAGTCCTTGCTGGTTTATTCAGGACAAGCACCTCACCATCTCTCAGCCTCATTAACTACGCCTTATGGGGCTAAGGTGACCTACTGTTTTCCAAGCAAATTTCCTCCAGCTACCTATGCAGGCCCTGAGGCTCACTGAGGCTACAAAGACCCTTAATGCTGATTATTAGGCACCCTTCAAGGGCTTGCCGACCTAGTTTAGAAACCTCATCTCACGGAGTGATCTGGGCCCCAGCCAGATTATGTATGCTGGTCGACACTTGAAACTTTTATTGGCTTGTCTGTGCAAGGTAAAGCATGCCAACGTAGCCATGCCAGTAAAAGCTCAGTGAGAATACGTAATTATAAAGATGCCTTTCACAGCTACAGCTTATTCCAGCCCCCTCACTAAGATGAGATAAAATATTACAAGAGCTTTCAGTGGAAGGGAGTTCATACTGGGGCTGTTGCTGTTACTGTAGCTGCTTTAGTTATAATCTTGCAGTTAAAGCAGAAAATAAAAATTAAAAAAAAAAAAATCCTGCACTGTCCTTTCAACTGAGAAGACAGGCATTTTTCATCACTCCTCCAAAAATCATTTCCCTCTGTTTTGAAGTATGGTTTGAGGCAAGTGCTCCATATCTTCTATCAAACTTGGGTCTCTTTGATGATCCCCTTAGGCTCCTGTTCTGCTGTATTAATTGAAGCTTAGTGCAGTAGGAAATTTGGCCTCATAAATTTTAGAAGTGCTGCATGTTTATCTAGTGGTACTATAACCTGAAATACATTTTAATTTTTGATGTCACTTATCACTTCTTTCATATGCAAAAACACGCTGCCATGGTGAAATCTTATGATTTTCTTTTTTTTAAGACAGGAAAACATCACAGAAGAACACGAGGAAAGTGTAAAGATTTCCTTCCTTTTTCATGCTTGCTGTGTGATACATCTTTGAACAAGTCACCAACATGTGTCCCTCCTTGTTATAAAGCACATAACAAAACGCGTGCACCTACCTCGCCGGGGCGTTCTGAGGGCTGGCGCTTGTAAAGCCCTTTTGAGGATGAAAAGCATTATACGAGTATTGAGCACTAATCTCGGGCATGTGGACAAGCCGCGCACATTCGAAGTAAAAAACCTTTCTAATAACATCCATCTGCATCTTGAATACAAGAAAGAAATTGTAAGACAGCCTGTCAATGATCAAGGCTTTTTCATGCAGCTCACCCTACTGTTTGGCAGCTGGCCAGCTCGGGGAGCCTACGGAGGAAAATGGCTCCGAAGGAAAAAATGTGCATGTTAAGCAGAGGACAGCCTTTGTGAAGAGTGAGAAAAAACAAGACAAATACCCTCAGCTGCCAAAGTGCTCTCTGGTACACGGAGGAATGAAGTGAGACGAAAGGGAAGGAAGGAACTGCAGTAGGCAGGAGCCTCCTCGCTACGGATAACGCTAGCCTGTACGCACCATAATGCCAGAATAAAACATGTTTCTACTTCAGGACTAGGCCTGCTTTACATTAAGGGTGTTGCTCTGTGGAGAGGCTGGGAGAAGCCAGGGAAGGATTTATTTGGCACTGCGGCACCTAAGCCAACCAAGAAGACGTGCCAACCTTCAAAACTGTATTAACGACACCAGAAAGTCCTTCAAAAAGTTTGTGGGGCATTGCAGTATGATCAGAGCAGGCTGAGGAGGTCCAAGTAGCTCTTCTTCAGATGCCGACCTTTTTATTCAATGGGACTTATCTCACTGTCAAAGGTACTTTAACTGGTGAGGCTGACATGCAGGGCACTGGCTCCCTGAGTCCCCCGCTACTATCACAAGCCCTCGTGCAGAATCATCAGCAAATTCTTTTGCCTGATATATATACACACACATATCTATATCTCCAATGTCAGAACTAGCCCCCTTGCTTCCTCTCACCAGTCATCTACGGATTCGTTTCACTCAAGCTGTGCTCCAGCTGTACAGCGTTGCAATGCTGCAGCAAACATACGGAGTCTCAGCCAATAGTCCTCCTTCTCTTCCTACAGGCTTTCAGGCTCGCTCTCACCCTACAGCGCCTCGTGCACTGCCTCGGATGCCGCAAAGTTTAATTAAAATAAAATATGCAGGAACTGAACTGATAACAAGAAAATCTCCATCTATATAGCTAGAGAATTTCACCTGGAAAGCTTTCCGGTCCTCCATTAAAATGTTTACATGCAAGATATTTCTCCTCTAATAAATCATAATTTACATTTAGGTAGTACCTTTTTTTCTGATAGCTCATCTTTACCTAAAAGTTGATTGCAGTCATGACTCATGTGTAGACTTTCATTCAAATTCCTGCCATATAGAAAGAGCCCAGAATTAAATATTTAAGTGGCTTTTAATTCACATTATCTTGCCACAGATCAATTTAGCACAAATCATCAACTGCTAACATGATCAATAATTAATGTGGCTGCAGGTCATCTACATCAGAGTTCCGTTAGCCCTCTTATCTTCCTGCAGTTTGCTCCACGAGCCCAGGGAGAACAGGCCAGCTCTGCCATGGCTCACCGGACCATAATTCATAGATGAACTCAGTCCACTGAAATAAAAAAAAAAAGAAAAAGGAAAAAAAGAACAGAAAAACACACACGCACAAAACCAACAAAAAAACCCCAACCAACCAAACAAAAAAAAAAACAAAAAAAACAAAACCACCAAACCCCACGCCAAAGCAAAAGACTTTGAATATGCTCTCAGAAGTGTTCAGGATCCAACAGATGAGCCCTGGTGAAATTTCCTACTGTGGTATATCACATTACTAATCCCCGCATTTGATTTTCTGACCTCCCTCTCTCCGCAGCAGCGATGGCAGAAGAGCATGTGTCCACATCTCAGCTGTTCCAGCCCAGAGCATGGCATCTTAACCCAAAATATTCACACCTACAACTGAGGTGCCACAGTGCGGACTGAAGCAAAAACTATTCACCTTGGTGGGGATATATGGCATCCAGTCCGTCACTACAGGGATGGCAACCTCCAGCAGAGAGACTGGCAACTGGAAACAGTGATGTTAGAGATCTGTAGCATGTGAAAAGTGAACTTAGTGTAGTACTAGCATTCATTTGGCTGTTAGTTTGGATGCATTTTGCAGTGTAGCTGCCCTAACTTGAGCTTGAGAGCAGTGATTCAAATGTAGACAAAGCCAATAAATTCTCCAATAAAGCAATAACCTGCCTGAGATCTCCAGGGCTTTTTTTTTTTTTTAAAAAGAAAACAAATTCAGACCCATCATAAGTACCAACAAACATACTCATTCTGGTAGCAAAAAATAACCCAGAACAAAACCACACTGTAGTAACATGTAGTAATAAAGCACAATCCTCACAATCAAACCTTGGGAAGCATGAAAATCATGTATTAAGGGCAAGATCTTTAGCATACCCTACCTTCTTCATACTACCTACAATGGCATTGCTACCAAATAAATAACATCATTAATATCTGCTACCAATAAATCCCAGGAAGCAGAATGTAAGGGTGGGGTTTCTTCTAACTCAGCCTTTCAGCAAAAACCTTGGCAGCAAGTGCATACATTCTTGTGTTCATAGATTGCTGCATCCAACTATCACAGTTGTTCATTTAGAAACTCTGCTTTAAAATAAAACAAACTACCAAGTCTAAGCAGGTCGAAAAAGCAGAATGTGCTGCAGCTCCAGTGTTGCCTCGTGTCTCACTCCATCTCAGAAACAGACCCCTCCAGCAAGACAGCTTGTTTGTAAGTCCTGAGGAAGTCCTGCTGTCCACCATGCAGCTGCTTCCAAACCGGAGGCGCTTTAGCAAGCCTTTTTATTGGCGTTACTGTTCTTGCCGCTGCTGGAAATTTTGAAGTCATATGGTTTAATCTGTAGTCCAGTGACACAGCAGCCATATTTTTCCCATCTTTTATCTTTCTGTGACTTACTAAGCTTTTTCTGTACAGAATATAACCATGCCAATTGGAAGGGTGGTCTTTTACTTTCATGATTAGACACGTACCATCAATTATGGAAGAAGTTTGTATAGTGTAAAGACGGACAGGAAAAATGAAGGTTATCCCCCTTCCTGTGTGAAAATCAATACCAACATCAGCACACCTAACAAGTGCGTAGCATCACTTGTGCCAGTGTAACACCTCTTCAACTACACTGGTGTTTTAAACAGCTACACTTTTCCATGAAGACAAGGGCTTGAGGATGAAGGCAGCCTCTGAGCCTCTCTGTGCCTGCTGCCTCCCAGTTGCAAGGTAGCACGGCACACCATCGCAGATGACCACTGCAGATGACTGCTGCAGATGACAGCAGGAGCCTGTGCCCAGGCCCTGGAGATTCCTGGCAGAAGCGTTCTGGCATGACAGAGCACAAACCGAGTTGGCCAAAAGGCTTGGGCAAGAGGCTATTGGGGAAGGGAAGGGAGGAGGAGTGAGACATGGGAGAGACCAGACTGGGACCAGGAGGAGGGATGGAGACAAGTCACACTGGGAGGAGCAGCTGGAGAGTCCAGAGGAGGAGTCAGGAGCAAAATGTTGTTGAACAAGTAACCCTTGGTGATTCAGAGCCAGTGTCCACCAGCTCAGTTCTTACTCAGAAGATCAGCATTTGCCAGCAAGCGTGTACAGACAAGCGTCGCCAATCGAATGCTCAGATATACTGCCCTTTACGGGCAGCTGGGAAAAAGAAAACTATTATCGCAACAAGAAAAAAAGCCTCAGTACACAAATCAGAGCTGCCACGTATGTGTAACTAGAATGTTAACGAACACTGTGCTTTCCTTGATTATTCGTTAATTAGAAGTCTTATTTCAGATGTGGTTGGAAATATACTGGAAATCTCTCGCCGAGCATTTTTAATATTGTATGTGTTCCCGAAGCACTGAGGATTTGTATTGCACCATGCCGGTCCCTTTGGATTCGCACACATAGAAATGGCTCATGCCCTAAGGTGTTTACAAGTGAAAGAAAAAGCAGAAGACAACAGATGGAACCAGCAGCTGGAGGATCTGCAGAAATCAAGGCAGCCCCGACGCACACACAAGCCAGACTTTTGTCTGAGGCTCTCTTATCCTGTATCTTTCGCTAGCACCAAAAAGTAAATCTCAGCAAAATTAATGGGTGAACTAGAGAAAAAGTAACTCTAGAAAAAGACCTGCATGTCCTCACTTAGACCACTTTCGTGGAATTGAGGACCCTGAAGAGCCACTAGCATTGCCCAGAAGCCACCTTTTTGGATAAAGGCCCCCTGAAGGAGTAAATAGCAGCTAAAACCCAAAAAGTCAGGGTCTCTACAACTCTAGTTTCCTACAGACAGATCATTTTACATGTCAATGGGCAGTCTCCAGAAGACTCATTGCACCCATGGAAACAGAAGTGGGCCTCACTTAGAGTCAGGTCTCCAGGGACGGCTGCAGGAGCTGCCTCCCCAGAACTGCCACCCTGCTGGCGGGGGGCGGGGGGGGATTCGGGCCAGGCCAACACCAGAAACACTGGCAGAGCC
>VZSZ01005416.1:92900-172964 GCA_013398815.1 Ibidorhyncha struthersii | reverse complement strand
CAGGTTGGACCCTTCCCAGGCAAGGAGAGCCCACGCTATGCCCTCCTGCCCCCGCAGAGCCTCAGCGGGGAAGGCACTCGTGGAGGCAAGGGTGATATTCTCGGGTAGGTGATGACACCAGGGTTCTCAGAGCCCCTCACGTGGTGGGGTGCTCCTTCAGCCTGGAGCAGGACTGCGGGTCCTATAGGAACAGGGGAAGGGCAACGTTACTGCCGGTGTGCATTGCTGGTGTTCATCCAGTGAACTCTTCTTTAACACAACGGATTGTTGATTAAAGTAGAAGCAGCACAGAGAAAGACTAAGCGGTGGGCCAAAATACGCGTTAAATGCTGCCACAGTTTTTGTTTCATTGGACAGTTTGATGACTAAATAGAAAAAAAACCCAACACCTACTTTCATTGTTTATATTTTTTCATATCAAGTAAGTACCTGGGTATTTTTCGACCACAAGGGATTATTTACTGTGTGCCAGGCACACACATGCACGCCCACCCAGAGACAGTAACATGAACTGGATACTTTATCAATTTGGAAGCTTTTGTGCCCGGCTCAGCAGTTCTCATTCATTACTTAAAAAGTGTGCCCTGCACCTGAATATTAAAGAAAAAGCCCTGGTGGTGTTCGAGGGGAGAACGAGGTTCTGGTCCGAGGGGCTGAATGAAAACCTCCTGCTGAGTGTCAGCAAGGATTTCTCAGTGTTTCTAGTTAACAGCAGTTACAAAGATGTTTTCCTACTACAGCTTCATGTGAATTTCAAATGCACCAGTATGAAAGAGCAGACTGAAGAAAAAAACCCGATGGACTAAAAGATATGTACCTTTATGAAATGAGTCTGAATTTGTCTTGGAGCCTGCTTTTAAATTATAGTGACAGTCTGTACACAGATTCACACTAATAATGGTACAAGTTTAGACACTGATACATTTCAGTGCACTTGTACCTTGTTATAATGAAACAAGAATTGTAGAAGTTGCACTTTGATACTCTTTCTTCCTTAAATGCCAAGGCACTAGAAACAATATGTGGATGGTATAAGTTGTGTTACAATACAGTATAAGTATTCCAGTAGTACTGTATATATGAGTATGGGCTCTTCAAGTTATACACAGCAGTAGTTTCTGCTATGGGGGTACAAGTGACAGGAGCAAAAAACCTGCAGTTTGGGGTCAGATTAAGAATTCATATCATCTAATATCCTTGCCAAATTACTTTTAAACTTCATTCACGATTTTTGCCTTGCAGCTTCTTTGCAGCAAAAGGTGACTCAATTTAGCTACAAGCTGCATGAAAAAGAATTTCCTTTGATGTTTTAAATCTATTTCTAGCAATTTAATTTTAGGTTTGTGTTTATGAAGTGTTGTAACTGCTCCTTGTTCACCTTCTTCAGAAAGGTTATTTAACAGCTCTCTACTAGAGCTTTCTTGATGATTTCTGAGAGAGAGCATAAAATTTATTTAGACTTCCTGAAAAAGTGGAGTCAAATACATTGCCTTTAATTCCAGATTACTGCTAATTTTCAGCTGTTAAAATTAACAGAATGGCACAGGTAAATAAGTACATCCACATTAACCACTTTCAGTACCTTTTCTCATTTTAACAGATCTTTTCATGAGATTGGTAAGAACGGGGAGCAAGAACAGCACACAATATTCAAGATATAGGTGCAGCACCAATGTATTCAGTGGCATAGCATCTGGAGGTCACGCTGAGCTGCCCATTTGCTATGAGCCAACACAGTACCATCCCCACTCCTTGTCAGATGGAGCACATAGTGGTAAAATTGCATGGTCTAAGTTGTACAAATAGCACCCGGTGACAAAAACAGCCTGTCAGTTTACATACTCAACTCTTCTGCAGCATTGTTAATACCATTAAAATAGAGCAACTTTCAGAAAAATGTCAAGTTGAATAAACCTGTTTCAACATCATGACTGTGCTATATGCTGTCCTAAGAGGTTTTTCTACCAAAGAGCTTTTCTGCCCTGCTTGTTGTCTAATATCATGGTAAAATGGTTATTACTCTCAGTAGATGGTGGATTACACTCTCTTAGGAGCGTGTGTTTTCTGGGGAAAGCACTTTTCCTGAGAAACTAATCTTGGAAAGTGCTTTGGACTCTTCTTGCTGACTGTCCTTAATCCAATAACGTCGCAATGGTATTGTGTGACACAGGCGTTGCTCCTGCGAATGATTTCTGCCAGGCAATTCTGAGACAAGAGGAATAGTCAAGGTTATTTTTAAAGCACCAGAAGTAACTTAATCGCAGCAACATAATCACTAATTCAGAATGCACAGCTTGCTATTAGTGACACTGATAGCTTGTAAAGGGAAAAGTAAATTTCACCTGATTATTTATAGAGTTCTGTTGCTTGTAACTGAGCAAGTTTGTTACTGCAAATTTACAGGTTAGCAGATTGATTCACAATTAGCATATTTTTCATATGCATTCTAGGACTGTTCAGATAAAGAGCCAAGCATCTATGTTTCAAGTTCCTAATATTCTAGACAGGCCTACCATTACTGTTCTGTTTCCAATGGTTTAAAAATTAGAAGGTCTTCCGATCCAACTGGCAACCCTAAGGTCAAAAGGAGTTTGACCTTCTCATGTAGACTCAGAAACCATATTCTCAAGGAAGCAAAGATGATAAACTGAACGATAAACCTGAGCAAGCAGGAATGCTTCACTGTATCATTTCTGTCATTCTCTTAGAGAATCCTGATTAACTGCTTGAGTGACTGTTAACAGGTGTCAGGAGGGTAGAGCTTGCTTTTATTTCTTCTGCTCTCTTCCAGTCTCAGGCTCTTAATCAAATTTAGGAGAAAAAGCTAAGCAAATGAAAACAGAGTTAAATGCTACTTGAAGTGTGCTTGGCTGCTATGGGTTACCTTCGGAAGATATCTAACCAGGGTATTAAATGACATGTCTCATGTCTAAAAGGGCCCCATTATCCGTCTTCATAACACATATGTAGAAAAGGAAAGTGCTAAAGAAGAAAGATGACTGTACAAGAGTCTGAACTGCCACACTCCACGCAAGTGCCACAACTGATGGGCTATTTGTGATTTCATCTGCTGATTGCTGCAGCCCACAGCCTGTGTACAGTTCCCCCCCAGGGACCCAAAGGAATTTACACCTGTGTGCATGCCCGTCCTCCTTGGGGCAACACCGTCTTCAGCATTTCTGCCCTTTGGCCACTTGTTCCCACCTTGTGTTTTTTGTTGGCACAACTGTTTCTCCCCAAGCCGCCCCTGAGGCCACATGGAAAATGAGACCAGTGAACTGATGTGTGTTAAAAATAACCAGGAAAAAAAAACCAAAGCATTTTACCGTGCAGTGGAGAAGAAGTTGCTTCAGAGCCCTGGGCAGCCCCGGGCAGGCAGACAGAGGGGCTGAAGCTGGCAGAACTGCAAAGAAATGGCATGTGGCATCTCACCCAGTGCTGGTGGCTTATATTAGATGGTGATGATCTCAGAGTTCTCAAAGGGTGGGTTCCTACACCAAGCAGGTGAAAGTCGTGATTGCCATTTACACAGGTATACCCAGGAGGTTAAGGTATCTGAGACATCTTTTTCTCTAAAGATAGGCAGGAAAAAAGGTAAAGAACCAGCAGTGAGATGCAGGTACTGTTGGTGCCTGTGCTGTCCCTGACAAGTGGTTACCTCTGTTCACTGAGTGCCATTCGGTGCTTTTCAAGAGGAGATATATTTAATGGATCGAAGATGGAAAGCAGCTTATGATACTGAAATTTTGCTTCCATCTTTTGGAGAAAATAATGGAAGTAAAATAAACCAGACAGACATATTTGCATTTTGAATGATGTTTGAAATTATAGTCTGTAACAGAGCTTAAGCTTTTCATTATTTCTCCATTTCTCATTCACGAATTAATATTTAGCACTCGGTCTGGCTTGACTTATCAGTTTTAAGACAGAGCAGAAAACCTTCTTATCACTGATTCAGAATCACTGGCCCCGGGGCTCTGTTTTCCAAGCGGCTCACTCCTCCTGCAAATCATGGAGTATCTGCAGCTCACGTGGAAATGAATAGGTTCTGTTGTAAACACACGTCTTGGGCCTGCTTATGCTTTTCATTAAGCCTTCATGAAACAGCTATTCCTAGATAACGCCAGCTGTGGCCATTTTATACTGGAAAGCAATTGGGATGTTCCAGTTAAGCTGGAACCAGGAATTCTTACTCCAGAAAAAGAAAGTCCACACATGGAATTAATTTGAAAAGAGTTAATCAGAGCAGTACCAAGCACAACTCATGTTATTTGCTATATGTTTGTATGGTGTAGGTTAGGTTAAAGATGTTCATCACAGGGTGACAAGGGCAATTTTGGCCTTGATTCCCTGAAACCTTACACAAAATGTGCTTAACTGTATCCACCACAAGTAGTAATCCTAACCACCAGCTTCAGCTGGTCAGATTATTGTCATCTGGAAGTTACTGTCTGGTCGGTAAGATGAGCTATTTCTGTTGTTGTTGAGGGAGTAGGAGGACACTAATTCCCTAAAGGGTGTTGCAAATGCGAGCAATGGTCCCGTATTTAGCAATGATTTGGTTCTCTGTGCTTTTAAATAGACCCTACTCGCATGTGTGCTTCCTGGGGAATCAGCCTGCTAGGATTTACATGATTAATTATTTACATTAATATAAATAAAATTAAATGCCTTAGTTTATAGTTAATATTTCAGCAGTAACAGTGAAACAAAAGGAAAATCAGTCTCCGTGTTACTTAAATAACTGCCATTCTTACCATCCTCTCTTTCCCCATTGATCATTCTGGGAATATACCCACAGCTTTCTCCAGAACCTTGATCAAATAAATATGTCTTTCACTGTGCCTGAGAATCGGTGCATCTGGCCCAAGCTGGGGAGCATACTGTAGAGATTTCAAGTCTCCACAGAGTGTGCGCTGCCAGCAGTGTCTCTCTTTATCTGACCAAGAATAGCCTGCTCAAACGCCTTGGCTAAGCCAAAACTGCTGAGAGGCAGTCCCTCGGGAATCAAGCCAGGGATTTTCCCAGTGACAGATATGTTCCATCTTCATCCTTATTAATGGAACATTTATAGTTGATATTCTTTGTTTACCCTTTCCCTTATTCTGCAAGGAAGAACGAAAGTCTAAACTTTGCTTTCTGTATGACAAAAAAGAAGGCATTCCTTACACATTATTAATCACACAGTGGGAAGCATTGAGAGGCCGCTCGACTTTCTATAAAATTACAATTCAATTTCTACCAATTATTCAAATACATTGTTTCTTCTGAAGCCCAGACAGAACAATAACACACGTAATTAGTGAAGATTCTTCTCCGGAAAGGGGAATGTTCAGTTACATGGGAGTCCAGACTAGGGAGTTGAAAAATAATAAACCCAATGGAAAAATCAGGACATAGTTCCAAGCTATATTTTCTCTGGCATCAAAGTTGATTTAAGCAGTTCCTGCTTCTTATTTTTGCACCTATGACACAGTCCACTGCCTCTGCACTTGCACTGATGCGACTGGTTTGGGGTTGTGCTGTAAACTGGACTAGTGAAACAATCCTGGGAAAATTTCCCCATCACCTTTAATTAACAGTGAAAAATGCAATAAATTAGCAGGACCCCATCACGCAGAGGCTTTGGAACCACACTGTGCATCAGCTATTAACTCAGAGAAGCAGGCTCAGTCAGTACCTGCTCCTCAGAGCTCAGCTGCTGATTACAGGATGCTGGAAATATGGATACGATGTTAAAGGAAACATTGCATGGACTACTCGCATTTAAAATTTAGTCCCATGCTTAAGAGGACTGAATCTGGTTTAAAAGGTGCCCTTCCCTTTCCATGCAATGCAGTCAGAATAAAAATCATCAGCCTTTACTGAGAGACTATCCTGACTTTGAACTGAACTTGAGTGATCTTTGTTTCAACTGTCTCTGCACATAGTGATCTATTTTCAGTTAATATAGATCCTGAGAAGACATATGGCTTAGAAATGAATCCCTTGCCTAGGAATAGGAGTCAAGTATTATCTACACTTCAAAGTTCAGCTGGATTAACGTATAATTATAGAAACTATTCTGGAATAAGTCCCCAAGTGTTTCACAAAAAGAGTTCCTTTCTGTTCCTCTTTTGCTTCATCTGTTTTCAACAGCTGCTTCGTGTGAAAACTCACCCTCCTGTTTTGCACCTTTGTTTTTATTTTCTGATAACCATGATAGTTTGGAGGATGATTTCTTTTTTTTTCATCCTCAGCCTGGATCAATACAGCTCTACTAGCTAAAGCAATAGCATAAATATCAGTAGACCAGCAGGGAATTGATTTAAATCTATACCAGCAATGAATTTGTCTGGCATCGTCAGCTGCTGCTCCAGTAGGAGTCTTTGTCAGCACGCTTCTAATGGTTTGTCCTTTTAACTAAAAACATGGCTTGTGGCTTTTCCAGAGGCCTAAACCCACACTATGCTTTATAAACTCTCTGTGTGACAAAGCTTTAGGGCTGAGCCTGGTGCAAAAGGAACTCTGGTTGATGCCCAAAGACCTGCCTTCCACTATAATAATGAAACATTTCTAGAGATTTACATATTTTTTTTCCACAAACATGGGTGACAGATATTTGCTTCTCAGCTGGAAACCTGTGTGGGGTCTGTCTGGCTAAATGATATTCAATGGCTGAATCCTTATGAAGTCCCAATTATAGAGGCGATGATGGAAATGGTACAAGACTGTCCCTCTCAGGCAATCATGATCTTAACAACTTAGTCATACTAAATTTGGGGTATGTTTTTTGAAGCTATTATCCAAGTGCTTTGTAATAACCATTAACATAGAATCTGCCTTCACATGCTGTCAAGCTCTAACAACCCTCAGTTTTGGCAGTAAAAACATCAATACTAATCTCAGGCTGTAAATTGATGCTACAGAGGCTTTGGTGATTTATGAGATCCCATAACACTCTTGCCCTGTCTGCACAGGTGAGAGACACAGCTTGCAACCACGAGCCCTTAGGTTAAGTTTCTAGCTATGTGTTGTTAATGCAGTTTCCTAAATACTTGATTTACTTATTTATAATATTTAGTCCATACAGACTGTAACAGCAGCTTATGAAAGTTAATTCACAGTGCTCCTCGCAAAGAGCATCATTGCCTCTGTTTTACAGACTGTGGAGGTGTGGTGTGGAGGCAACTGGTGAACCTCAGCGTGAGTGAAACTCTGAGGTCAGCTCTGTGCCTTAGTCTCCACCCTCTCACGGCTTGAGTTTCAACCGAGGAAAACTCAGGTACTCAGGCTGGATGGGAGCTGTGATGCTTCCCAGCCAGATGTCCCACCTGAAAGCTCAGTGGACCAGCAAGGATTATGGCTTCGCTTCGCTGTTCTTGTACTGCGCCTTCTGGATGTGCACCTGATCAGCTGGAACAGCATCTCGTTCCATAAATTCAGACCCTTTTGTAACTGCACTAAAATTCCTTGTAGAGACATCTCTGAATGACCTGAAGAAAGTCTCTCAAAATCACTGGGTTTTGTTGTTTAAAGTGACTTTGCATTCAATGATATTTTAACTTGACATTTAAATCAATTAAAATGAATTAAAACCACTTTAATTCTGGATTAGAATACCTATATTGACTTAATTTAGTAAACCAAAGCCACTTTAAATTCATATCTTTGGCTAATACGCATTCATTTCCTGAACATGTTTATATAAATAAATCTGAAAGCACTATTTTAACAGGTAGGTACCCAATCAAAAATATCAAAAAGTTGCTTTTTGCCAGAAGGAGGCTGATTTTGATTCATGTCATGCCCCTTTTTCAGTAGCCAGATTTTCAGAGCAGGAAAAAGGAATGTTTCAATGAAAAAAAAACATATGTGACCCCCACTCCAGGAGACACACTCTAACAAAAGGTGTAAGTACAATGTTCTTGCAAAGTGGAACAGCTGTATAAAATTGTTGCATTGTAAGTAAGATAAAAGAAAATAAAATGTACTAAAGTAGGTTAGTAGCAAAAATAATTTAAATAATGAGTTTCCCTGTCTTTTCTGCCTATAAGGCCCAGACGCTGTATGTGATTACAGAACAAGGAAGCCTGAACATACTCACTATGTAGGAGAGACATCTCCAGCAACAGAGGGTACCAGCGATGTTAACTACGTGTGGCGCCTGGCCCCCCCGTCCTTCATACGTATCACCTCGCAGACCTCACTACCCTGGCAAAATCGGGTGGGGTGTGAGGGAGCTCAGCCATTTCACCAGGAAACATCTCCAGAGGGGAGCACAGATTAAGGTAAGGAAGACGTCGTATTTGAAATTGCCTGAGTCGCAGAAGGCAGAATAAATTTCTGCTCTGCTTTGCAGTTGCATTCTGAATTATCATTAGGACTGAGGTTAATTATGGACTAAGCAAGGAACAAGGGAGAATACAGCTGTTTGTTAGGTTAAAAACTGCGCTAAGCGAAACATCAGCCCAGACCTATAGAAGCTTCAAGAAATATTTTTGTGACAGTTTGCCCGAAGTCAGGCTCCCAGGTGGATGAAGCTGCCTGAAAAATAACCTGACTAAAGCATCCTACTTATCATAATACAACAGTTGCTTTTAAGGGCTGAGTGGCTATGGGCTGGATTTTTCCACCTGACTAGAGCAGACAGAGGTGCGGAAAGAGCTGTTTGAGGGAGTGAGGTCTAACGCAACGTGAGCCATCAAGTGATTCTGCCTGTGATTTGGCCAATTCCCAAATGCTGCCAAGAGACCCAAAGCATCAGGTTTGCAATCTCTGTGTGACCAGAATCCTGCAGGGTTCAAGTGCTCACGATGCTTAAATACCCCCAGTAGCTCTGCAAACCTGCATGTTACTCAGTCTCATGAGGGGCGTGGGGTGCAGAAGTAGCTAACAAGCTTCGGACACCTGAATTTGTTTCTCTTTCCATTGTTCTAGGTCCTCATTTTGAACCTCTTACTTACACATTTAATTACAGCTGAATTGGTATTTGCAAAAGGTTACAGTAAAAAGTCCTACAACTTGATTCCTGAAAACAGTTTGGTTTATATTTATATATGTAGATATGATGATCACATTTTTCTTATACATGCAAACTCACAGGTGATGATATGCGTATGTTTAACCTTGCTATGTTTATTGCATAGTAGTTTTAGAAGCCCAAGATAGGCTAGGGTTTTGATTTTTTAGGGCTATATGAAAAACTATAATTTTCATTCCTAAACCAAGTTTTTCAGTAGTTAAGGTGCTCTTACATCGTGCTGCAGTGTGTCTACATTGAACACTGTATAACCCCCAAGTATACCGTTCTTAAAACACCAAAAAATAGAGAAAGTACATAAGTTATTCACGGGTTTTGTCTGTTATACACCATATTGAATATAGACATAGCTCATTAAGTGGACACAGGGAGGGGAAGGGAAATTGGTCCCTCCTGGGAGCAAATGAGCCTGCTTGGCAGGGAGGAAGCTTCCCAAGGACAGAGCAAGGCAGCTAGAAAAAACAAGTAGGAATAAGAAATCTTGGGAACTGGAAAGATGTGGCATAACTGGGATTAGATGCAGAGATTCCTGAAGTGATGGAAAGAAAAATAACTTTGGGGTGCCAAAGGACAGTGCGCAGCATTTGCTGTAATCCAGGAAGCTGGGGAAAGGTTATTAGAGCAGGAGTGAACCTGGAAGAGCGGATGTGTGCCGCATGGGTTGAGCAAGCAGAGTTAGGTGTGTGTACAAACCTTTCAGAGTCTGGTTTCAGTCAGTTTTCTGCAGTTATAACATTTGCCTTGACTTAATATCTGCTCATGTGAACCCAGCTTTTGAGTTTAGTTGGTCTTTTGTGCTTCTTGAGGACCTTTGAAGAAAAGTTGCGGGGCTCCCTTGAATCTGTAGCTGACTTGGAGTCCCCTCAAGCAGAAGAGACCAGGCACTGGGCTATCGGCTCTGAACAGCTGCCCTTTTTGGTCCTCATGAGGATCTGGTGTTCGCTTCCCAAGCACACAACAGACTGCCCCCCTTCTCCAGAGGGAAGAAAAGCAAGACGGAAGGGTAGATTTTCCTTTTTCAGCCTCCCACCCGGATGCAGAAAAGGGGAAGAGAAGGAACTTGCCCAATCTGTTTTCCCCTGCTCGCAGCCGTTCGCAAGCAAAGGAATGTGTTCAGTCGCATGGCATGAAAGTAGCTGCAGGTGGAAGTGTATTGAGTGGATGGAGCTACTTGTCTGAGTTAACTAGCCATTGAAATTAAGAAGCCTAACTGTATCAGATCTACCTGAAAGGAAGTGGTATCTGGTATGAAACTGATAAATCTTTAGTTTCTAGGGGTTGATTCTTTGTGACTTAATGTGATGCAGGGAGATAGAAGTCAGCAGCATTCAGATACTCTGCAAGCCTCACTTCTGGTCCCCGAGGACACCCTTTTTGTGTTCCTGCTGTACACTGCCTTTCTAGGTCAAAGCCTGAATCTTCACTGATCATTTCTCTGCAAAGTCTGAACAGAGGTACAGTCCTGGCAAGAACTGTTGTATTGACTAACATCTCCTGCACAAAATCTCAAGAAACCTTTCCTGCTGAAACGAATCTGGTCTGAGTCCGAACATGTGAAAACACAAATAAGGGTGTAGGTTTGTGATATTGCCATTTTGAATGTAACAACATGCACCTGAATCCTCTTCCTTCTTGACAAAAAAAGCGCCAATGTGCAGTACTAAGGGGCGCTTTTGTACGTTTGCGCAAAGCTGTGTGTTCTTAGGAAGCAGTAGTCATTTAGGAAAGGCTTGTCCGATGTAAGTAGGTACATCCCAGGGGCACTGCCATGTGCCAACCCACAGTCTGGGTTTTAATAGAAGAGAAGGGGGATGTTAGGTCTCTCTGAATTACAGAAGACGCTGCTGCATAAAATGTGCTATCACAGCCTGAGACATTCTGCGGCTCCAGCTACGAGAGAGGCCAGCAAAAGCTGAGCTCTTCACTGGCGATCAGAGGGTCTCCTGCCTTGCCCTCTGGTTCCCTGGGTGGCAAAAGGCAGTTAAATTTAGCATAATACAACACACTTTTTCCCATTATCAGCTATCTATCCATCAATGAACTCTCCAATATAGAATGAACTTTCAGTATTCAGTGGGGTTTCTTTTTTATACTCTATAGATTTTATGGTCTACTTTGTATTTCTAAGCGGGCTTTTTCTAGTACTAAAACAGATCTGAACCATTTTCTTCACGTAAAATCAATAGCAGACATGGATTCCAAGTCTCTCTCTTAAATATCTAAGCCTCAACAAATAATTTCACTACTCTCATTTCTGATCTGCAGACATTTGCTCTCAACACAGATTAAAATAAAAACAATTTAAGCTGCTTAGTGAAGTTACAATAAATAGCTTTTAGAACAATTTATTAGAAAAATAAAGTTTTTAGTTCATTATTTATCATATGATCTTTAACGAATTTTAAGCTATTATATAGTGCTTATATTGACTTTCCTTTACACCAGAGAGACACTGCTGAGCTATTCTAACCAAGCATGTTTAAGACACCCAGCCTGATTTGAATAATGCTTTCAAACATATTGTACAAAGTGGTAATTCTTAACTCCCAGTGCTTCTGCCAGTGTTAACATCCCAAAATTTCTGAACACGGAAGCACATTGCATGCTGAACAAGGGCCTTAATGCTGTCACCATAGAGATGACACTTTGCAACCCTTATTTATGTCTCCTTGATTGCACCAAACAAACGCGCTCTCTTTATAGACAAACGCTTTTGGTGTCTTGAGGATGATTTGTCTAGATGATGTTTTAAATAATGTCTTTGTAGAGGCAAAAATATTATTTTGTAGTATGGCGAATTTTTCAAGATAAAGAATACAGTAACACTTCAGATAGAAAAAAGACAACAACCAGTCTGAATACATGTGAAGGAAATTCCTTAGCTAAAATGACAGACAGAACTGACACTCTCTTTGTATCCACAGAAACGGATGAAAGAACCTATTATTTGTATTTAGGCAATGAACTTGAAAATGCAGGGGATAAAATATTTTGGGTAAACCAAAACAAAAATATTTTTCTAGGATTTGAAAACCAAAACCACTTATTTCTCTTTCAAAGCAGAAAAAAAAGATGACATTTTGAAACTGTTTTTGCAACACTTTTCTTTTTTTCCTGAGAGAAAGTTTTGCAAAATTGAGCTCAAATTTATAGATATCATTAGCTGCTTTCCAGTAAATAAAATAATTACAAAAATAACCACCTAGTCCTGTTTCATAATAGCTAGAGAGTGAAAATCAATGCATTGCAGAGGGGTTATGCACTTCCATCTCTGAAGCTAGCTGCCTTTCATGCTATGCAATCTCCCCGCAAGAAGTCCTTGCCCCCACCCCCATTGAGCAATCGCTGCAGGGAAGCAATTTCTCTGATCGGTGAAGTACCAGGCACACTCACAGTGCTGCATAAGCGCTTACTAAAAGCAAGGAAAATTATATAGGGTAGCAAAAGTCATACTTTAGTCATACTTTATTTTAATACGAGAAGGGACTTCAGCACCAATGTTGTATCTCTGGGCTGAGGCTATTTAAGCTTGGCCAAGTCATTCAGCGTGGGACACCTCTGCAGGTCAGCAACGTGTCTGGATTTCTGTTTGCTGTGTGTAATTGCAGTTGGCTTCGCTGGCCTTACTCCTGATAAACCCCCTGCTAGACCCAAGGGGCATTGTTCCCTAAGTTACTGATCAAAACAGTTGTTTTGCCTCTTTTTTCTGACTTTTACTCTAGTTTAGTCTTTCTTAATTGTGCTTGTTTCCATGACAGCTAGGGCCACGAAAACAAAACTCTTTAAAATACCATTTTGATTAAGCTTTTACCAAATGGTAACAGTCTAAATGCTTCTGTGGTGATAAGCCCTCTCCTAACACAGAAAGCTTTGCACTGTGATCCATGGGCCAAATCCAACCCGGAGGACAACTCCACCTGCCCTGCCAACCCTAATGGCCATGGTGGGGGGAGAGGGACTGGAGGCAGATCATCTGCTCATCCCAAATACCGCCTGTATTTGCAGCACCGAGCTGCTGGTTCAGCTAACAGACTCTCAGCATCAACACTGCTACGTGCCTTTCACCGTGATGTCTGGACTACATATCCTTAACAGCCACTGATTTCAGAAGCTGATTATCTAATTGCACTGTCATGTCGGCTTTGACCTCGCGCTTGGCCCAAATCCCCTGGTCCTTGATGTCGCTTGCACTTTCTAGAAATAGCCATCCTGCCTGTCCAAACAAGCAAGAGCAAGCGCGGGGTAGGTGGTGTCAGGGACTTGTGCTTTTGACCCTGAAGGCAATATGGATTCAACTGATTTGAGGCACTTGACTCTGTGAACTTGAGCCTGAACACACCCAGCTGGTACAGAGGGGGCAGATATACTCAGTGGAGCTCTGCTTCTCAAGCTGTAGTAGGCAAAAGTGTTTTGGGATCTTAAACCTCCCCTAAGGCAGGAATCTTCTCCCCTTTGTGCAAATGGTACAGTGGAGTCAAACCCAGTCAAAATTTTTAAGGGTAATTTGCTGCTCCTCCTTCTGCTAGACTTTGTACACTGAGTTGCTCACGTCTGCCAGAGAAAACCACAGAAAAACTTCAGCTTATCTCCTCTGACATCTCTGAGAAACAGAGCTGTTGCATGCTCCCCTTATCTCTTAACGCGGCTTATCAGGGAAAAAAAACCCAAAACAACCCCCAAAAAATGTAACTCCCAGTGACTGCTGTGAAGAATGTCCCTGTGCAGGCCGCCTTGCTGTCCCCCAGGATGTCAGCCCAGACAGCTCTGGGGGCTGCTGTGGGGGGAGCTGCCTGCTGCCTCCCCAGCCCAGCCTGCAGCACCCGGGGTGGGTAGGAGGGTCCACATCCCCTTCTGTGCTGCGGGCTGCTGTGACCGCCACAGGAGCAATGGCAAGTCCCTCTCCATCTGAGCAAAGGAGATAAATCTGTGTGCCTGAGTCCAAGCACCAACATCTTCCCATCTGCCTCCTCGTAATGTCTCTAACTGTGCTATGACATCCGCACCAGGGAAGTACAGTTTTCCCTTGGAAAATGCTCAGGCTCACTACTACTGCAACTGCGGCTCTGGTTCACACATAAAACAGGATCTCTTTATAGCCTTTGGTTGGGAACGAGGATGCTTATTTTTTCAAGTGCATGTCTAAATTCTTCAGCAGTTGAAGGAGGTCACCAGACAGACGCAATTGTTTTAGTACAGTCCTAAGGAAAACAGAAAGAGGAGAACAGGATGGCAAGGGTGAAGGGAAGGACAGTTGTGAGTGGGGAGACAAACTGGAGGACATGGGGCAGTTCAAAGCCTTTGTCTGGCTACTGGTCTAAGTACAGCTTGGGCAAATCATGAGCTACAACTTCAACTCCACTCAGATTCTGTGGGCTAAGGAAAAAGAAATTTGCCTAAGCAATTGTCACCGCTTAGTCTATGTCTGACATTTTTGCTGTTTGATTGCACATGACCTGAACAATTACACCGAGCAAATAAGATGAAGAAGCAGAGAAGTCAGGGAAGATAATTAAGCCACCCTGTTTTGTTGAGCTTCAGAGGAGCTCTGATTCAGCTATTTGTACCAATTCTTTTCCCAGCATATGGTCCAAGTCCTGCCTGCAGATAAGCATGACAAGAATTCCTATAAAGACTACTCAGGGTGTAGGTGTTGCTGACAAACACATACACTATGCTGTTGCTTCTCTCCCCAAGACAAATGTAATACATGTGGTTATCTCACTCGAGCAAGTTAAGTTTAAAAAACAGGTTATTACTGAAGATTGAACCTTGACTTATTTACAGTGATATTTGCTGTCCTGGCTGCATTTGTGTCCCGTGATCCCAGAGGTACAGTCTGTCATGGACTTTGGGTTTTATCCCTTTTCTGTTTTCCATCTGTGACTTTTAGATGTGTTTCAAACAGTCCCTTACCTTTCCAACAACTCTTCCTCTGCCTAAAACATCTGCAGGAAGGCATTTCTCTAACTGACACTTTATTACCTGTTCAGATAATTCTTTTCCAAATTTTAGATGAGTCAAACCACTGCCAAGCCCACTGTCTCTGCAACCCTTGCATAATGTGAAAACAAGTAGCGGTTGTTATTTTTCACATTCTCTAGTTTCATTGTCATGTCTCCACCTAAATCTTCCAGATGGAAATGGATCTGGTCTTTCTTCCCAGTACTATCTGAGTGGCACATCTTCCTTAATGTTAACATTGTACCGCATTTTGTTTCTGTTTCTCTTTGACAGAGAGGACTGATCCGACAGGCTGCTGAAGATAAAGCAATGCATAGGTACCGAAGTCCATGGTAACCACTTATTAATTTTTTAAAATTTGCTCTAATCAGTGCCCCATGAAAACATTACCTGAGAATTCCTGGAATAGGCAAATTATTGGCATACTTGACTTTGAAGCTCAACAGATCTAACGAAAGCCTACTGCTGGCACCCACTGATGCAGAAAACCATTGAGAACAGAATATTTAGCTGATATTTTGTCATAAATCAACAGAAGTATTCCAGAGCCAGACTACAATACATCTCAGGCAGCTAAGAAGAGCTCTCTAGGGAATATTTAATCCCCTTTGAAGAGAGAGCCCTGTTTCACAGAATCCCATTTAGTTTTCAGTGAGAATTAATTTTTTCCAGTTACTTTGATTAACGCATCTTGAAAGACATCTCAGGTTTATAAAGCAATAATTAGCAATAATCATCTTCAGCTAAGAATGTGTTACAGAAATTGCAGAGTGACAGTAGAAAAAGCCCTTATGAGACTGACAGAGCTCTTCCATCAAAACCATGCATGTGAAAAGAACTTACACCATGCCAGCAATATATAAGTCTTTAAGAGGTTCACCACGACCGAGAGCTTTGACTGCCGAAGTGTTCATAATGGAGACCTATGTAAAATAGAGTGGTGAAAAGGACTAAGGGCATTTATGGAGAAGGACCTCCCAAGGAGTTTTCTTGTTCCTCCTCTCCTTCCCCCAAGAATAACTACTGGGAAATGCAGTATACTAATGAGTGCAAGGCAATGACCTCCACTGGAGAATGGGAAATGCCAAAATTCCCTACAACTCGCCTGGGAAGCAGCAGGTGATGACTGAAGTGCATTCACACTCACAGTGGGTCTTCAAACATGCCCACCTGCTCCTGGGACTGTGGAAACGTGTCCTGCTCAGGAGAGATAACCGTGTCTCTGCATTGCCTCAGATGCGCTGCGGGAGGGCAAGGCCATGCAGACAGACACACAGACACAGCTCTGCTCAGCCTCTTCCTCCCTTCCTTTCGCTCTCACCTCTGCACACCGCGAATGGGGGAGCTGCTGCCCTCAGGACACTGCTTCCCTGCACAGCGCCCCATACTACAAGGACTTCTCGCAGCATATNCCTTGCCTGTTTGTACACCCCAGAGCAGCAGACGTGCTGCCAACAGCTGCCGGGGGCTCAACTTGGTACGACAGGTAAAGCCATGAAAAGCCTGAGCAGCTCCTCCAAGCTGATCTCCCCACGGAGCGGAGTTCAGTTCTCCACTACTGCTGGTAGTAGCAGCAGTCCCGGGAACAGATGGGCCAGCTGGGCTTCGAAAGCTGCAGTCGCTCTCTAAACTACGGCACGGCTATGCTTCCTAGCGTGCCGGGAGTGGGAAGCCGTTATCAACTCAACTGCTTATTTTGGTTATTACAGTAGTGTGTTGTTGAGACTCTTGTAGCCTGGTGACAAGCTAAAACATAAAAATCGCTTCCACAAAATCTGTGCTCCCATGGCGTCTTCAGTCCGTCGCTGGAAGGCAGCCAGCACCATCAGGCAGGGTTGCAGCTTTGTCATCTTTGCAGAGCGTTCATAAAACAGGCACCTTATTAAGCACTTGGAAAGTAATCCTAGTTTAAATTGATTGTTGAACAAAGAAGCAGCAATTTTCTGTTGGGGAAGGGTTTATTTGCTTTTCACCATAGGAAGGTGGATAGGAAAACAAAGTCACCCAAGTTGGAACCAGGTAAGTTAAATGCATTCAATTAGTTAATGGAGTGTCTCACAGAAGGTTGCACTATTAGAAAATTAAATTAGTCCTTCCTAATATGCTGAGATTCTTTAAGTCATTAACACCATTATTTTTTTTAGAAACTGTCTGAAATATTCAGGGGATTATTTTTCACCACAGGCTTTTTCCTTTCCCTGCCATACCTTTCAGTCCTGACTCTCTTCAGTCTTATAATCAGTGCTAATTTGTGAAAAGTATTTCTAAGCTAAATAACTTTGGTGCAATTCATGAGTACAAGGAACATATTTCAGATTTTTCTAATGGAACATGGTGTTCTCAGAGATCCATTTCACGAGCTATTATGCGACTTAGTACCACTGGTTACAAAAAGACTCGACTCAAGCATGTTCACTGGTGGCTTCTTATGCCTTTTTACAGTGAAACAACTGAAAATAGAAGGTGAAAGTATTTTGAATGTGAGGTCTTGCCTTGCAGTGTTATTCTGGAGGAGCTCCACCTAACTTACATTAGGTTAATTAATAGCAGGGTGGCGTTTGTTGGGGACAGCTACAGAGTGGCCAGACGTACCTCCTTGGTGCATTACGGCAGTGGTGTGCTCTGCGTGGTGTGGTGGCAGAGGCTTCCCGCTCCCTTCACAACGTCCTGGTTGGGATGCTGTAGGGTCGGTGGCTAGGAAATGCAGTGCATGACCAGTCACGTCTTTATAACTCCACCTAGACCTTGCTGAAGAAAGAGGGGTAGACAGGACGAGGAGATGTCCTGCGAGTACATACCTATTCAGTACACGTATATTCAGAGCGTGCGCCTTCCTCTTTGTAAGGCTATGTGATCTCACTTGAATCACGAGGTGGAGGGCCCAAGGTGCCCCCAGCCAAGCTAGAGAAGAAACTGGAGGAAGAAATGGTGCTCGGCACTGCCTCTCATTCTCGGTGGAGAGGAACCGATCTGTGCCGTGGAAAAACCCAAAGTCTGCATTAAAGATAACGTGACAGCAGGAAGCACAGGCAAAGGAGCTGGGCAGGGGTGTCAGGGTTGGAAAAGAGACAGCTAAGAACATAAAGGCACTTTTCACCAACAATGTTTCTTTCCCAGGCAAGCAAAAGAGTCAGGTACATACGGAACTCCATTATCTTGATACTCACATGCTTAAAATTGCGCTCTTTGGTGGTGGATGAGATCTGACATGCCCTTATGTAAGCAAATTATTTTTATCTGCTTTGAGCCTAATAGAGACTTGAATATTTTGAGAACTCATAGGTCTCATTGCTATGGAAACTAACTCTGTATCTTTAGGTCAGTCTGGCTATCTCTGATTTGCAGAGTCCGCATCTAATCTTAAAAAAAAAAAAAAAAGGAAAGAAAGAAAAAATCGTAGCTGTATTTGCTGTTTCAGTCCCACTCCCCAAAACCCTTTGTCTCACTTCTGTAGCCAAAAGCAGAGCCCAACAGCCTTTTCGGGGAAGAGAGGCTGCAATATCAGCAGTCAGGTTACTGGTTTCAATGCCAACAAGAAGTGAGGGGATTTATGCTGATAGTACGGACCACGGACAAAGCAGCATCAGCAGGCAAGCCGACCTCATCCAGAGGAAGACACCCCGTAGGGAAACCCGGCCTCATACAGCTGTCCTCTCCTTGTTTCCCTCTTGCCTGGGTGAGCAAGCCAAAATGCTCACCGACGCTCTGAAACGCTAAACAACTCTTTCAATTCATAGACTGATAGTGGGAGGATTTACTGCTGCACGGACAAGGAGAAATGCTGCCACAGGAGTGATTGAGTTGGTACCATCTCAGTAAACAGATTGGCCCCATCTTATGCTGGGACATCTGCCTTATGGCAAAATTTGGGGTTTTCCCTCTCGCTCCCAACCTTTCTCCTTCTGCACAGCTTCAGCTACCTGCCTCTTTACCCAAATTTGGCAACTAACAACATTCCCAGGATGATACAAGAGGGATAAACATCCCTACAGGGAAACTGGTGCTTGACACATCTTGGTTTCTTTATAGCACTGATGGAGCTGTAAGGTGCTTGCCTTTCTTTGGTTTGCTTTTTCTCAGTCACTTTGCATATTAGGAGAGAAAAAACTGACTTGCTGGAATTTTACTACTCTCGTAACAGAAAAAGTTTTTCTTTGTTTTTCTTGTTCTAACAAAATTTTCTCTCTTCACTGACAGAAAGGTTGTTTTCCCCGAAAAAAGACAAATTCTTTCAGTTGCGATATATACCCACACTTTTGCTCAGAAGTGTAAATTCTGCCGTAAAAAAAATTACTTTTCTGGCAAAAATGGTAAATCTACCAAGAAGGCAGTGCCTGTCAGTAAAAATGAAATATTTTCCTCCAAAATGCTAACACGTATACCTGCTTAATACATTACCTTCTATTTTAGCACATATAATGTACATACCTTAGTACAGGACAAATGTACCTTATCCGGGTGGCCTCGGCATCTGTGGCTATAGGGGGAGTTCTGTCCACATTCTTCTTTGCTATTGTTTGTTATTTTCAGTTTTAAGTCATTTATTGATTTTTTCCCCCTTTGGAGAATGGGGCTAATCTCTTCTATTGGCTCAAAAATGTTTTGTTGTTGTTTTTTTTTTTTTCCAGAAAATTAATCTTGTATTTCTATTGAACTGGTGCAGCTCCTTTTTTCTGGATTTCAACCCCCATATGAGTAAAATCACTATCTCACCGTGCTTCCTTTTTATCCAAGCCAAATAGTAACTATATAAGATCATAGGAAAGCACTCAAGCTTTTGGAGAATCAGGATTATGCAACGGTGGAAAATGAGAAGAAAGCATTTTTTAAAGGTTGAAGGAAATTCAGCTTCAATAGGGAATATCCCACAAGTTTAATTCTTGTAATGGATGGCAGCAACACACGCTCTGCTTTCTGGGATGAGTATTATTCCATAAAGGAATGCAACATAAACCAGTAGTTAAACAAGGACAGATGTTGCTGGAAATATTTAAAAGATGTTTACTTTATATTATTAGTGATCAAATATGCAACGTTCTTGGGTATGTCATCCTTATGACTTCCCACAAGACATAATATTTTCCTTGTTGGAAAAAGCAAATAACTAAGTTGTAGGCAGCTTTTAGTAACTGAGATATTTTGGACTGATGATGTAGCTGCTTAAGTATCCACCAGCACCAGCACCACCATCCCCCAGCCCAACCACTTCCCCAGGCTCACTCCCTTTATTCCCTCCATACCTTAAAAATGTTTCCCCCATCTCCCAGTCACCCTCTCCCAGCACAGCCTGGTACTTTCCCCGGTAGCTTTCCAATGAGGAACTTACACCCTCAGCTCCCTGGAGCAAGTTGTCCCTTCCTCTCAGGGCCACCACACAGAATAACCTGTTTCTTACTATCATTTACTAGGGGAATCTCTCTAGGCTTGACTTAAGAAGGGAAAAGGGATTTTTCTGACCAGGGTATGAAACCAGCAAAGGCAGAGTTTGCCTTCACAAAGCTCACAAAGGTTTCAGCTATTGCAGTAAAACTATTGCAACCTTCTCTCAGGACATGCTTTTAGTGATTTAAAAAAATATACTTAAAAAAAATCACTGTGGTTAATATGCCCCTCTAAAATTACAGCTGATTTAAGACTACGTACAGTCAAAGTTGCATTAATATAATCCCCTTTAACTAATCAGGTGTGAGTTGTGTGTGGAATGTACCCAAATCCTCTATTATAGATGAAAAAAGACTGATCAGCTGCAAAGAAAGGGAGGTGTGACCTCTGTCTTCTTTTTTTCTCTCCCTCGAGCCTCCCACCCCTTCAGAACCAAAGCAGACCCAAGTTGCACTAAATCGGGGACAGCACAGAGGAGAAAACATTTCTTCATGACCTCTTTACTGCCTCCCGCTGCTGCCGACCCTGGCCTGCATCACCTGCCCGACACAACCATCATCCTGATTGCCCCCAGGACCTGTGGCTTCTGCACCCTCCCACCCGACTTCTCCTGAATCCTCTCCCTGGGGCGGCCGGATCAAACACCTTTGTTTTCTTTTTTTTAAGGAATAATGACCCATACCACGTTCTTGAAGCCAAAAAAGCAACACTCTTCTCTTCCCTGTTTCATCCTTATTATGTAGCCCCATGTTGCTGAACTCCTTTTTGGTTTCTTAGCTTCCATCCACCCCGCTTTTTTGGTTCCCCACCCATTGCTCAATCCCCTCCAGCCATGGGGCCAGTGTCACGGAGCAGAGGGGGTGTGCGGCGGGGGGCCACCACGCCGGGCTGTGGCTGCAGGGAGGGGAAGGTCACTGGCCGTGGCTGAGCCTCGTGCTCGTAGTTTGCTGTAGGAGGGGGTTACGCTCTGCTACAGGAACAGGTTTTGTCCCCTCGGTTCCTCAGCCTCCTTCCTCTTTTTCCTCCCACTTTTGGTCCCTCTTCCCACTCTAAGCATGAAACTGGAGCAGCCAGAAAGACTTATTGTGAACCTTTTTGGCCCATCAGTGATGGCCAGTGAAGGAGGCTTGCTTCTAGGAGAGCTGAACCTCTGTGCTGAGGTGGAAAGGCAAAATATTGGGGACAGCTCTGTATACTGGCCAAGCAGCAAGCCTTCCTCAGGCTCCTGCTTTTCAAATGCTCATCTGCTAAATACGTTGCTTTTATATCATTTACAGAACGTTTGTCTGCCCTGAGGCTTTTTCTATATCTAAAATGTGTTTGCTACAGTATGGTCATGTATTATTTTTATCATCAGCCTGAGGGCACAGAAATTGATACAGCTCTTACACCACTGCAATCCCATTGACTTCAGGGGAATTACTTCGCATTAGAGCAAGTGAAATCAGAATGAATAAATACACCATTTCTCTGCTATTCACTGTTAACGCTGTAAAGCCCACTGGAGTAGTCAGAGAAAGCCAGAGATTGACTCTTGCTTTACTCTTGTTCAGTGCTGTTCCTGTGCATACAACAGGAGAAAGTACTTGTTCAGATACGCCTACAGAGCGAGGTAAGATGATAAACTCTTACACCTGTCTCAGATCTCGCTGGCACGTAGATCAGCACCTGCCTGTGTCTCCATGCAATAGCCCAGCTGTGGCAAACAGGCTGCGGGACAGGTAGCGCAGAGCATCCCCTTTCTCACCAAGAACCAGAACTGCTCTGACAGAGTGGAGAAGAGCTGGTGACAGATTATTTATCTGCTATCTATTTTTACTAGCAATTTGGAAATCCTTTTTTTAATTTTCTCTAGCTCTTTTTGTTGGGAATGAAAGCACTCAAGGATTGTCACCCACAGAGGGTGGCTTTCATCCTCATCTTATAAATAGGAAAAGCCTGAGACCCAGAAATATTAAATTATTTGTCCTTGGCCATAGATGCAGTGGAGCCACAAATAGTTCCCAGTTCCAGATTGCCACTTGAATACATTTAACCACAAGACCATCCTTCTTTACTCCTTACTGTTTAATTTAGATGCAAACGTAAGAAGGCAGCAAAACAAAGGAAAGAAAACCTCAGGCCCAGATCCACCGTGAGTCAGACACACAAAGCTGCCAGGCTGCATCCAGCCATCACATGGTTGCTGTAGGAAATGCTGGCAATTGCCTCTTTACGCAGAGGTCAGCTGTGATTGCATACCATGGAGATACTCCCCGGATGGGCTATGAGCTGTTCTGGAAGAGGCACAGGAAGGACCTGTCAAAGCCCAGACATGTTCTGGAGGCACATCCTCATAAACAGGCCCAGGAACCACCAACCCAAGCTATGTCCTAAGTGGATCTCAAGTCACAAATGCCTCGTGGAGCCCCTGCTGGGTCTCTCAGGCCTTCATTTTCCCTCTATGTGTATTAAGAGAAGAGTCTATCCCAAATTTTTTAATCTGGAAGTTACTAAGGACAGTCTCTCTCTTCCCAACGTTAACGCGTTTTTCCTGCTATCTTCCTTTTAGACGAAAAGGAATAACAAATATCTCAATAATTAACATCTCGTAGTTCTTTGTAACAAAGAGGTCATTTACTTTCTCAGCAGCTTCTTTCTCCACGGGTGCAGCCAAAGCTAGTCATAAGGCTGTGGTGGTGTTCTTCTGAGCTTTGCCTATGTACTTTAGGTATGTCTATCAGAGTAACCAGCAGCAAAATGATTCAAAATATGGACATGTTCAGAGATGAAGGCAGTAGTTCCAGCTCATAGCTGTCATGTCTCGCTGTACACAGTCTTGTTCCCAACAGAGAAGTTAGCTTTCCTCCCTTCACACTGCCAGCTGCGCTGATTCATATATTGAAGGTTTTCTTTATGTACAAGACCTAGAATACATTTTTGGTTTAAGCAATGAACTACCAAAATTATTTTCTTGTCTGTGCCCTCTGCTGACACATTCTTAGTGATGAGCATCTTCCATATTTCTCTAAAATAAACAGATTTCCCCAACCCTTCTCACTCCCCTCCAGTTTAGAAATGTCAAGAGTTATAATTGCTGACGCTGTGCTTGCTGCAGGACTGCTGAGAAGTGGGGCTTTGGTATAAGCAGAAATTTGACCTGCCGTTTCCTCAGCCTTCAGCTGAGGGAAAGAGGATGTTGTTTCTTACATAAAGAGGTTTCACAAAGCACTCACATAACCTGTTCTCAGCCGCTGGTTTACAGTTTGAGTTAAAACTGCAAGCAAACGAGTAAGGATGTACTTGGCTTGACCAAATGGTTCTATTTTAAAAAAAAAGTAACTCATGAAAACATTGCAGCTCAAGCTTCTTTCATTTCTCTTGTCACTACCTCGTGACTTAGGGCTACCCCATAGCAAAACTGTGGAAGTTGAGATCTAATATTCACAGCAACTGATTTGCACAGGCTACAACAAATCCTTTTGCAGATTTGCAAGAGAATGAAGAGTCAAAACCAGCTCGCTCCCTTTGTTCCTGCTGTAGTTTTCACTGTTGCAAAAGGCAGTTCAATTTCATATAATCACAACAGCAAGCAGCTATAACAGAATATATTAAAACCACATTTGTTCAATAAAAGAATGCCATTTCACAAAAGGTCATGCTTTCAGTTTTGAGGGGGCTGCTAGTCACAAGCAAAATACCAATATATCATACCACAAAGCACTGACTTGTCCATTCCCTAGCCACCTTAGCTACAGAACTGAGACAAATAGTATTTACCTACCTTCTCAGATACTGAAATATTTGGTCATAAATTAAAAATACATACTACTGAATATTTAAAATGAGGCACATGTGAAGTAAGACATACAGTTCCATGAAGTGAATAACATATGGGAAATGCACTGTTAGGAGTCTCATTGGGAAAAACAATAATCTTGGAAAAAACGGTAACTATCGGGTTTAACAGTTTACCTTACTGTTCACAACATTCCACAGCATCTATTTAGAAGACAGCTACTTGACACTAAACTTTAAGTACTTAAGACAAACTGCCATTTCTGGGTGTTTCTTCTCTCCACCTAAATGACTGCAGCCATAGTAGTCTGTTTCCAGCGACAGTGTAAAGGATACTGCCACAGATACACACCACTTCTGCATTATCTCATCCATAGCTCTAAAGTGCCATTTCCTATCATTTTAGCCTGCATTCTGTAAAGTTTCCAACATTTTTGAAAGGTGATTTTTATGATAGAAGAAAATTCACTTTTAACCCAGGGGCAAATTTATTGCGTCATTTAATCTGCAGCCTCCTCTTGAATAGCAGATCCTAGCTGTTTCTCCATTTGTCTCTTGGGCACTTAGTTAATGAAGGAAGAGAATTTTTGCTGATTGTATTGGCTAAATTTTTGTCATTTAAAAATGTTGTCCAAGCAAAAAGATGAATACTCATCAGTGCAGATAAAGGGGAAGAAATATAGCACTACCTATGATATTACAGAATCAAATCACACAGAATGGTAGGAGTTTGAAGGGACCTTCGGAGATCATCTAGTCCAACCCCCCTGCCAAAGTAGTTTCACCTACAGCAGGTTGGACAGGAACACATCCAGGCAGGTTTTGAACATCTCCAGAGAAGGAGACTCCACAACCTCTCTGGGCAGACTGATCCAGTGCTCTGTCACCCTCACAGTAAATAAGTTTTTCCTCACATTCAGATGAAATTTCCTGTGTTCCAGTTTGTGCCCATTGCCCTTTGTCCTGTCACTGGGCACCACTGCAAAGAGGCTGGCACCATCCTCCTGGCACCTGCCCTTTAGATATTTATAAGCATTAATGAGATCCCCTCTCAGTCTTCTCTTCTCCAAGCTAAACAGACCCAGGTCTCTCAGCCTTTCCTCATAAGAGAGATGCTCCAGTCCCCTGAGCATCTTCATAGCCCTCTGCCTGGGCTCTCTCCAGTAGTTCCTGTCTTTCTTGAACTGGGGAGCCCAGAACTGGACACAGTACTCCAGATGTGGCCTCACCAGGGCACAGTAGAGGGGGAGAATAACCTCCCTTGACCTGTTAGCCCCACTCTTCTTGATGCACCCCAGGATGCCATTGGCCTTCTTGGCCACCAGGGCACATTGCTGGCTTATGGTCAACTTGTCCAGCAGGGCGCCCAGGTCCCCCTCTGCAGAGCTGGTCTGCAGCAGGTCAACCCCTAACCTGCAGTGGTGCGTGGGGTTATTCCTCCCCAGGTGCAGGACCCTACACTTGCCCTTGTTGAACTTTATTAGCTTCCTCCCTGCCCAACTTTTTTGCCTGTCCAGGTCTCACTGAATGGCGGCACAGCTTTCTGGTGTGCCAGCCACTCCTCCCAGTTTTGTGTCATCAGCAAACCTGCTGAAGGTATACTCTGTCCCCTCATCCAGGTCATTGATGACTATGTCGAATAAGACTGGAGCCGGTACTGACCCCTGGGGAACACCACTAGCTGCAGGCCTCCAACTAGACTCTGCACCACTGATCATAACCCTCTGAGCTCTGCCATTCAGCCAGTTCTCAACGCACCTCACTGCCCACTCATATAACCCACACTTCCTAAGCTTACCTATATGGATGTTATGGGAGACAGTGTCAAAAGCCTTGCTGAAGTTGAGGTAGACAACATTCACTGCTCTCCCCTCATCTGTGCAGCCAGTCATGCCATCACAGAAGGCTATCAGACTGGTCAAGCATGATTTCCCCTTGGTGAATCCATGCTGACCACTCCAGATAACCTTCTCTTCCTCCATGTGCTTAAAGATGACATCCAGAACGAGTTGTTCCATCACCTTTCCAGGGATGGAGGTGATGCTGACTGGCCTGTAGTTTCCCAGGTCCTTCTTCTTGCCCTTTTCAAAGACAGGCATGACATTAGCTTTCTTCTAGTCTCAGGCACCTCTCCTGCTCTCCATGACCTTTCAAAGATGATGGAGAGTGGCTTCGCAATAACATCTGCCAGCTCTCTCAGCACTTGTGGGTGCATCCCATCAGGGCCCATGAATTTTTGGGTGTCCAGTTTGGCTAAATGATCTCTAACACGATCCTTCTCAACCAAGGGAAAGTCTTCCTTTCTCCAGACTCTCTCTTTTACGTCCAGGGTCTGGGATTCCTGAGTGCTGGCCTTAGCAGTAAAGACTGTAGCAAAGAAGTCATTCAGTAACTTTGCCTTCTCTGCATTCTTTGTCACCAGGGCACTCACCTCATTCAGCAGTGGGCCCAAATGAAGAAGCCCTTCTTATATTCCTTAACATCACTTGCTAGATTTAATTCCAAGTGGGCCTTAGCCTCCTTCGTTGCAATCTTGCATACTCTGACAACATTCCTATATTACTCCCAAGTGGCCAGTCCCTTTTTCCACATACTGTAAACTTCCTTCTTCCATCTGAGTTTTTCCAGAAGCTCCTTGTTCATCCATGTAGGTCTCCTGCCTCCTTTGCTTGATTTCTTACTCACAGGTATGTACTGATCCTAAGCTTGGAGGAAGTGGTGTTTGAATATTAACCAGTTCTCTTGCACCCACTTCCTTCTAGAGCCTTAACCCATGGGATTCCTCCAAGGAGATCTCTGAAGAGACCAAAGTCAGTTCTCCTGAAGTCCAGGGTTGTAATTCTATGTTTTGGCCTGCTTCTTCCATGCAGGATCCTGAACTCTACCATCTCATGGTCACTGCAGCCAAAGCTATCCCCAACCTTCACACCCCCAACTAGTCCTTCTTTCTTTGTTAGCACGAGGTCCAGCAGCGCATGTCTCCTTGTTGGGTCCTCCACCACCAGTGTCAAAGAGTTATCAATGCTCTGCAGAAACCACTGGACTGTACATGCCTGGCTGTGTTGCCTTTCCAGAAAATATCAGGGTGGTTGAAGTCCCCCATGAGAACCAGGGCCTGTGAGCGTGAGGCTATGTCCAGCTGTCTGTAGAAGGCCTTGCTGACTTCCTCTTCCTGATCCGACAGTCTGTAGTAAACACCCACAACAGTGTCACCCATATTAGCTTGCCCCTTAATTCTTACCCATAAGCTCTCATATACCCCTGGGCAGAGCATGATACATTCCAGCTGCTCTCTTACATAGAGGGCAACTCCACCACCTCGCCCTGCTGACCTGTCTTTCCTAAAAAGTACATAGCCACCCGTGACGGCATTCCAGTCATGCGAGCTATTCCACCGTGTCTCTGTAATAGCAATGAGATCATGGCCCTGCGACCGCACACAGATCTCTAGTTTTTCCTGCTTATTCCCCATGCTGCCTGTGCTGTTGTACAGGCATTTCGGAGAGGTAATGGAGCATGCAGGTTTCCCTGAAGGGGTACAAGAGGATCCACCATAGCCATACACACCCTTGAGGTGGATGGCCTTCTGGTTCTCATCTTGGGAGAGAACATTTGTCACTGCTGTGGTTGGCCTGGCTTATTCCCCAGTTGGATGCAATGCCATGAGCATTGCCATGTTGGACCCCACCCCTGAGTCCTTCAGTTTAAAGCCCACCTCACCAAGCTGTCCAGCCTGCTTCATTCATTCTCTTCTTTTGTCCTAAGTGATACCTTAAAGTAAGTCAGGATTCTGTACATCAAGTATTAGAGGCAGCAGCACCCGTAACTATGATTCCTTTTTAAAGAACTACTTCTTGGTGATTTATATCTTTTACAAAGAAACCATTAAATTAAAATGTCTGACGGTGGATGGGCAGTCTCATTTTTTAAAAGATAAAGCTATAATGGATCACCTTTACCTCAGAATTTGGGGAATGGAAAAGTACATTGCTTTTCCCTTATTATAAAACACAAGTAAAAGGAATGGGCTTTGGTAGCTCTCACACCTAGTAACTCCAGAAAGGACGCTTGAAATTCCTCAAGTTTGCAGTCACGACGAGGTTGTGCTTTTGGTTTCCACCTGACCAAGCCCTACAGCTCGGGGCAAGCAGTTCATTGTTCTCAGAATTAATCTCTAAGAATTTGTCACCTAAGTTCAGTGAATATCCCCAGTACTGCACGCGCTCCTTGTCCTTTGAATAGTCAAAAGGCAGAACAAATCGAAAGATGAGAAGGTATGAAAATAAAGTGAAATAAAAGAAGGTGGCTGTGAAGATGGAAAAAGATGAGAGCAGAAGAGCCCAAAACCAACAGCAGGAGCAGAGGATAGGGGAAAAGGCTGCAAGCCAGGAGGAGACAAAGACAGAAGCTGGAGAGGTAGAGGAAGAAACTGAAGAGATCTTTGATTGGTCCTCTCTCATATTTTGTTTCAGAATTTGGCATTGAACAGACAGCTCTTGGGCCTCAACATACCTCTGCTGTTTAGCAAACAGCTACAAAACCCAATGGAGAAAAACACAGTTTCTCATTCCTCTCACATCCTACCTTTAAAAGTTGCCTTCCGCAACCTTAATGTTATTTTAATTCCTTTTTTTCAACGTAATAAAAAATCCCTACTGCAGCAGCATTAAAAGACAACCAGATCTGACTGCTGGGCAAAGCACAGGAGGAATGCAAATAATCAACAGAGTTGACAACTTAGAAATTCTGGTCCCCTTACAGAATAACTGCTGCATGGATATGAATTCTTCCTCCTATCATTTATGGACAGGCTTTTTTTCCCTATGTACATCTTAAATATCAATTATCCATGCAACTTAGAAAAAAAAATAATCATAACTGGTACTCTCTTACTCAAGGCAAGTTTTGCGAGAAAATTAGTGCTGTAAATGAGAAAATACTCAAACAAAAGCACTGATTATAACTGTTATTGATATGAGCTTTTAAATGGCATATGACACATCCAGACTGGTTCAGTAAGAAAACAGGTTTAGGGTTGGATAGGAACTGAGATTTTTTTGTTGTTGTTGGTTTTGTGGCTAAGGATAGCCAGATGGATGAGGATTTTATTATAGGTATTGGCAAGTTAATGCTGCTGAAAGCCTGACACATGATGCGTTGACTCAAAGTTGGAACATCAGATTTTCATCAACATTAAATTCAAGCAGTTTTTCTGAAACTGCAGTCTGGATGCGCTACCACGGTTTGTGTATTACCTACCTCAAAAGAAGAAAAATCGCAAACATCGGAAATTATTCTGCCTGAAGCGAAAAAGATGAGCTAAGAGCATTCACCACAAGAGAAGAGCTAGAGTTCCTGAAACCTTGTGTGTCCAGACATGTACGCTGAGCTCTGCTCGCCCGCACACCCCACTCACGGGAGGGTCACAGAACACACTGCCCTCTTCACATCACCCTGCCTGGAAAACCAGATTTCACCCTCGGTCTTGTTCTGTGTTCCAGTCCAGCCTCCAGACTGGGGAGAAGCACTCCCCGAATACTGTACTGTATATGAACCCCTAATATGTATGTGATTTGTTGAAAATACGTGCATGATATTCATCAGTTAAATCCCTGATTTCCTAATTCAGGTACGAAAACAGTCTTGGCTTGGAACGCCTGAACCAAAGCAATCCTGCTGGACTTGAGAAGTTTCCAAAGGAGTCACCGCGGGTGACATTTATCTTTGTTTCTTCACCTGTAGCATAGACAAAGGGAGCCATTTACATTCCTGAAAGGTCTTGTCTCAGCAGTTTCCCTTTTGAGACCGTACAGTAAGGGAAAGAGCTAACTAATCTATTTGTGGCCTTCAAACAGTACACCAGAAACTTTATATGTGTGGACAGGTGCCTGCCTGGGAAAGCTGGTCATCTAATTTTAGATACGCCAAGAAGAACAGGGGGAAAAAATATTAGAGAGAGAGAGTAGTGTTAGCAAAGAAAGGATTCTGGCCAGTAGGGGAACAGAGTAACTCGATCAGTGCACATCCACGCAGCACGACATTTCATTATTAACACAAAGGATGAAAATCTTTACCGTTAATAGCACTTGATCCGCAGCGATTAAATGTCCCTCCGGAGTTTCTCCTCTCATCAGAATTCTTCCTAAATTTGGCCCCTGTCTCTTAGCCAGCCTCACATCAGACCTCCTCCAACAGCACAGATTTCAATTGCAATAGTGGACACCGACCACCTGAGTCTCCACAGAACGGTGACCTAACCTGAGCCAACTGCAGCCATCAGCAAGGCGAGGAGGGGCTCAGAAAAATGAACAGAAAGCTGCTGCGTTTGAGCTATAGCAGAGAAGGTCAACGTTTTCCTGACTAATCAGGGATTTGGGTCAAAAGACTTTGGAAATGAGGTAGGCTTTGGATGCCTCTTCCACTGAAACCGGGATCTGCTTGGCTCGCGGTGCCTCCCAGCCCTCAGCAGCCCAGCTGGAAGCCATAAGCAGCTATCAGCCCGCGGCCCATGACATCACTGTGGCACCGAGCACATTTTTCACATAGTAAGACAGCACGGATACAGGCTGTTAGCCGAGGGACTTTATTAAACAGCCAAACTGCCGGCTGCAGGCGCTTCGTTTCTGCAGGTTAAGCTTTTTTGTTTTGTTGGAGTGATCACATTTTTCAGCTGCAAAGAGTTTATGAAAAAAAAAAAAAACCCAAACATCGACATTAGCATCAGTTAAACTTGCATGTCAGAACACCTAAAAACTCATTTTTGAAAGGCATACAATGCATTGTAACCCCTCTTTGGATTTCTAAAGGGGCTGAGGTTTCAGGCTGTAAATTTTACTCCCCAGTAACCCGATCATCTCATGAAACACGCAGAAATCGCCGAAAGCGGTTTGATAAAGGCAGGCACGTATTTAACCTCAGCAAGTCCAGCCCCTGGGAATAACGCAGTTTCGTTCCACGGCGCAGGCAGTCTTGTGAAAGAGAAATGAATCAGCCATGTACTCTGCCCTGTAGCCTCATGGCAGCTATGCTGAGCCACAGGCCGAGGGGCCAGCTTTTCACCTTATTATACCTTTGGGAAAGAGGAATTACTATTGTTGAGGAATTTTGCAGTGTGCTAAGAGGTTTCACAATCCCAGGGCAGACGGAGATGATGAAAGAGCCTAGGTCTGTCAAGTTAAAGGGCTAAATCATTGCTGCGGTCACATGCCTCTGGCAGCCACTGCCCGCTCGCCTGCAGTTGGGTTGCCATTTTCTGTGCTAAGGGAGCATCGTGTTGCCAGTGCAAGAGGGGAAGATTCATCTCGGGGCTCAGACAGGGGAAACGAACACACACACGCTTACAACAGGCCAATGCTAGCCCACGGACGGGTTTTACGCCTGAGGGAGAAATGCCAAGCCCAAGCCTGGAGCTGCGCTGCAGCCCTGGAGACACCCACACAACACACGGCGGAAAACTGTGTCCTGAGGCAGAGGCTGTGGTTGGGCATCCACTCCTCATTAGGGATGATTTAGAAGAGTCCCGTCTTTTGATTTCAGAGCCTGTGAAGCCTTGCTCATGACCTCTGGAGTGAGAAATACATAGAGAACCAGTCTTAAAGGTCTACTACTTAAGTCAACCCTGTACTGACCAGGTAGAAGTCAGCTGCTCAGCAAAACAGACTTCTGCCGGGTTCTTTATGTCCGAGCAATTTCTGAAGATGGCATGGTATCAGAGCTATGCTAACAGAATGCTTTTAATTCAAAGTTTTCGTGTTTCAGAGTTCAGATGTGCAGCTGGTCACATTTACAGGTAATTTTAAATTGAATTTTTACTGTGCCAGGAAGTAATGAGTGCCAGCAAGAGCAAAAACCAGAAGGTAGCTTTATTTCTGTTGCTGGTTTTAAGGCAATTTTTTTATAGCTTCCAGTTAGCTTGGGCAAAGGAAACTAGCTGCAAAGTAAATTACAGAAACTTAAGATTTGGAAAGCTAATGTATAACTGAAATAATACACTGCAAAAGGTACAAATAGCACTATAGTGGTCACAAGTCCTGAACTGGAGGGACACGTGACCAAACTAACTGAGGACAAGTTACACTGAAGTACAAGTTTGAAAAACAATTTCAAAGTTGATGCCGTTAGTATAATTTTGTCTAAACTAAGAAGATGATGGAGTCCCAGTTCCAGTGGGACTCCCATGTACTGAACGCAGCACATCTTGAGTGGTTACTACTACTTCGGGGGTCCCTACTGATTTTTTTATCAGATGACTAGTGTGAAGCCTCAATCTCACATCAGCAAAAAGCTTTGAAAGAAGACGACAACATTTTCTTATTCTCTGTTGTCAGTATACGGCCACTTTTCCACATACTAGATGAGAGTTTAAAAAGAGATGTGGACTCTTGTCGCGTACCCAGTCATGACTGTTAGGGTCTGATTTAAGACGTCTGAACTCTGGAGAGTACTCCAGAGCCATTAAGGCATGATTTGACCTTGGTTTCCAAGCAGCCACTGCTCAAATGCTTTGCATCCTTCTTCGAGTTGTTCCACCTCTTTATGGATTTTTCTGGCTGACCCTCCTGATCCTATGTGAAGAAGCTGAGTGGGGGCAGTTCATTGCATGGAAGAATATTAGGCCTGAAGAACAACAGCTGTAGCTCCAGCAGAAGCTAGAAAAACTTTTATATGGTGCTGCCTGCCTTATAATTCCTACAAAGCTGCCTTCTGAGCGCAAAATGTGCTTAGCAGTTCATCTTAATTCTCTGATGACTTTGCCTTTCCCCAGCCAGCAGGACAGCGATTTTGCAGCTGCTGCTACTGCACCTAATTTATCAGCAGCTTGCTTTGCCGGTGCTCGGAGCACCGACAACGGTGATCGTAACTCACACAAAATGGGGACTCCACTCTAGAAGGAAACAAGAGCTACATGATGCCCTTCTACAGCTTTCGCAGCTGTGAGAGATGCTCGGCTGGATTGCGGTGTCCCGCTCCTGCCCACTGCCAGCCCCACATCCCTGTCGATGCTCTGTAATGGTCAGGAAGCAGAGTCATAAACTGGAAACAGAATGAATATATTCTGCACTTTTCCAGGAGTTACTCCTCTTGTTAGAGTGTTATTAAGGTCAGAAATAATGACAGCTGCCCTCACAGGGGGCTTTAGTGGTGAGGAAGGGAACAATTAGGATGTATTTCAATAGGTTACCTTAGACAGTCTCCAGTGGAATAACAATCCGGTCTGATATGACGTACCGTGAGGGGTAATAAGTCTGCAAAACTGATGCCAATCCAGAGCTAGGCAAGCAACCTGAAACCAGCGTTTACACTAACTGCAGCTGGGAAGAAGGAGAATTGAAGTGGCACCAGTCCCACAAAACACACGTTTCGGTATTACAGCCGGCTGTAGCTCTGTTACTTCACCAGTCCTTCAGGGTGCAGTTTTCATGTTACAGCTACGCTGAAGTAATGGGCAGGTGATGCTGGAAAGGGGAGTCATGCTTCTCCCTCTCATCCTCAACACCTGGCTATGCATTCTCAAGGCATCAGTAGTAGCTCTCATCTGACCCCTACTGCAAGTAGGTAGGTAAGGATGGATTTCCACCAGCAAACACAAGTGATCAGCAGTAGATTGGCTTAACTCATGTGAAACTCACTGCCCAGGGCTCCCGTTTCACCACTGCTTTAAGTGAGCCAGGCTGAAAGAGGCAGACCTGTTGTCCTCCTCACCTGCCGCAGCCACTTCCCTTGCACTGGCAGTAGCACCCGCACCCTCAGGCGATGAGCTCAGAGACCCAACCTCATCTGATGAGCACAAAGATCAAAATAATGTGCTTATTGGCAGGACAGGGATCTGAGCAACCTGATCTAGCTGAAGATGTTCCTGGGGGGTTGGACTAGATGACCTTTAAAGGTCCCTTCCAACCCAACCTATCCTATGATTCTATAAGCGGTATTCCCTTCCACAGCAGGCACCTAGCCTTCTCTTTCTCTTGCTGTCAAACCTGGCATTTCTTCCCCCGGCATATGGGAAAAACTCATGCTCTACCTGGGTCTGGTATTTGCCGTCCTTCAGAAACCAGTGGTGCCTCTCAACCGCTCATTTCCATAACAAGAGCCACTACTGAACCTCAGGTAGCAGAAAGAAATAATTTAATATCCTTTGTTTTGAGACACAGATTTTTTGTTTGCCTAATTATCCAAAAGGCAACTTATCCTCAAGGAGACCCACCATCTCCAGCTACCCAGCAGCTGGCCAAAATCAGCCAGCTCCCCACCAACAACGGCCAGGATTGCCATGGCAATTTATCCCCTTACGGAATGAGTCACATCTTGTCTGGTCATGGTTGCTTTTCATCTTCTGTTTCCCACCACATGGATTAAAATAAGCAGCACCAAGACTGAATCAGGAACTTATAACAGACACTGGTACAGAGTCAAGTGACATGTAGGACCTATAATTTTACTTTTTTGCTCATTCTTCTTATATTTCCTCCTGCCTCTATTCTTTCACCCAGTTTAAAGCCATGACACTGTAACTATAAGTTACAGTATCTCAGCTTGCATGCGTACTTTAGAGCAAAACCACATTATATCACTATTTTCTATATTAAAATAGACAGACATAAAGATGCTGCACTGCCACAGCAGAACATTCATTACAGATACCTGCACGCCAATGTGTAAAAGCTAGCGCATAAGCTGTTGCTGTGAAGCAGCAAGTTAACATCTTGTGCACCCCACATACTTGCCTGTAACACCTTCCCACTGCCTCAAACAAGAAACTCACTCAGAGACAAGTTTGATCTTTCAATTCTGCCTCTGTTTTTCTGAAAACTAGCACTTCTCTTGAGCAGTTACTGACTCCTGCTATTTCTCACCAAGTGCTGCTCAGCAGCTTGTCATGAGTTACTTTTCCCAGCATCATTTGTGCATCCCAAGCAAAAAATAAAGATGCATAAGAGCAAAGAAGCAGGTGTTTCAAAAACCAAATTACATTTCTTTGGCAGCATGCATGTAGTAGATATTTCCAGCTAAACTGTCCCTATGGGCACAATTGCAATTGTACACAATAAGCTTTTGAGGCAGTATATAAGAATGCAAGAACTCTTTTTCTCTTCTTTTCTTTCCCAAAAGACAGATGTCTGGATGCCAGACACTATGTCTCTGACTCTAAAGCAATTGCCAGGAAAGGAAAAGGGAGATGTATGAATCCCCCCCCACTCCAGCTTGGCCAGTAGGACTATCCAGTGACGAAGGCATTATTTTAGGACTGAGAAGATCAGGTACTAACCTTCGCCACAGCCTTCCTGCATACCTTTGGCCAATCGCCTCACCCTTCAGTAATGAACGGTGGTAATTACCAGAATGCTGAGAAAACAAACAGGAGCTGCTTTTATGCTGAGCCACAGACACAGGGTGAAAATTCCTGATCTGCCACCAGCCAAGCTTAACCAAGAATTAGGAATGGTTAATCAGCACGGTACTGAGATTAAGATGCATTACCGAGTGACTACAGACAGGTTTAGTGAGTTCAAAGACAATCTCAGTATTGCCATGTGGTGCTACGCTGCCAAGCCAAGCCTCATCACAGAGCACAAAAAAACGTGTTTAACTCCAGCAAGTCCTCCACTCTCTAAAGTTCACAGTCATGTTTCAACCTCCACTACAACAGAACCCGGCTCAGCATCACAGCTCAGAAAAAGGGCAGTGGTGAGCGCGTTGGCAGCCAACCATCATCAAACTAGTGGAAGCGTTGCAATGCAAAGTGCAGTCTGATGCTGCCAGAGACTTCACCCCACACCGCTAACGATCTCAGCTGTCTGCAAAATTGTAGTTACATGCTTTTTAGAGTAGTCCCCTTTTGTTAGGGAAAGAGCGACACAGCCATAGTCAGCAACCTGCAGCGAGACGACCTGCAGGTGCAGTTTGCCCCTCGGGTTTACCAGGACAGCGATTTTTAGGGCCCCCTGCTCCAAGTGCTTTGCCTCCCAGGATGGGACCACCCAGCTCTTAGCGCTCCGACCAAACCGAGGTTTGAAATCTCCTAGGAACAAATCGCAAAGTCCATATCAGCTTTCTCCAGTGCTGGCAGAGCAGTTGCTAGCCACAAAAATAGACATGCAGAAAGCTTCATATATTTAGAAGAAAAGCAGAGAATACCAGTTTAAAAAGAAGCAAGGGGGGGAGAAGGCAAGTCAGCTCTCCTCTAAAGCTTAGTATGATCCCAAGGATGGATGAACTAGTTAGATTAGGTCCTTAGCAGCACTGTAGTTTACACATCACAAGTCAGGAAGCCACCAGGTCTTCTTCAGAGCTTAATTCAAGCATATAATACTGCTCAACTACTCCTCCATCTGCTCCCACTAGCCAACACATTACCTACGACGCTCAGAATTTATTTAGCAACATTACAAATGGGCTTTGCATCTTCTGCTGTTGGTGTTTATCCACTGCTGAGCAACAGGCGAGGCTACTGCATTCTTGTGGGAAGAAAATGGCACATGGAAAACCAGAGGCGGCTGCTACCGTCGGGGCGTAGCCATAGCCAGGTCTAACACAAATGGGTTAGATACCAGAGGCCTGACAAACTCCCTTCAAATACTGGTGCTAAGTTATGTCCCCAGTTGTACCGCGGTGACATGGGTCAGTGCGTTGCTCATGTCAGGAGTCTCATGAGGCAGGCACGCAGAGGACCCTGCTCAACAAGCCTTTGGATTCAGCCACCCTCTCACATTAGGGACGTCAAACCCCGCCAGGAGACAGCCAGAAGTGCAACTATGGCAAACAGCGGGGCAAAGGAGAGAAGTTAGCTCTCCTGCAGCGCTAACTCTAGTTTGTTTTCCCTTCCTGCCAGGCAGCCCGCTCCATCCATTCTCAAACAACAAGGCCACAATGCAAGGGCCAGGCTGGCCTGGGACTCAGGCAGCGACAAAGGTTGTCTTCACCCACGCAGCACAGAGGCTGCAGTGGTTCAGGCATTCCAGGCAGCTGTGCTTCCCAAATCAAAAAGGTAAAGGCTGTTTTCTCTATTAGAAACAAACCTGAAGTCTTAAAGCATTTGCGCTGAGACTGTAGTGCCCTGACGCGAGCCGACCCCTTACAGAAGGCAGGGGGAGCTGATGGTTTAGAAACGTGATTTTTAGTTTCACATTGCTCATGGCGTGGGTGCATCTCAAGGTCAAAGAAGTTGCACTTTCTAGGGAATTGCAAATAGTTCAACAAAAACCACTCAGTTAAAAAACCCTGTATTTTTCAAGGCTAAAGCGAACAATTTTAAGAGACTTGTCCATCTTAAGGCTAACAGTGCCTGTGCAGATCTTAAAAGAAAAAAATTAGGTGATACAATACTGTAGAAAATGAAAAATGAAAACATTTATGTGACAGTAATGAGCAGAAAAGAGGAGAAAAATTCTCCAGGCTTGTTTTGCCTGGGGAAAAAAAGATGAGGTACTAAAACAGTTAAAATGGTAGCTAAAGTAAAGGTCCTAGTTGAAACAAATTTGTTATATGCAGGGTTGGAAATGAATCCAGTAGAAGGCAAAACATTTTTGTGAGCCAAACATGCCAGCCCCTGACCCCGCAGCACTCTTATCAGACAGCACAAGCACTCCCGGGGAAGACCTAAGTATCAATTCATATTTCCACATCCGCAAACATTCCTCTGCCTGTAGGAGCGGGAGCTCTCTTCCTCAGTGGGAAACTCCTTCCTCAGGGGAGTCCGCCCTCTCTCAAACACCGTCTTACCAGATCACAGTGGAATCTCTCTTGCAGCTCCAAACGGAAGAAATGCAGTTTATGAGATTATTTTTAAGGGCTTGACTGTCACTCCCAAGCCCTTCGGCCTTGTGTTGACCTTTAGGATTTCGAGACAAGATGCTACTCGACTTGGGCTGCTTAAACTGTTTTAGCTTTGGGATTGTGCCAGACAGACAACCAACTGCAGCTATTATAAGAGTCATTTTCCAGCATGTGGATCACTAGCATGTGGCCACTTAAGCTAATTTTACATGGGATTGGAAGCCTTATAGGTCACAGCCTCATGGTTTGTCACTCAGCTGCACGTCCTTTGTGACCAAAATCCCATTTCTTGTTTTCAGTCATGCCCTCTTCACTGTACATGTACAGAAAAACAAAGAATATTGTGCATGGATGACTAGCAGAAAACTTTGCTGGGTTACAGGACTTTTTGATTTAGAGAGAAAAAGAAGGAAAGAGACCAGCAGAATTTTGGCACAAGACTTCTTTACTTTGTGATACAATTCACATTTCCTTATGCCTGCTGTGGCCTTGAACTCCTTGTTGCATGAGAAGAATAGCTCTTCATCAGTTTTGTGAGTCTCCCTTCCATTCATTTGAGAGGAAAAAGGGTTAAACCAATTGCTCACCACTAATATTTGTATTATTTCAAGTCACATATTTTGAACAAATCACAGAATTTGACTGCAGAGTTCAAGAGGTTTTCAAATATACGTATTATTTTATCTTTTGCAGTTGTCAGTTCTAAAAGCTCCTCAGCAGCTCTCTCAGCCATACCACCTAAATATTTATTAATACAGGTCTCCCACCTTTCCCAGTGCTTCGCCATTTTATACCCGTCAGCCTGTGCATCTGCCTCTTGCTAACCTGCCCCAGTCCCAATCACATTGGCTAAGTGTTCTTTAGAAAAAAGTTAAACCAGCTTATATGACCAACNTTTTTTTTGAGAAGTGAAGTCAGAACAGAGGAGCTTCATGCAGTCTTGCAAAGCCTGGGTGGAAGCCCAGGTTGCTGTCCCACACAAACGCCTGAGCCAGTCCAATGGCCCACAAGTATCAGGGACATCAGGAGCTGGAGCAATCTCACTCCTTTTCTCTCTTGCTCCCAGCCGCGGGGTCCCACCTCTTCCCTTGCCCTTACACTAGCCCTTATTGGAGCCAAAAATCAACTTGTTAACCCAGCAGACAACCATCAGCAGGTTCTTTTCTGCAGACATGCTGCACCTGGCTATCAGTGATTCAACGAGCACCAGCACAAGCCACAGCACAAGCAACTTGCAGACACAGCTAGCATGACAGGAGGAAAGACCAGACAGGGTAATGGGGTCTTCCCCTTGTTATTGGGGTTAGCTATTAAATTATTTCGAGCCTTCTCATGAAGGCACAGACTTCGAAAGAGGGAGGCAGCTATACAATTTGGCAAGAGAGCTGGAGTGACATTACAGCTCACCCCAGCGCCATCATTTGATATACTTTCCACACTAAAAAAAAAGCTTTCATTCTCATTAACATCTATAACTGGTCGCCATTTGTGCAAGAGTACTAACAGGAGCACAAGTTACACAGGAGTCGCAGCAGACAACACGACAGGCATTTCTCCTTATTTCAAGTGTGTGCTCACAAGCATTTAGCACCTTTGAGCATGAGAAAACAAATAGATTTACTTCCAAACAGTCTACAGTTGATAACTGCAGCCAGACCAGAAAGTCTGTATTCAGAGCACTGTAAGAAGTCCTTGATGCCAAAGTTCCTGGGCTTTTGTTTTTTTTTTCCAATCCTTGTTAGCCTGACCAACAAGCAAGCCCCAAACATTTCAGTCTACAGGTAAGAAATGCTTACACCCTCCAAAAATCAGACTATACCTCAGACCTGTTCAAAGATGTTCAGCATAATTACAGTTGATCATCTCTTCTCCATTTTTATTTCATAAAGAAGGACTTTCCAGTAAGGTGCAGAATATTAAATAGAAATTCAGGTCATGGAGAGTTTGGCACAAATTAAAGACTTCTTTATTTAAAACGAATTCATGTGAAGTCCATCAACCAACTCATAAGCCGAAACTCATTCTCCTTAGGTTGAGTAATTTTTAAAATTGGATATATTATGTAATAGCAACATATTTTTCAGATAGCTCTTTTCATAGGCATTTGAGATAAGAGCCAGCTACACGGGTGTGCGGAAGCTCTGCAGGACCTGTTCTAACAGTCCGTGTCTTCACTTTCCATTATTTTTTGCAGTTAATTTTCACACTGTAAGAGCTCTTGTTTACGTCTAAGTGGGATAAAGCTTCCAAAAATGCTAAGAGTGTTCAATCAGGTTCCAAATTTTGTGAAGGCTTCCTGTTAGACATTTTTTGCAACATTTACTTACTCCGCTAATGGGTTATCGTATGTCTATGTGCTATTAGATCTCAGCTACAACAACATGAACAGCTATTTCAGAAGTAAGGTTTAAAAAGGAAGATACCAAATACCACTTACGTTCATTTCAGAAAGTTTATTGCACCAAATGCCGCAAAGAAATAGACCAAAATGATAGCATACATAAACAACTATAAGAAAAAAAACCCATGTAGTTTGACATTGGTATTCAATCATTCCTAAAAAAGCCTATGCTTTCCAAACATGCAATAGCAAAACACATTTTTTCTACTATGGAAAACCTGCTATGTATGTCAAATTAGCCCACTTGACCTCAAAAAAAAAAAAAAAGTCTAGAGTATATTCAGCAGTTCAGACTCGATTTTGATTTGGGTCCTTTTAACTGAAGGGGAAGTTATACTTGAAGGATAAATGATCATTTTGTGTAAACTTTATCTACAAGTTTGGTGTGTCTGGAAAGGGTTTTTGCCTTTAAGACTAAAGATGCACATAAGTAGGGAGTGGGGAAGATCAATCTAACCCTGAAGGATGCCATTAGAAATGTGAATTACAGAATCGGTGTCTATTTGTTTCTTTTGGGCAGAAGAAAGTTGTATACGTTAGTTCAGAGAGTACCTACTTAAAATGTTTAGATCTTGGTATCGTTTGGGGTTAAAGAATTCATTCAGATTAAATACTACAATTTAGCAGTTTATTCCTTCCCTTTGTGTATGAAGGTTTAGTCTTGTCTGAAAAAAAGCATACATTCTTTAAATTGCACTGTGTAAACTGCATTTATGTGGGATTTTGGAAAGACTGTGCACTCCCACTTAACCAAGACAGTATGTATTAAGTTTACAAAAAACCCTACATAATACTGATAAAAACAACTTTGGAATATTTGAAAATTTAGCTACATTATCAATTTTAAACACATCTGTACATTCATATCACTTTTCATCCTATTAAAAACAAAAACAGAAACATGCTCTAAAGATGTCTAACAACACATCTATAAATACTGCCCTGTCATGCCACACTAATTTACATAAACAGCAAGATGCTACCAAAAACGAGTTAAAGACTTAGAGTCAAAAAAAGCCCTAGAAGGTGGAATCCTGTCAACTGAGGTAGTACATTTGGTGGAGGGGAAAAATATGTATTTCACTTTCTTTAGACTAAAGCCTTTTAAAGGTAATTAACAGCTATAATTTTGGATTTTCTTTCCCCCAAAACTAAAATTGTGAGAACAGGATAGTTCATCATGTAATTTTTGAAGAGCAGCAAAACATTAGAGAAAGCAGCAAGAACTATAAGATTTTAGCCTGGGCTGAAGAAAATCCAAGTGCTTTTGACCACTGGCTCACATGCCACCCCTAGGTTAATCTGAAGTCTTGCCAAAAGGCGGATTTTAAAAAAAAAATCTTGACATAGTTGATGTAGTAAAATCAGGTGTTACTGATCATGGTATTAGTCTTGAAATCACTGAATGTTGGCTGACCTTTGACTTCCTTAGTATACTCTAGGACAACAAAAGCACGTATTTCTATGTTAGCACATATTTCTTTGAGGAATTGTCAGAGCCTGTTCAGATTAAAAACCCAACTAATACCTTAAGAGCACTGGAATTGACTTCTGATCAACTCAGCTACTATTTAAGAGTGACATGAAATAGAGAAAGTACATGAGGATTTCTATATACACTCCAGGAAGCAGTTTCATAGTCTTACACATGCGCACGCACACGTTCTCCATCACAGGGGTAGTTCAGGAATATGTGACTTGCTCTATGGTTCTTACTTTGTCTTAACCTTGTGGAATAGAGAGTGATATCTGCTAACAGCTATATGCAGAGGTAAGTACTTTCCAGCAGATAGAAGGATTCACAGACCAAAGATATGAAAAGTTTGCATAACTATAAAGCAGTAGGAGAAAACCTGAACCACAGAAAGATTTTAGCCTTTTTAGGCAGAATACTAGGGCCAAGTATGAAAATGTGATAAAAGAAACATCTGGAATGTCAGGTCAGAAACCCAGCACAGAAGGAACAACTTTAAAGGATTGTATCAGAATATTAAGTATTCCTCCACTTAGAAACCTCCCTTCACAGTAGGTCAGTCTACCTATTTCCCTCAAAAAGCAACACAAGATTAATCAAGACCCCCATCACATTTAAACAACTCACAATATACACATTTCATTATTTCAAATCATTGAAAGTTTACTGTAGAAAAGTCCAAACATCAAGGTAGTAGGAAATAAAACCACTTTTAATAAAAGTGTGTCCCTTCAGTGTTAAAAATCTGTAATCAGCAACGAGGAGAACTCACAACTGGTGACCAGGAGTTTCTTATTAGAATTCACTATTCCCAAGCAATTGTGTTGCTAGCAATTCGCTTGCAAGCTGACAATTTCAGACACCTCATTCACGCTGGCTCACAACAGAATGGTCCAACATGGAGTTTTCCATTTCTTTAAGAATGTTTGTTTTGATCCTTTGTTCTCTCCTCACTCTGGTCCATAGTTTCATATCCAGCTTAACAGTGCTTTATGCAAAAGTAGTAATTTTTTTTTTTTTTTTTTACATTCATGTTATCAACCACATGAAAACAGTAAAATACAAAATTTTATTTTGCTTTCTAGAAAGACAGAAGGCCAGTATCAACTAGTGGAGAAGTAGCTTCTGGTCTTAAAGTAGTTAACCTATTAAGAAAAGGCACCCAGATGATAGTTCAAGATTTCTGTAGAATCAAAAAGGGTAATTGCAAACATTCATAGTAATATCAAATATTGGGGTTCACCCCCTATATTTCATTTTACTTCAAACAATACTTATCTTTTATTCCTACTTAGAGTGACAACTAGTAGCTGGAAAAAAGTAATACTTTTGACTAAAAATTGGGGGGGAGGTTGTTTGTTGTCTTTTATTTCCCCAATAAGATTGTCTTCAGTTTGTGCCAATTGCTTGGTGTACGTGCGCACAGACACGCACTAACAGCACTGATATCATATAGAAGTTTGACAAATTCATACTCCTCGGAGATAGTAACACTTGATGACACCAAGATACAGGTTTAGTTCCCAGGTTTACAGTCATACAGAAACTCAAAAGAGTTATTAAAGTTGCATCAGCAACAAATGTAAACTTGTAGCAGAAATTCCATAAGGCTTTCCCATAAAATCCCTGTCTTGGAAGTCCATTCCATTCCACTTCTAGCCATGGGCTCATTCAAATGCCTCCTCAGTAAAACAGAAGCAGCCACAGCTTTCTTAACCTCTTGTCCTTAAAGGGAGAAGTCACATCACCTCATGAACACCTCCATTCCCACATAACATTCGGCTGCTGAATCCAGGTTCCTTGTTCCGAGCCCATCACTTCTACTATACAAAATCATGCGTATGGTCTGCAAGAAAATCACGTCCCATCTAATACACTTGTGTATAGGAATGCTATATACATAGTTTACAGCTCCTCCTCCTCCCCAGCAAAGAAACATACACCACACTCACAAGCATAGTATTACGAAATCCATTCTAACCCACTTGTTCTTTTAACTGTTACTTCATGGTTTTGAGCAGCGTTTTGGACGGCAGCTCCTGGTCTGCCACATAGTGTTACCTTTTGTCCTTTGAATAAAAATAAAATGCACGGATGCAGTCCCTTTCTTGATTTAAGTCAGAAGTGAGATTGTAAGAAAAACCTGAATGCCTTTTACATTATGTAAACTGAAGTCCTCCAATAAAACATCCGGTTGAAATCAGAATGGAAAGGTGGTAGAACGTACAGTCATCACCTGCTTTCCTCAGTGTTCCCCTTTACCAGTGTTTGGCACCTCTGTTCTTCATTCAGCATTCCCCTTTTCTTTATTATACTTTAAGGGAATGACTATCCTGAGATAACTTATAAGAGTATTTGAGCAACATACGGGGAATGAGTACTTGCTATAGCAGCCAACAAAGGCAAGTCATTGGATTCAATCCTAGAAATTAAAAAAGAGAGACAGACTTTAAAATATACAGTCACCCTCAACAAAGAAGAGAAACACAAGATATTTTTCATCCACTTTAAAGAAACTAGAAGTGTCTTGCTATAAGCGAGTTCATTGTTTAATTATTATTTATTGTCATTACTCATTATTACCTACGTTTACTGGTATGTTATGTTCAAAACCAAGAAGTATGCTACCATTTGAGTCAAAAGACAGCAGTATTACATTTTGTGGTATATAATCTTTTGTGGTTTAAATAAAACCTTTCCTTCTTTGCTAAACTATAAGCCTTAGCTTGTAGTCTTACCAGTCAGTAGGCACCAATAAGCCCAGTTTAAGAAAGCAGTAAACATCAGCTTATGGAAGACTGCATTTCATGTTTTGAATATAACCCAGTTCACCACATAGTAGCACCTTCTTACGAAAAAAATGACCAAAAGCTGGAATTAATTATAATGCAATAACAGTACCAGGAAGAGCTGCTCAGAGGCCAGGACATACGTATATATTTATACACACAGTGAGAAAAGTGCTTATTTCAGGGTCTTACTATTTAGAGCTACATTCCTCAGTACGAAATCTTGAAGAGTCTGGATAATGATAATTAAGTTTTACCTACAATGCTAAACCCCATCTTCTTGGGAGTGTGGGTTCACTTATTCCCCCTTCCCCCCTCTTCTGCTGTCAGCAAGTGCATCCCTAAAGATTGTATGCCAGTCAAGTACTATTATTAGAAGGCAGCTGCCAAACAGGACGCCTGTCTATTTTCCTACACCTGCTTTTTGAGAACCCCTCTTCCCTCCAGATACAACTGCACCACCTAACCTTCCAAAAATTCTCAAGTATTTGTTGGGATGAAGTTTTCGTTAAGGAGATCGAGACAGAGTGTGGATGAATGCGTGGATAACCTCCTAATGACCAAAAGCCAAACTTTCTCTATTCTGAAGATTTAAGAATGACAAGTAATTTGGTCTTGTAGAACTGTGTCTCCTCCTGATTTACAGATGGCTCAGCAAAACCCATTTTTACACTATATTAGGCACATGAAAGAGGAGTGCTAAACGTGAAGTAAGAGGTACGTCCTCGTGGGAACACAATGTCAACATTCTGAAACTGAAAAGGAAAATAACCGCCCCAAATTTTGCCATCGGTGAAGACCGATACCTGCGATACTCACCCCAATACAATTCCTAGTTCCTTTACATGCACTCTTGTATGTCCTCGCAGATATTCTGAAAGCATTTTGCTTTTGAGATACATCTCCTGTAGTCTATCCTCAAGATGCATTATGCACTGTAAACACAGACCAAAAACCTCAGAGTGGCTTTAGCAATTGCATGCAAATTTTACAGAAACGTAAGCATATCGTTTCTAGCTTCTATCTTAGCTAGAACATCTTTCAAACTAAATCTCCACTCCAAAATCCAGGACAGGCAATTAGTTTTGTTACAGCTGTGCTAGCAACAATGAAAAGTGACCCTACCCCCTCAAAGGGGAACCCCGCTCACAGAATTGGGGCATTCCAGCTTTCCTGGGCAGCAAGTTTGTTGCACAAACTGCACATCCATTTTCCACTCAAGTCAGCCACAGTGTTTCTGCTGAATTAAATAATTTTAACCAGGTTCAAAGACACTCAAGACATCTTACTAAGAATCAAATGAGAATACTTGGATCAAGATGTCTTTGTTATAAGTCAGTACCATTTTTTCTGAAAGACTCGATTTAGACAACAGTTCCTAAAATTAGTACTCCAGCTCTAGGGATCTGCCGTTAAAGAAACCAACACTCAAGAAGTAGAAGACACCATTATCTTATCCGTCATAAAATTACAGCTCTCTTGCTCACTACTTTGCTGTAGAAGCTAGGTTACAAGTCCTTTTCAGGCATTTGTTTTTATTAGTCCTAGGTACGTCTAGTTTAAAATTGCTTAAAACATTTGATGCTGTCTGCCAAAAGGTTCACATTGAAATACCAATTTAATTTAATTTTCTTTCAGCAGTAGCATGCTAGAAATGCATATTGTTTTTAAATGCAGTCATGTGACACATGGTAATTTCTCATCCACCAACTGCAGGAGAGCAGATCAATCTTAGCTTTAAAGGGGGGGGTGTGGGGTGTGTTTGGTAAGACAAGGTCAGTAGGTACGATGTCTTCACAAGGTGAGCAGGTAGAATGTCTTAGGTATTTTGTTCTAGGACAAAAGGTACATTCAATTCAATATTCCTTCTTTCCACAGGGATGACCACTTCAAAAACGTTAAATTAGTTCAGCTCTCCAAACTCCAGGAGATGAAAGCAGGAAGCGCATGCAGAACCTCGCATTATCAAATGTATCATCGTCCGGCAGGCGTAGACAGCAATTAGAAACAGTAGCGGCAAATAACTTCAGGCCATTGTCCAATGTACTTTTCAAGTTGAATGAAAGCTATAAGTATTAGAAATGAGATCCTGTGAAACCAGTCTTCCTAATTAAAAAATAACAAGAAAAAGAAAAAAAAAAAAGACTCATGCTTGTAGGTAGGCTACCATGCATTTTTCTGATGGTCTGAAGCAAGATGAAGATTTTAAAAAGCACGCTACATAGCGGTAGAATAAGATCACTGCCACCAGTTGAGGAAAGGCAAAAGCTTTTTGAGAGTAGTTGGATGTATCTGCTTCAAGCAACTTTTCACTCAAGTCATTATAATCATAACACTTCTGATTCTAGCTGACAGGGAAACATTCTTATCTTTTCCATTATAGGTAACCCTAATGCAAAAAGCTTACGAGCACTTCCTCAGTGGTTCAGGGGAACACACAGATGATTCACAAAGTAGCAGTTCAATATATTTCAATTCCAGTACTCATACTAACAGATTATGGATTTTTCTTAAATTGTGAGGGAGCAAGTAAGGAAGAATCCCACATTATTCTAAAAGAGAGACTCTACATAAGATTATCTGTTCCTCCTGAATGCCAAAGAACCAAAAGATATTTTCCCCCATAAGCTTGGTGCATGAATCCGTTTTGTTCAAAATGTCCACATTAAGCGAGGTACAGAAGTATTTTTTTAATGTTAGCTTCCTCTGTAGCTTTTCTCATTGACTAAATGGAAAAAAAAAATAAATGTCAAGTCACTTCAAAAAATAGTAGCTTAAAAAAGAGTAGCTTAAAAAGAGTTTGAAGGTGCAGGTAAAACTTTTGACTTATCGCTGACATGCCGCAGTTGCGATTATCACTTCCTTCTCACCTGGCATACTGCAAAGCTCTCTGCAGTATGGTTACCAGTCTGAAGTGCCACAAAGATATCACCACTTGCCTTTCATTCAGTCTCAAGTTGGATTTTGTTTTCTGTTGTACCACAAAAAAAAAAAACCTGAAAAACCTTACTCATCTGAATAGTAACTGCATGTAAAGAAACATACGCTCCTGAAGGAAGCTTCCAACACACTGCGTTATGCTCATCTCTGATCAGTATTAGGACATAGTTTTGTCAGAATTCAAATCAATAGAATCACTACAATAAAAAAGTCACACTTCTCCCCCTAGAGTTTAGTGGAACACTTCCATGCACTGATGGTTCAGTTCTAGCAGAGAGCTGTAAAATCCAACAACAGAAGGATCCAAGCGTCTCTAACATAGATTATAGAAAATTTACAGGCTACTAGCACTGTCACTTCCCTGTTCCTTTTTGTAAGAAAAAGGAAATAAAAAAAACTGAAAAACACTCCACCTCCAAACCCCTCCCACACCACACAAAGTGTACTGAAATTGCATACACAAACCCCAAGGCAACATTGGAGAGAACACTTCAGTTGCAGAATCAACTATTCAGTTTAAAAAATGCCAGCATTTAAGGTGTTACTGTGCAAGTGTTAGGATATAATTTTAACTGAAGTTGCATATTTCTCAATGCCCAGAAGAATCCAAACAATGACAGTGTACCCGCATATTTTGCCTAGCACCTGACTTCCAGAACTTAGTGTAACCAATACCACTAATTTTATCCAAACCAGTGCCAACTAATACTATTTACAGCTGTTAGCATTTGGCTCTATCTTCCTCTTCCATCTGCTAGCACAGTCATTATACTGGCTTCCTACTAAGTTTCTGAAGGCTATCTGCTGAAGGACAAACCAATTCTGTTAATTGAAGAAGGGGTGATTACTGAAAAAAACCCCACCCCATCTCCCCTCACTTACAACTGCACATTAAAAACTGTATTGTAATTACGACTGTCAGACTTGTGGGTAATTTTGTTGTAATCAGCAAATGCAGCATTACTGATTTGCTCTGATGAACTCTACTACTAATGAGGACAGGAAAGGATGCTGTGGGATAGGGAGTGTGCAATATGTCAATGTAATAACCCCTGCTGCAACCCACCCGCCCCCAGGTGTTTTCAGGTTTCAGTCTCCTCCCAACAATCTTATAGAGACATCGGTAAGGCTGTCTGAGACAGCACTTGCTGACAGGGTTGGCTAAAACGCGCATAAAATGGAAGGGTCAGGTAAACACACAGAGGCACAATTACTTGGGGAGGAGAGAGAAAAGGCATCCACTGCATGGGGTTGGATCGACAGCCCAAGAATAGAAAGCTGTATGCTACAAACAGGCTTGGGTAGATAGAAGCTTCAACAACATGAAGAGTAGAGAAGTGTGGAAATTATACAAACAAAAAAATAAAAGCCCAATTTAAGAGTCCTAATCATAACCACACGAGGACCATGCTAAAATTGCCTAAACAACTTTAGTTTTGGCATATGTATTCTGGAGTAGTTAACTTTAATCTATTAGATGTACATTACAGATAAAACAGTATCTGTTCCTGGACCGTAGCATGCATTCTTTTAAATGTATTGCACCAACTCTGCATTATTTCAGGCATTAGTATCACAACACTGCATACAGAACTCTTCATTTGCTGTCTAAACTAAGCAATTTTCATTAGCTTCAGTCTTCAGTAAATACTTACAAAGTCAGCTGGGATGTTGAGTTTGTAAAGCTGTAAAATAGACTGCAATAAACTGGATACTTGACTCGAAACCAGAACATCCTTGCCTAACTTCATATTGTCCATCATCTTTTTCTGGCTCGTAGCTACTTGTACGTTCCACTTATCCGTGTCTGCAATAATGCAGACAGCTTCTGCTATGGGCTCATCCAGCACTGGATGCTGCAACAGATACAAAATACCAACGTTATGCGACACTTTCACATACATTTCCACAACTTGGTTTGAGGTTCCACTTTTGTTCACACTGAGGCAGGGAATAAGAAAGTGATCCAATGAATGTTTTTGTCCAACAGGAAACCAAAGGCATCTCAAAAATTACAAGGAATACCAACTTCAGTGACAGAGTTTACATTCAGCAACATCGGGTCAGTTAAGTCTCAACTGCCAATTGATCAAGGCATTTGATTTTGTTTAAGCAATGCTTCAAAATCACTACTCCAATATTTTTTTCTTCAAGTATTCCACTCCCCCTGAAAAGTTTCTTCCAAAATGAAAAGAGTAATAATTGTACTGATCCAGTGATGGTGGAAGTGTATTTAATGTTTCAGAGGTATGTGAGGGGTTTCACCACTATGCACAATCCCGGCAGGGTATGTATGAAGAGACCAATCTGATGTTGTTTAAAGTTACATAAACACACATCACTGTTCCGGATAGTACATACACTCATTCCAGCAAGATGATTCTTAATTGCTATAGAGAGAAGCTGTTGATGATTACAAGATAAACATTTAAAATTGCACACTAAGGTCACACAGTTACTTTAGTGAAAGGTTAGTTACAAATTAATTATATAAATTAGGAGTACCTAAAGTAGAATAAGAACATGGCAAAGTTCTACCTATAGACAACTACTTTCTGTAGTCAGTCATTACTGCTACAGTCTAGTATAATACAGGCCTCTAATGACTTCATCTCCCTCGCAACACATGCCACTAAGTGGCAAAATAAGATGTTTCAACTTGCGTAGCATTTGTATGAAATATAGGTAATTCTGTCTGCTATTGTGACTGAAAAGAGAAGCAGGTTGAGGTTGTTTTCCTCATTTGTAACTTGAAGTTGCAAACAATTTTCCTTCTGTTTATCTCTGAAGAGAAGCCTTGAGAGAGTATCATGTGATTCTTGTGTGAACAGGCTTTGCACACAATGAATTAAGGGCTTACGTCTTTCAAGAAGGAAGACATGTCAGGTGTGGCTGTTAAGAACAGGGAAGTAGAAAGAAACCTATTCAAAGAACCTGCTTCTGTAGATTTCAGTAATATCACAACTCCTACGATGACTCAGAACAGTACTTTAACTCACATGCATTGCATGAAGTAGGTCTGCTAATAGACACTGCTTGAGTTTTTCATCATTATTTATTCCATGCAGCACTAGATCAGGTATATATGTATGACAGTAACCACCTAGAAGTGATCTTCCAAAATTTTTCACACATTGACTGCTGATTGTATTTGACCTGAAATACAAAAATACAAAGCAGGTAAGATTCTTGCTTGACAAACTGCATGCAGATTTTATGTGAATGCAAAGTTTGGTTTATCACCTGCTTCTACTGCAAATATTAATCAACAATTGTGCTCAAAATACAGTAAAACAATTATTGGTGCTCTTTGCAACAAGGATTTTAAAAGCTGAACTTTAACAAAATATTGATTCCTTTGAATTTATGAAAAGGAAATCTACATGTATTAGAGCTTGTAGTATGTATGAGCTCTGCTCCCTGTTCTGCAGCCAACAGATTTGCTAAATTTGAGTTTTCTCCAACTCAGCCCAAGAAGCAAACTCTTTCTAGCTGCTTACCTTAAGCATCAGCAAGCTCCATGTGCACCTGTAAAGCCCAAAAGCTTTCAAATAAGATGCCCTTATTTTTTTCAAATCTGTCTTTGATTTGTCAAATACGTCAAATCTGAACAGTTACCAGTTTAATCAAAGCTGAAGTTTTGCTTGTGTAGACAGAACATCTTGAAGGCATCTATATTAAATGTTTCAGGCAGTTTATATTAAAAAAGTTTGATAACTTTTTTTAGACATTTGAAGAACATCTTTGTCACAAAACTTCATTACCTAAACTTACTGTGTCTTGTGGTTTTTTTTTTTTCCCGAGTCTGTTTACAGCAATCCTAACCATACCAGTGTCTGTTATGGAATTGTTTGCAAGGAACTTAGTCAAGATCCCAGAGGATTTCAGACCTGAAACCCTGAACATCTCTAAAGTAGCAGTAGCTTTTGACTCCATTTAGTTCTAAATTAATTAAAACTTCTTTACCTTGGTAAAGGAAGTTCCACTTCTGCAAACTCTTCCAGTCTTTTGCTGACATTATCATGATGGACTTCGTCAGGGATACAACAGTCACCTTCTTCATCACTGGCTCCAAGAGCACTGTCTGAACTCTCATTCCTTGGAATGTCCCCTTCAACTCTGAAGGAGATTTTCCTTCCAGCATCCCCATAGGGGACATCTTTAGCACCTACTTTAGGGGAATCCTGTTTGACAGCAGAACCTACTTTTACACAGCCAGGGGAATAGTTCTCCAGATTGCCAGAGCACAAAGTTCTAGTTTCTTTCAGGCTTGGCAATTTTACAGTTTCTATGTTATCTGTGGGCAAAAGCGGTTCATTAGGTATTGTGTTTGCTGAATTCATTTCAGTTCCTTTACTTTCCTTATGTTGGTTAAGTGTATTCTCCTTCACCTCACAAGATGGGATTTGCGTATAACAAACATTACGTTTACTGAAGGGTATAAAGGCAGCTTCACAACTTTCTTTTTGATTCTGGGAAGCATCCACAGTCAGATTTGTGGAACTTGAGGCACAACGTATCACCTCTGGATTTTTTCTGAATGCCTTCAGATTTTCTTCCATTTCTCTTCTGTGAGTTTCTAAGTCTGACTCTGGTGATGCAGAACTCCCAATATGAAAGGTGACCTTTTCTAAGTGTGAACTCCTGTGGCCAGACCTTTCAGGACAAGGTAGGGCAGATGACCTACTAGACAATTGCTTTTCCACTTTTCTCTCATTCTGGTTCTTGTTCTTTATATCCATTAAATCCTCCGATTTTGATGGCTCTTCAAAGTGGCAGGATACAATTCCTCTATCAGTGATGGTTCTTTTCCTACCATCAACTGTTCCTTTACGGAAACTGCTAGTTAGACAGTCAACAGATGCTTCAGAGTTCTGACTGGCCTTTCCTATTGCTTCTCTCTTCTCTTTTGAAGACGCTGGGATAGCATGAGTGCTTTCTGGGTCATGTGCACACTCTGTAATACCATTGTTCTTATTTCCATCATTCTTTGGAGGTAGAATTGGAGGCACAAGAGCAGGTTCATTTTTAACAGTGACAACCACATAATCAGACTCCTCTACCTCTCCCTTTTCTAGTGCAGTTGTGATCTTGCTCCCATTTAGCACTTGCTCTCCTTCCCCAGCCTTCTCACTCCACATCAGCTGATTTTCCTGCAGCTCAGAGCACCGGATGAAGTAAGTTAGAACATAGAGCAAGCGCTGCACCAACTCCTTGCGTTTTCCAACAATAACCGTTCGAGTCAATCTAACTGGAGAGCCTATGGCACCGTAGAGATCACCTACGCAGGAAAACAAAAATTTCACATGCTTATGTTTGGTTGTAATATAAACTATACTGTTTAAATTCAACACATTTTGAAACAGCATTTACTACGGACACATCAGACAGTTAATTTCTTTCACAGTAAGTTCATAAAAGCTTAAAATGAAGAATAACAAAAGAAGTCCACTAGCACCTCTTATACCCAGCTTGTGTCCAGAAGGGTTTTGGTGGTTTTGTGAGGGATTAGCTGCTATTACTCAGTTTCTTTCTGTTCAAGGCCACTAAGGTTTTTATTTAAATGTTGCTCACAAGGTATTATCACTTGGAAATTGACACAACAGGGGGTGAAGAGGAATATAGATCCAGCTAAACTCTGAAGCCAGCTATACTATTTTCTATTTTTCTACTGATTTTCTTTCACAACGTTATTCTGTTTTGTTGCAGTAATTTTTTTCTGTTAAACACAAGAATTTTCATAAAGATAAAATCTAAATTATATTTTTCAGGACCAAGATATCAAAAAGCAAAAAAGGATTCAATATTGGCTTAATAAATAAGTTTCTGAAAAAAGAGGCACATAACTACCTCATCAGGCATGGCACGTGCACTTCTATGTACTTAAAGTCAACCTCACTAACATGAGCATTTACCTTTGGCAGGGGGCGGCAGCGAACTAGAACATATATTCACTAGTTAAAATGTGAAACTACAACACAATTTGAGTCTCCCCAAGAACTGTTTATTTGCTAGCTAATTTATCCTGAAGAACTGTTTTTTTAACAGAAGTAAGGTCATACATGTCCTACTTTCAACATACTTTTCTGGGAGAATGGTAACTATCTTCCAGCTGCCTATAATCCTCTATCAGCTGAAGTGTTTCTACTCCAAAGTTCTGGGAGAAATAAACATAGATAGCCAATAAGGGAATGTTCAAATGCTCCGTCTAATAATGGAACATTGATATGCTCTGCGATGGGTTAACTCAAGAAATGTCTATTACCCTGTTGAGTTAACCCCATTGTCTTCACTTGACACCAACTAGAGAACACCCACTAAATTATGTTTGTCTAACCAAACTGTGGCTGAGACAACCACCAAAAGCTCAATTTTCTTTAGCCACTGAAGTGTTCAACTCGAAAGCAGGCTTGTCTGGCTTGAGGCTTTATCAGCTACCTGCTATCCACCAGATTGTTTTAGATGTTAAGTCCTTGCTCAGGGCTGCTCAAATGTTCTGGACCACCAGGATTTTGTACTAGACCTCAAGAAGCAAAACTAAATGAAACTTATAATCAGAACTTCAGAAATGTTTCTACCAAGGGCGAGGGGACCTCTGGTTTCAACATGAGGAGATTAAAACAGGAAAAAAAAACAAACAAACCAAAACCCAAACAAAAATGCCCAGCCTTCTTTTTGCCATACAGAATGTAAAAGGAATAAGACTCCTGATTCCATTGCTGCAAAACAAGGATGAATGAGACAGTAATTCCACTGCTCTCACTTACTGTCTCCCCTGCCGAGATCTGCCATTTCTCATGATGCCAGTGATGCACTGGAGAGGCTGCTGTGTGGTGGCACCAGTGTGCTGTCTTCCCCCAGTTAAGAACACCCTTGCAACTAGCCCCATAGCCTAACAAGCCAGAAAATTAATTCCTTAGTAATGGGAAATGGGCTTCAGATTATTCAGTTGGAATTAGCCTCAATGCCTGGTGCGCCACAAGGACTAGCAATTTGGAAAGGAAATGGGAAGATATCTTTTTACTTTTGAGTTGAGCACAGTTGCTATGGAAATCAGATTCGGGCTTCGTGTTCATTTGCACAATTGACTTTTATATAAAAAAACAACATTAATAAGGCAGCACAAAAAGTTAAAATTGTGGTTTTCAAAACATACTAATGCCTACTCTTAAGACTGTCAGATTGAATCTTATGTTTAAGAGACAGTATTATGTCTTCCTGACAGTGGTACTTACATTAAATATCAATTACAATTACATACTGATGTAATTATGTAAGGAAAACATAGGTCTGAAGGCAGAAAAACAGGTACGTCAAAATCCTTCCCTTAATAAAAAGTAATTTTGATTTTAAAGCACTAAGGCCCATGATTATTCCCCACCCCCCGCCCCCTTTCTGAAGAAGCAGACCAGCAGAGGGCAACATCTTACTTCCATTGTCAGTTACTGCAGCCACCTGATAACGCCTTTTGGGCTTTATAATGAAAGAAAATGAGAAAGCATTTTGAGTTCAGGCACTGAGAACTTGGCTAGGCCAATGCTGGTAGCAACATACAGCCTGGGGAAGTGAGAAGAGAAACAGATTCTTGACTAGTAACCAGTGGTGGCTCCTGGGAGTGACCACAAGAGCTACTGCTGATCTTACGCCTCCAGTCCAGCTGGTTTTTATAACCCCACGCCTGGCTCCATCCCCAACGCACTGAGCAAACTTCTATTTTCCCCTCCAAGTCTAATCCATTACTCCTCTGCATAATGTTTTCAAGACATCCTAAAACAGGAAACACTTCTACTACAACTACGTGGCCCCGGTAGCAATTTCTAGTTTCATAAAGATTGCCGAGAATAACAAGCATAACAGAGACCATTAGTAAGAAACACAACCAGTCGCACAGTGTAAAAGTGTTGTGGTTTGGGCCGATTGCTTTAGTGTGCATGTGTGTTATTTCACATGGCAGCATAGCATTTCAGTTAAAGTTAAGGCCGATCTGATGTCAGACTCACAGCTACTGCCAAGAGGAGCAATTTTCAAGGATTTACCACTGGCACCTACCCGTTTGACAGCAGTTATTTAACCCCCTGTATCAAGATAACTTATAAGCTATACAGTCAGAGAACAACAGCCTGAGTAGCTGGGCGTAGAAAGAAGATCTTGGCCCAAGCCCACTCACGTAACTGAATGAATGGAGGTACTGCCAGTTGTCAGACTTCTCTGTTGTCTTGGTGTCCATCCTAGCTCTGTGAGAAAGAGACAAAAGGAGGTAGCCAGGGCAGTTTCAACTACAAAGGGCCTCCAAGGCCCAGAAAACTCCCCTCAGTCCAATCTGTTCCTTCTTGTTCTTCCCAAACTGCTCAGACCATTCACAGCACTTGCACCGTCTTAAATACCAAGTTACTTAACCAGGTAACGTAACAGGATGACCACAAGGGACCAAGGGAAAAAAGCAGAGCACTCAGGCTGTGCAAACAGGCCTCCAAATACTCTGCTTAATCAGTTGCTTAATACTCTGCAAGACATCAGTTGGCAGCTCCAACCCAGCTTACAGCAAGGCAAATCAGCACATGTTATCTGGATCACAAGTAGCTCTCAGGTAAGAGGAGTGGGTGCAGAAAGGTGCTAGTTATAATGAAGTCTGAAGCTTTCCATTTCCTACTGACCAAGCTGTGCCCACAGAGGGTTATACGGATGGGATTTTGCCAGCATGTTCACGGACTGTGATGTGCGCTTCTCAGAGAAGGCCTTTATGGGAGGATGGTCAACCGGCATTACTGTTGGCACCCAAGCCAGATGATATGTCAGCACTGCGGTTAACAAAGCAGCAAAGAACCTAGGAAAAAGAATATGACCACAGTAACACCAGCAAAAGAATATCCCATTAAGTGTTTTAATATATCCACGTGACTGGGAAGCACACAAGCTTTTTTTTTTTTTTTTTAAGAAAAAAGGGGTGGGGGAAGCTTACTGATTTTTGTTGATCTGTTCTATCAGAAACGTAAATTCTTTAAGAAAACGCTGGCATAGCTGATTCTTTTCCAGGGTGCTGGACATCATATTAAGCCACACAGGCTCTGCAATCCTTGGAACAGAATATAGGTTCCAGATGGTAACTCTGCTCAAAGAAAATTCCCAAAAAGTGAGTGTTAACATGCACTCTTCCATCTTGCAAATACAAGTAAGTCCCTTTCCTTCTCTATTGTTCACTGATTATTTTTCTTTTTTAGTCTTTGCAAGATCTAGGCGACTAAACAAACTGGAAGAGTTTTCCAGACACTCTAGTTACTGGTGTCCCAGAACACTAGTCTGTTTAATTCAGTGTACCAGTAACAGCATCTTCAAGTATTACATATTTGTCTTCCCTTTCTTGCATTCTCCTGTGTATTTGTACTCAGAGAATCTATTTGGAAATCATTTTGAGGGGGGATAGAACTCATTTATTCATTGCAGTGATTCGATTCCACATTCCAAACATACAGAAACTGCATCCCACCAAAGCCTTCTCTCTCTTTCTCTCCTGGGCTGCTTTTCTTGGCTTCTGGCAATTACTTCCTTTCAGGTACCAAAAAGAGAGCCTTTGACAGCAACTTTCTTGTCAGTTACACTGTTCAGCATGTATGGCTAGTGGTTCACCTGCCTGAATACAACAATCAATCCACTCATCAGCACAGGTATCAGCAGAAGCCAACTCTTGATGAGATCTTAAAGACTTTAACTGACAGTCCCAGGTACAGGTGAGCACAACAGAACTACTTTTACTCTTATTCTGAAAACGGCTGAGCTGCTTTGCTAAAGTTTTCTAAAAACATTTACCCAATACCCAACACAGAAAATTCATTCACACTAATTTCAAGACTGGCTAAATTACAAGACCCTGTGTTCAGTTGCTTATAACAAGAAGTGACAAATATCTTTAGAGGGGCATAAGAAGAGCTCTCCTTGTAATTCAGAATTCCATCAACTCACCTGAATTCTCCCAGGGCATCCATGACCCGGCTGATATAAACCTGCACTCTTTGGCTGGATTCTGCTATTTTTCTACATGAGATCATGGCCTTGATTAAGAGACACAAAACAGCTTCTTAAAGGATTTGCATTCTTCATCTTTTTAAGCTTCATTAACATTGTCCAAATAATTAAAATCTAGCTCCAGTGCTACACATGCTACACGGCCACTCAGGACAGCAATAGTTGCCAACCTCCCTCCACCTCATGAGAGACCAATCCCTAAGACTGGACATAGGGAGAGAACATTTTTGAGAGAGTAAGGGGAAGACAGCAACAAACATGAAAGGATAGAATACTATCATTTTCACCGTCTCCAGGGAGTCAAGAAAACCTCATCGTGAAATATGGTGAGAAGGAAAGAAAAAGAAAAACCACCCGTAGCATAAGATTGTCCATTCTCATTCTGACTAGAAAAGAAACTGCACCTCTTTTTCAGCAAATACTGAATTCCTACACTGGGCTCAGGCCTACATGCGTAAGGAGTGAGGGAAGATTGAAACCATGCACCTTCTCCCACTCTTCATCTATCAGATTCTAGAATACTTCATTCTGTTTGACACATTTCTCCACATTAAGCCAAGCTAGTATTCTGTACCTTTTCTATTGCATATTTCAGCTTGTTCATGTGAGATTCAAAAAGAGGAAAGTGAGAGAAAAAGAAATCCTGGAAGTTTCTCTGTGCTTCTTCTTTTTCCGGCAGAGAAAAGATTATGCTGATTGCAATTTTCTTCCTCCGAACCATTGCAGGATTGGAGCTGCAGTTTTCGTCAGCCATACTAAACATTTCTTCAGTGGACCTGTAAGACAGATTTGTTAGGACAGTTACAGGTGTACTGAGAGGTAATTAATCTTCTATCCATATCTCTCTATATAGTACAGGGTAATCCATTCTTAAGTCTCCTTTGACTGACTACATAAAACTTTTCTGCCATCTGTCTCTGAATAAAGGATACCCAATGTTTTGATGGATAAGACCTATGTTTGCTCAGATATGAGGAAGGCAACCTGCAAAGAGGCCAGCTCCTTAAGTGGTGCGAACGCTTTCCTCTGAAACAGAGCTACTACAAAATCCCTCCTTGTGCATTTATCTTTAAGGGAGATTAAGAAAAGGGAATGGAGACACAACACAATCATTAGCAAAAAAGGCTAAAGTTAATTTCAGAGCTGTCAACTGCATCCAGCACTCAAACTCCTGCCTAGGTGCTCAGTAGTATGTCCATGACGCTATTTAATCTGTACTGCTGCTCATGAGGGAAGTTGGGAGACGTGCTACCTGTACTGTTCCAGCATCTTAAGATGGATGTTTTGCATGGATGCACTTAACCATGCAAAATAAAATTTTATTTTTTCTGAAGACAAAATGTCACCACTTAGTAATTACTGTGAAAACCCAAACTTAACACCTACAAATACATGTGTGCCTAGCTCAAAGTTGTATATACTTCAGTTTAAAATGCTTTGTTTTCTGCTAAGAAAAAAGATAAACAGTGGCTATTTTGCAACCGTTATTATTTCCCCAAAATCTGTTTATTCACTTGGTAGTTCTGCCACATTCCTTTCAACAGTTATGCGACTTTCCAAGATTGCACATGGATTGATAGTAGGATCAATATTGCTCAATATCCTCATTATCAGCCTGTCCTGTGGACAAAAACACACCTTCAGAAAGTTTGCAGACGATGCCAAATTGGGGGAAATGGTCAATACACTGGAGGGCACTGTCCAGAGTGGCTGTGGAATACCCATCCTTGGAGATTATCAAGACTCAATTAGACAAGTTCCACAGCAACCTGATCTAAATTCCAAGCTAGTCCTTTTCACAGGCAACTGATTTGGATGATATCCACAAGTCTCAGCCCAGGCCAAGTTTTTCCTGTGATTATACAAAAGGGTGGCAATCCCCTCACCCTGTTTCTCCATAAATACTTGCACTGCAGTGCTAGATATTGATGTTGCTGGATTTCAAAAAATTTTTTTCTTGCTTTCTTGATTGATTTCACTGAAAAAAAATCTTTTAAAAGTATATACATTAATAAGTAAAATAGTATGGTCAAAATGTCTTTTGGAAGGCAGTTTAATGGAATAATGGCTTTTAATCCTCTGAGAAATTGTAGGGTAAGAAGGGTAAGAACAGACAAGAAAGCCATTAGAACGCAAATGGAGACATTCAGAGCAGTAGCTTATATGGAAATATCTTGGGTTTGGGGTTTCTTTGTAAGTTAAGACTGCAATATCAGCAAGAGGTAATTAAAAGCTTGAAGGCTTTTCACATCAGAATTACGTTGAAATGGAGCCTGTGGCATTTATAGACCACTATGAAATAATTAACAAGAGGAAAACCTGAATGCTAAGCATTCATTCTAAGTTCTTTCTAAAAATAAGTGCTTTACAGGTTAATTGGTTTGACAAAGTTAAATATACAGAAGCTTCTCATCATAGAGGTATGAGTCCAGGAATACAGGAAAAACACACACAATAAAACCCCAGCAAAAAACAGCTTGTGGGAAACCAGAGTTCAAGACAAAAACATAACCTCATTTGAACTTCAGGAACTTGCATGCAGAGACAGAAATTCCCAAGGAAGTTGGGAAAGGATGGTCAGTCAGCATCTAAGAAACATCACAAGCTTTTGTACTGCTTCCCAGGAATAGAAATTGAAGAATTTAGGTCTGTGAGAGAAGCCTTTTCAACAAAGCTGCTCATCTAGCTTGCCTGCCAATTGGCTACACAGAGTTCCAGCTAGACATCTCATTTTCTTTGAGCTATTGGCCTAAAACATCAGTCACGGAGACTGTAGAATCTTGGCTGTACAAACTGAAGTGCTGTCACTGAAGTATTCAACCAGAAGCCTACTGTTTCTCTAGCAAGTAACCAGAAAACAAGTATCTGGAGAGGCTTTTTGGCTTAGAAAGAACCCCATTTCACAAGTAGTTCTAGATAGTGGAAATAATAATGTCCTGTTTCCAATATCTTTCCACAGGATAGATTCTCCAGTGTGGAAGAAACACAACCTGCTCCTCACAGTGAAAAAGTGGCCCAAAAAGGCTACTTTCCTCTAAACAATGTGTTACTTTTGTAACACTGAGGAAATTTTCTATCTGTGAAACTTTGGCTTCTTCTTAAACTGGGCTGAAATTATCTTATTTACCCTAAATGTTTAAACTTTTTTTGCATGCACTGCTCTCAGCCTCATTTCTTTAGGAACCTAGATTTAAAAGTACTTCAGTTTACTGAAAGGAAAATGTTTACTAGCTTATTCTCAACTGCAAGCATGATTTAGAAAGCATGACTGCCACATTAGCACTACTGCACAATTCTTCATGTTAAAAATGATTTAGTAAGAATATCCAGAAAAAGCTTTGAGTGTTGACACTAGGGAAAGTAGTCTTTTCAGAGAGTTTTTGGTTTTGTTTTTTACCGACCACATATTTTAACTGGCAGCTTTTACACTTCCCTTAACTGAAAACACTGAAGGAGAGAGGCCAAACAGTGTGACTTTCTTGCAGCTCTCCACTGCTCCCATGCTGTCTCTGGGTGCAGGTGGATGAGTACATATGAGCAGATAATCAAGAACCATTTGCTATTTTGTAACTGACAAGGGAAGAATTTGCTTATTAGTTATGAAAGGTCTGCTGCATTCCATGCTTTGTTATGCCACCGAGCTACAAAAGCTAATAAAATTCCAAAACAGAAGCCAAGCTTTTTGATCACAGCTCTTTTTATTCTTCCTGTTTTGGCAGAAGTCACATCAGGAACATCCTGTACCAGCCAAGGGAGTCGTCATGGGCTATTACTCCAAAATTTCAGTAACTGCTCACTAGTCAGACTTCATCATAGTATAATGTAATTATGGCAGCAGTGCTGGTACAATCCCTTTCATCTCAACAGGATGCTCTGCTCCTTCAGATACAGTGTAATTTGCTTTCTAGAATGTGGCTTCAGACACCGCATATATGTTCAATAAAAATAAGTATATTTCAAATCAGGCCTTGCAGTTCATGTTAGCCAAAACTTGATCTTTCTTCATATTGGCAATCTTATGTAACACGCACAGAAGTTAGACTGAATTGAAAGCATTTAATAACAGGATTTGTCCTTTTAAAGAAAAGAGGCTTAAGCCCTGTTTAGCTTAAATTTCTTCTTACAACAGCTGTTTGGCAGCAAAGTGTTGCACTCACCACCTTGGAATAATTCCATTTTCTAAACTGGTTGTCTGACTTCGGAGCCAGCGGCGTTGGTAGCTGCTAGAAGATGAGGATGAAGAGCTTGGAGATGGAAAAGGAGTGACCAGAAGACTGCTCAGAGATGCTATTAAGAAAGCAAGAAACCCCACATATACTGAATTAGAAAGAGTGCTGGTTAAATATTTTTCTTTCTGTTTATACTCTAACTGGGAACAAATTCCCACAAATATTGCTCTTGCTTGTGGATCTTTTTTGCATAACTCACTTGCAACAGGAGAGACAATTACTTTAAATAAATCTTGCTGTCTGAGGACATTTTTTTCCTCATGAAGTCAGAAATCTTCCCTACTAGAACACACTACAAGTCTTCTCATTAAAAGCATTCCATCCTAACAGGTGTTGCCCTCCCATTACAATGGACAGATCTCCTGGTCTCCTTTTTCCTATTCAGTGGAAAAACATCTTCTCTTCCCTTGCTTTAGTAAAGGCTCCAGCCAGTTCTTTCTCCAAATTATAAGTTGGTTAAGAACCCAGAAAATGATGGTTGTAAACAAAGAATATCACTACAAATATTCTTGCATTAAGGCTTGGGGCAAACGCAGAACGAAAATGGCTTAGCAGATCCAAAAAAATTTTGGTATGGGTCATATGTGCCCATATTTCAGGTGAATCACTGCACCAAAGAATTGTAATTACAAAAGCAGGCAAACAAGACAGACAGCAGATACCTGACCGAGCAATGCCACTGTCTCTGTCCTCATTTTGTCCTCTGCTAGGCATATCAACAGGCGTGCTGTGTGCTAAAACAAACAGATCAATAGAAAATATTACATAACTCATCATACTATTTGTCAGCATTTAAAAAAAGTGTTTAAGGTTAAAGGTCATAAAACAGCAAAGTTACATCCTGTACTGTTACTCCAATAGGCAGTATGGTGTGAGCAGAGGTGGCAGCAAACAGTATTCCCATACTGAGTTATCACGTTACTAGAGGAAGTTGGTTATTTGCCCCAATCTAAAAACATCTCTAAGAAGCTTAAGAATGTGAATACAGTCTACATTATAAAAAAACCCAAACAGATATGCTTTGAAAATGAGGGCTGGTAGTACCCCTATCTTAACTTTTTTGTGTGTGCAAGACTGTCATTCTACACAAGTTAACATCATAACGAAGTAGTCAAATACAAGGTCCAGTAAGCTTCCGATTCACTCCCCAAGCAGAGATTTACTATCCACAAAGCTTCACAGAAAGAAACATTCAGCCTATGTTGTATTACATTGAAGTGTTAGTAGTGCAGAGTCACTCAAATTGTAGAGCATGCAAGATTTGCAAAGGCTGTGAAGAAACTGCATTGGTATTCCAGTTCACATTTTTGCAATTAACAGAACTAATTGGGCCTAGAGATCTACCCACCTGCATGGGTCATCAGTATGCCTGTAAAATGAGACTTTATGTAGTTTAAAGTTTTGAGAGTGAAAGAAATTTATATTGTTGAAGAAAAAAACCTTAAAGCCTCCCAGACTTAGCTCAAAAATTAATTTTGAACATCTGCCATCAAATTAAAAAAGCGCAGCAAGAGGTAAGAGGAGAAAGCTGTACACCAGCAAGACACCTGCACACTAGCAAGAAACCAGCTATAAGCCAGGAAACATAAATTCTCTAAGAAACATAAGGGCTCATTTCTTATTAAACACTGCATAAAATTACCTTTAAAATTAAGCACAGGAATTAGAAAAGAAATACAAACAAAAAGCCATTAACTTAGCTTTTTTTTTTGGCAGAAAGGTTTTTAAGTATAGCCAGATACATCTGTTGCCACTATTTTAGCCCTTTCTGTTTCTAGAGAATAATTATGTATGTCCTGCAAGGATCCAGAAGGAGCTGGATTTGTGTGTGCATATGGATGGGTCACACTGTGGCTGGCATTCCACACAAACCTGCAAAGAAAGAAGCACTGCGGATGAGCCGGAGGGGACCTCCTTCAGACACACCCTGCAGCAGTTTGCTGCTACACAGCTGTAACACACCTAGGAAACAAAAGCAACGTAGAGAAAATGCAATGCAAAAAAGGTTAAAAAAAATAAAAGAAAGAAGGTGATGTATAGGAAAAAAAAAACCCAAACTGAACGAACAGATGACCTCATTGTCAGAAAGACAGAGAACCTGAAAATATTTACCTAAATTACTTCCACTGCGACAGGTTCCCAAACCATTCTGATTCGAGCTCAGCTTTCCCAGACCAGGATCTTGGTTGATGTATTCAAAACTATCTTGTAAGCTAAAAAAGGGGGAAAAGCCAGTGTTCCTTGAGAATGCGATCAACAGGTATTAATATTAGCTTGAGAATTAGGTTCATTTTATGGAAAAAAGAAGGCTGAAGATTAACTTTACAATCAAACTCAAGAACCAGTAGGTTTTCTGAATGTCACATTTGGGATTCAGCTTATTCATGTTTGCCCATATTGGGACAAGGAAAAAGGGAACAGATGAAAAACACTCTCTCTTCTGTCATTGTTGAAGGAAACAGAAGTGGGGTACAGGGACGCAAAGCTTTCTTAACACGTACCCCTTCTTCACCCTTCTGGCAGCAGGAAGGGACAGAGGCTTTGATGGCCCAAAGTACCTAACCTCTGAAGTTTATTGCACATCCTCGACAAATTAAGAAGCAGAAACTCTTGAGAAATTCTATTTTTTAAACTTTGGCGGACTGGCCAAGAGTATCCTTCTCCGCGGCTGCCATTTCTGATTTTCTACTAGACTTTTCCACTTCGGCTAAGGCAAATTTAGAAGCAGTGACAGAAGGACTACAAAAGGAGAAAGAAGGAAAGACAGACAACTGCATTGAACAGGAAAGGAAAAAAATTTTAAAAATGTTCTTACTTATTGTTGCTTCCACTGAAGCTTCCTACCCTGGCTGAGAAGACTTTACTTATCATCAGCTGTGGGGGAGAGCTGAAAGGATAAACAGTCATTTCAGTGAGTCATCAATTCCAAGCGCCTGACAGGAGAGTGCATCACAGAAAAGGACACTCACCGTATATAGTGAATTTTCAAGGTGGAGCCTTTGTAACTCATTGCCACTGAGCCAAACATCATTTCTCCAAGCATGTTGACATCAGAGGCTGGTCTGGTGTACTACACAAACAAGAAGATGGGAAGAGCTAAGTCAGTAATAACTTGGCATAATATTTCAATTTAATATAGTGCCATAGTATTACATTTTGAGTGGGGAATACAAATAAGTTCTGCTTTCCCATGCAGACTAAGATCCTGTGTGGTTCTAACACAGAGTCCAAGTAAAGTAAGTACAGGTGGAAGACGTACTCTGTTTTGCTCACTAAACAGGCTTTGTTACCCTTGTTCCAGGCCAACCTCGAAAGGCAAGAAAGAGGAAAAAGGTGTACTGCATTTCTAAAAGAAATACCTGTGTCCAGCAACATTCCCATATAAGATGGGTGGTTGATGAAACCTGTAGGTGTTCACAGGACTTAGATTCTGTGGTCTGAATCCCCAAGCACTAAACTGTCTTCCTCATTCAAATGAGTAAGTTCTCCTTCCCTGACCTTATAGAAAGCTTCTTGGAAACATTTGTTTGGAAATTAATTTGTGAAGACTGCATTCCAAAACATAATCAGACCAATTTCTTATTTTGTTTCAGACTGATCATCAATAGCAAGCATGGAAAGAATTTTGTTAATTTTGAAGGAAATTGCTTACCTTCTAGTTAAACATAATTTTTCTGCCTTAATCTATACATGCTTCAAATTACATTTTTCTAGACTAAATATTTATGCCTTTACTGAGAAACAGCCAGAGTACCTAAAAATTAGTTCTCTTAAAAATTTCACGTTATAGTAGGACAAACTAAAGGGACTTTTAATATACCATGCTCAACAGCTTCTTCAGAACTGACCTGAAGCACAGGTAGACATCTTTCAAAACAAGAACAGAGAATGGTATAGTGCTTTTTATGACCTTCACAAATAATAATGCTATTAAATATCTTCCGTAGCTCTTTGAAAGACAAGACTAAGGTAGACCAAAAGGTTAAGATGTACTCACAAGTTCTTACTCTACAAGACTTTAAAGATACGATGGGTATCTCAAGGTTAACATTAACTTGTAATATCCTGAAAGCCTAACTAGTCCTTCAATGCATTTAAGTTAAGACTTTTATATACAAACCTCTTCAGTAAAATGGATAAATACATGCAAGAACATGAACATTACCTGATACTTCGGTATCTGTTCTTTGATATTTTGCATACAGCTTATTGAGGGACTGTGGGAAGAAATATTGTTGTTCCCATTGCTTGCTTGGCAGCTCTTGGCAGAAGTCTTTACAGAAGCTTCCTCTGCCATTTTCTGTGTAAAAGTAAAGCAATATGATGAAAACAAAGCCAACATGAGAACTTCCATTTGTAAACACACCATGGCAAGATCTTTCTTAAACTACAGGTAAGCAACAGAAAAGACACCGTTATTTGGTTCAAAAAATATGTATCAGTTTTAAGAGATTTTTTAAAAGACCAGCATCAGAGAAAGGGCAGATCTACTCTCACATTTCTTTTATCAATCAAGTTCTCGTAATATCACACATACAGTAATTAGTCAAAGTTTCACTCGCAGATCATTCCCAATTGTTATGAATTGGTCTGTGTAACATTTGCCAAAGTTTACGTAAACAAAATCTCAGTTTATGGGTTGCTTACAAACCAATTTCTGTAATCATTCGCACAATTAATCACTCAAATTACATATAACTTTTGCTCCCCAACTGATTTACAGAATTCTTAAACAGAAGAACAACCAGCAAAAACAAGGAGTGAATAATGCATCATTTGGTAGAATTACTGGGTTATAAAATCTATTTGTTAAACCTGTAAAGGAGTTGTGTTAAAAAAAAAAAAGGCAAGCAAATGAATGCATAAGTGCAGATGACTGTTTAATTCAAAGTTTACTCTCAAGTCACTATGTTTTAACAAAATCTTAGAACTGATCAGAAAGGTGCAAAGGAAGTCTCAGAAAGATACTGATTACGTTAATGCTATTCATACATGTTTCATAAGACAAGCTGCATTTAATTCATTGGGATTTGCTTCATACAGTTTTCTTGAACAAAAACTAATGAGTTTGTTTTCTTTGATGGCTGCTCCCCCTGCCTCCCCCAATGGACATTTGAATGTCCATTAGATGTCAGTTAAAAGGGCCACATTATTTCAAAAATACTTCTCACGTGCACTTGAATGGTTTATATGAAGGGATCAAAACTGTAAACTCGCAGCAATTAAAACTGCTCAGAAAGCTTATCTCACACTCAAACTTTTTATATATTTAAGAAATTAAAAATCCCTTAACATATATTTAATGTGTATTAATGTAAACATTCATTCAGTGCACATCAGAATGAAGTGTATTTTTTATAAGTCTCATTTTGTACCAGCATGGTTTACCACATTGGGAAAGTGCATTGGCAGAGATCAACTAAATTTTTTTAAAATGTTAACAGGGTACATGTAGATAGATTACAGAAAAAACAAGCAAGCAGGCAAAAAGAAATAGTAATAACCTAGATGCTAGTAAAAAGCAGTCATAGCCATATTTTGGGCTCAGCAAGACGAGAAAGGAACGATAACAGGAAATTAAATGGAAATAAAAGTAGAATCCATTATTCCACAAGACCGATTTTCAAGATGAACACTTTGAATACTACAATGCAATAACTGTAGTAAGTTTCAGAATACTCAGGTCACAAGGACATGATGATGAAATGGGCAAAAGGAAAGATGCAGAAGAAAAAGAAAAGCAAGCCAAGAAAGTAGAGTAGATGATCTGTTGTTTTTTGAAAAGTTGAGTTTAAACTACAGTGATAGTAGATCTCCTTTACCAATTTAAAAAATAAACCTACTAGCATGTTAAAAAAATGTACGATCCTGGACTTCTATATTTTATCCTATATTTGCACTCCTTTTGTGCAGTTTTTCCTGGCATATTATTTATGTGCTATTGCTTATCTAATCCCATTGTGACTGTCATTAAGGATTTAGAAATGCACCGGTGTCAGTAGTCACATGCTGAATGAGCTATTGACAAAAAAATGCCTAATAAAAGTCATCTGATATATGCCATCTGCAGAAAGATCTGGAGATTAGATTAAGAACACTGAAAAGAAATGTAGTATACTAAACAAACATATGGTTAAATGGAATACAGACCTGCTAGTCCCCCCAGGTAAGTTTATTGCATACTTTAGAGATAAACAATGTATTTGAATATTTGATATGAGTAAGCTTTACTGTATTTCAGGAAAACAGATAAGCGCACAGTACATACAGACACACACTTTCTTGCCTTTAAGCACAACTGAGCTTGAGAGTAATTCTGCCTTAACTTTAAATGAATCACATTTTAGGCTCCCTGTTTGATAACACAGCAATCAAACGACCAAACATTCAAGATCACTTTTAACATCTATGTGTTTGCCATGCCACTCAAAGTGCTTTGGCTGTTTTAAAAGGGTATCTAGACTACTGACTGGCTAGAAAACAGATTATAGCCCATATCATGTGTTACGGGGGAGCTTATAACCTGTTTTATTTAAGTCTTGCATAGAGTTAACCAATAGGACATTTTGTAGTTAACTTTCAGTTTAAAGTGTTCAAGCAAGTGGAATAATTTGAGAAATATATTTGTGGCTTCATTTAAATACTTTCTCACATATTGTGTATTTTTAATCAACTTTAAGATACAAAGTAATGACCTTGATGGGGGGTGGGAGGAGGAGAAAAGGGAGAGCAAGATTAACAGACCAGTCTGACCCATTTACCCTCTTAAGCAGATGATCAGTCATCAGCTGATGATGCCCAGTCTTACTGATTTGGCACAGTGGCATATTTGCAGCGTGACTGAAGTATTGCTGGTTTTTAAGCATCTTCATAAGCATTTTCTGCAAGTCACAACTACTCGTATATAGCTAGTGATTCTGCAATAAACCATGCTAGTCTGACAGGCTGAAGCTGCTGGTTGTAACAAAGGCTTCAAAACAAACAAAAAATTTGAAATAATGCAATGTAGAAGAAAAACACAGAGCCAGTAGGAAAAAAAAAACCAAACAAACAACAAAACTACCACAAAACAGAAAATACTATTGTTTTACTTGTCTTAAAATCACTTAAGTTTGCTCAAAGTATTACTCCACAATTTCTGTGCCTGGAGAACAGTACAAAGAATTTGCATCTTGACAGCATTTACCCTTGCTTCTACGTGTGTCACAAACTTACGTGGCCATATATTGCCATGTGTCAGTCTTACACATTACAGCATGGTTAGCCTAAGTGGAGTTGTTTTAATTCACATAAAGCCAACAACTTTACTAATCCAAACACCAAAGGAAGACAAGCACATTTAGAGACATGCTAGACATCACTGGAACAATGGGACTGCACCACCACGGCTAACAACCAACAGCAATCCCAGTCAACATTAAAAAGGCTAAGGAAATACTCAGTTTAAAGAGGTACAGATAGCTTTGTTTGAAAGCAAATCAGGTCTAAATTGTTAAGTTTCAATACCATATTTATATTACAAATACCAAATACTAAATATGTGTTCACAGGCTTTTTGGAATCTAACACACTCTTCTTGCAGCTATCACAGAACTGAGATCAAGTGAAAGATCACAAGTAAGATTAAGAAGTTGACGCTGTCATATTAAAATTTCTGCTTTTGGGAAGGGCAACAAAAGAGCAGTAGGACAAAAGCAAAAATTAGCATTTCATACCTGAACCACAGCTTCATCAATTTTGCGGACTGCTTTGGAATCAAATAAGACCTGTCTGCCTCTCCTCTCACAGTCTTGGTAAACTATCAGGCGGATTTCATTCAAGTCAAACTCTGAAGAGGACCAGCTGCAGATTATGAACACAAGATGTTAAAATAGCATCCTTACTATTTTGCAGGCTTATTTAAGTAAAGAAGCAGGTATTTGGCAAATACAGCTTTTACTCAGCATTTACATGAATCAGGCTGTAACCACAGAACTCTGACCAAAAAAGGAACTCAAAGGAGCATATATAATATACAGGCCACTGTATCATCATATCATATATGCCACTCATATACAGACAGGTACAGCCAGACCAATTTTCATCCAACCTTTCTTCAAAAATTTCCAGAAAGGGAACACAAAACTTTGTCTCAGCAATCTGCTCTAGGGCTTAACTACCCTTAAATTTACTCCCTTGTCCATACACAGTCTGGATCATCCTGATTGCAAAGTAGGTGTACTATTTTGTGCAATTCTCAGTGGCAATAAAGAACAACGGATTACCATCCTCTTTACTACAGCCTTTCACAAGCTTAAGGCTTTCCTTCCTCATTCTTCTCTCCTCTAAGCGACACAAACCCAATTCCTTTTGGCCTATTCCTGTCAATAGAAGTTATGATTTTTCCAAAGTTTAATTCTTGTAACTGAAAGACAAGGTTTATGTTGTTCCATTATTTTTCCCCTTTCTTTTCTGACATGCTTTAGGGTTTACAGAGCAATCATAGAATACCGAGACTTGATCTCCAACTACGATGAAACTCATTTAGTAGATGAAACCAAGATACCACTGAGATTCATCCTCAAGCAAAACAATTTTCTCAAGCCAGAATCTGCCCGTTCCTCAGAGATACACCACAGCACACGACTTGCCTCTTTGCGCTACCGCAGGAGGCTGAGAAGCACAACTGATCATGGCTGCAATGGCAAGAGACTTTATTTCCTAATTCCAAAGGGAGTCGGGTCTGCATGTCAGAGTACTGAGGTTTGCTTGGCATCAGGTTCAGCTACAGAGAACGCTTTTCGTGTTATGTAGCTGACAAGCTGGAATTAATGGAAAAAACCTACTACTGCATAAAGCAGTGCCACACAGCACTGGTGCTCAGTCATATTGCCTCATCCCTGACCTGGATGGACTGCATCTAGGGGGCAAGAGTACAACTGTTGGCTTAACAAATTGCATAACAGGCTTCAGTCAAGGCCACACTGATCTCCCACCTAAAAGGATGTTTCATTTAGGAATTTTCCCAAACTATGCCCTACAGAGAAGGGAGGTGGAGAATTGAGGGAAGAGCACAAAAAACTCTGTACAGCTGTACAACGAGAATTTCTAAAGCTATTTCTTTTATTCCATGCTCTGTTAACAGCCATAAGTCAACAGTGAGGTAAACACCATCAACTCCTGCTAGAGTCAGTAACGTAACCATGGGCAACTGCTTTAGGAGCACACTCAGAGACTTGCAAATTTCAAATCATTACAAGTAAAGCCAGCTTCGTTTCTTCTTTGTGCCTCATCTTGCATTTCAGAGATCAACTCCCCTTTCTCTGCATCTAGAAAGAAAAATAAGCCTAAATAGGCACCTTTTTCCAAGCTGAAAGACCTCAATCTGGAAGGTTTTATTCTGTTTTTAAATACCTTGGGACAGAATAAGCCAGACACCTATCTCCACTGTAAGGTAATCTTATACAAATATACTCTATGTACATAATACACAAGGGTCCAGTACACATCAAAGCCAAATCATGGAACGATGCTAAAGGCTGTTTTGCCATCAACAGTGGGGGAACTTTTGTTTGTAACATGTTGCCTCCAAAATGCTAGGAGTGCCAGGCAGATTTCTTTTCAAGTCTTCCCTTTCAAAGACAGTCACGGCATTAAGTCAACCTGCATGAGATCAGACCTGATACCATTGTTGATAGTTGCCCAACAAAGATCCTACACACCTCACATATACAGAGAGCTGCAACCACACCATCTGTTTTAGAAGCCTGTTACGAGTTTCTCAGCCCACTGCCTGTGCAATGCTATTACAAAATCCAGTTATACAGAACGCAAAAGAAGTTACAGCCATCAATAGACTTCATTCTAGTCTGCCGCATGAATCTAATGCTCTTTAGTACCAGATACACCAATAACTCTTCAGTTATACAGCCACCTATTTACTTACAGACCTTCTGCAACAGACAATAGCTGAAGTAGCTATGCTGCTTTCTTAAAAAGGCCACAGTTCTTCCCTCCTTTTAGTGACAAAGAAAAGGTACATCTCTATGGCCTTAATTTGAATTGTATGCAAGAGCAAAGCCTTACTTATCTCCAGGACTGGCACAGCAGGATCCGTAGCTCAGGCCACAGGACTGCAAGTCTAAACTGAGAGAGATTCATTTCAGGCTCAGACTGAGCCAGTCCAGCCCTGCATCTGCCTACTGGTGCTAAAAGCGTGCTCAATACTTGTGTTGCATGAATTTAGGTTTCTTTATGAATGGGTGAACTCCCGCATTCTGCACTAAAGCAAACTCCATGTTGTTTGTACAGTGCAATGCTGTATGAGACGTGAACTGGGTTTTATAACAAATGCCAAAGTAGAAGCCAATTTAACAGCCTGCTGAGGTGCCTTTTCCACACAGCATGCTAGAATTAGAGATTGCTGCAGTCTTTCAAAACTTCAAACAGATTCTAGTACTAGACAGGAACAAGCTAAGAAGTTACATAAAATCTATCACAGGGAGCTTTATGTGACTAATAGACCAAATCTAGGGAAGTAACTGCAGATAATTCTTCTTACAGTACCAATCAAATATTAAATGTTTTAATGCAGTCTTTGCTTTCAGGCTTTCAATTACCCAGAACACAGATGCAGTTCCTGTAGCAGTCCTACCCGTTACAGAAGAAATCCATCCTACTAAAACCTCATTTGATAAGACCAAGCATATCTACAGGCAAGTTATACAGGCATATATAAACCCATAGTCTCATTACTTCCACATGGAATCTAGCACCAGACCCAAGACTAGTCAGATGACCGGGATGTTTCTCCCCCATCACAAAAGCTGATGAGCAGACTGCTTGCAGTATTTCCACCCTTTATTGTTTAAAGCCACATTATATAACATATTATAGCCCCCAAAACAGGGACAGCGGGAATATTCAATCATCTCCTAAAAGCAGAGTGTTGAAGAACACAGACAGTACACAAACTCGTTGGTCAGCTCCTTTTTCACATGCATAAAACCCAACCCCCCAAACCTTACTCAGCTCTGTATCAGCTTCTTGCTTTATTAGCAATGCTGAAAGGCACGTGCTTTGTTTCTTCTTCACGTATAGGTTTTGAAAAAGAGATAAGATTCTCTTACACAAAATATCAGTTCACGAAAAAAATCCCACCCCACTTATATTCCTTTAGATGCTACAAAGCAATAGCTTAAGGGTTTGACTAAGAAAATACCTTTCAGTCTTCCATTGGTTGTTTCTAAAAAGTAAGACCAAAATATCTGAAACAGGCAACAAATATTTTAGCCTGTCTTTTCGTAAGGAAAAAAGGCTCCTTTGCTCACAGGCAACCTATAGGCATACAGGTTCACCTTCCCCAATTATTTCTAAATTCACTCATCAATTTCAACCACCAAGTTTGACCAAGGGATATCTATTTCTATCCTCCAAAAATAAATAGTGAAGGAGATAAACTCTTTCCCCTCCTCCTTCAAGGCCACAATATGAATGAATGTTAACTTCAAGGCAACAAAAAAATATGGTGCATTTGTGGGAGATCAGTAGAAGATGGGGAAAGAGGAGATTCTAAAAGTGTTACATGAAAAGCTTGCACCAGAATTTGAACGTTATTCTGTAACAAAATTATTAATTCTTCCACTTTTGGACTAGAAAGCAAACCTTCAACACGCTTACAAAAAGCCCCTCATTTTCCAGTTGCACCGTATTATGGGATTCCAACAGCCTACTCCATGTCCAATTATAACAAATATGGATATTTATTCATATGAGAAGCACCCTTTCAGCTCTTCACCACCACTCCCGACACTCTCTTACTTCATGTCTCAAGACTCAGTTGCTTTCCTTACACCCATTTTATAAAACCTAACCCGGCACACTTCATTGTTACCTTTGTTTCTGTCTAAGCCAACTTACCCAACCATACATAAGTACTGGAGGAAGCTATGCGAGAGTTATATAATACGAGTCGTTCTGCACATGTACCTACTGCTGAAAGTGTTACTTCTGATAACAAAACTATGCAATCCCCAGGGTAAGCTTCATATTTCTTACAAATGTTTAGTGAGAATAAGTGTGCTACAACCACTACTTTTGGATAACAACTGTTGCTTCTTTCAGTCAGCTTAAGAAAGCCTTCAAAAATAAGTTTTGCTAAACGCTAACTGAAGCATCATTTGCCTTAGCCCTGCTTATATAAATTTTCTCATTCTGCTGATGAACTCAGCAGAACTCACACGGTCAATTCCTGTTTAAGAACTACTTAATGAATAGAATGATAAAAGGTCTGTGCTGAAGGAATACATATTGCTAAGTGACTTACTTATAAAACAAATGTTACAAATGAAATGAATAAAACTATAGGGTGGGGTTTTTTAGCCACCTGAGTGTCAACATACTGCAAAATGACAAAACAGGCTTCTGATAACATTACACCCTGGGAAGGTAAGGAAGTGAAGAGACTGACAGCTAACTGAAATGTTTCACTTTGGCTTAAAAACAATGCATTATGCCATGTCCTGCATATTCTTAAAACTTAGCTGAATTAATTTAACACGAGCTTGTGCAGACACTCATATTTCAGGTTAAATGTGGCTATTTTGATGAAACATAATATTTTCTTATTTGACCACAAAAATAAGAGCCCCACGTATCCTTTCTCCTCTTTTCGTAACTATGTGACCCTTCCTATTACTCATGTCTGCTCTGGTAATTGCTGGACCCTTCTGTAAGCTAACCAAGTTCTCTGCAGCAGCAGAATTCTGTTCCAGCACATGAAAGCTGATCAGAAATGTAGCTGGAAAAAGGAAGCAAGAAGTAGAAGGCAATGGCACCTCCACCTCTTGGTGGCAGCATCAGCTACACTAACTCACTTCATCCATCCTGTACATTTAGGAAAGGGCACAAAGATGATGTGCCCTATACATTCCAAATAAGTATTGAGGCTAGTTAGAATGTTAATTGACTTTTCTTGCTCCCGAGCCAGTTTTCTGCCTGCCTAGTGAGCTGAACTGACTCCCTAAGGGGAGCCAGTTCCAGAAGGATTGGAAAGGCCAAGGCCAGCGCAAAGGGAAAAAGGACAAGAGCAATATGCCAGAAAGCAAAGGAAGAAGCAGCAATATGATTACTCCCTTCTTCAGCAGTCTGTTTGAACAGTTCAGATTATCCAGCCTAACCTTCAGACTGGATCTTTCCTGCATGTGGAAGATGCTAGAACTAATAAACATAATCTTCAAGTCAAAATAAATAAAATCAAGCTGTCTACGTTCATACAACAGGAAAACTAGGTCTACTAAAGACACTAAAACATTACGGATAATCTTTTAATCTTTTTTTTTTTTTTTCTGAAAGAAGGACATAAGTTTGGAACAGCTTACAGATATCCTGGCAAGTTTTCTCCCCAGATTCTATATTAAGCTTAAGTTTTCTTTATTTTCTCTTAAATTGGCATATAAGCTACTTTTCTGTGGCTTGTTCAACATTTCTGCCATTATAGATAAGAGCCACAGAGNTCAGTTAATATAGCTCTCCAAACCCTGATCTTTAAAAAGAAAGCTTTTGGTTCACCTTTATAATAATCAGCATGCACACAATAACTGAGGAGTGACTTACTTATTTATATTCAAAAACTACTTCACCTGACCTTAAAATGTTTTCGAAAGTGACTAACCACTCAGTACTTCAGTGCAACCTCTATAGGCTAGAGAAATAAAAAGGTTGAAACATATCTATATACCTGTATAGCTATCTATATTTTTCTACCTCTTAGATCAGCAATCCTGAATGTAGAATATTTGTTATAACATCCTTGGGTGTTAGAATTTGGAAGAAGCTGCCCTGAACCATATTTTCACAGTTACATAGCAGTAGAGACTCAGACATTGGAGACATGCTGGCACACATCTGAAAAAGACACGACAAAAGTCAAAGAAACAATATTCATAGTCCAGATTACTTTGATGTAATGTTTGATCTAGAAGCCATTTACAAGTAAAGCAGAGGGTTGCCCTCTGCATTCTTCCTCCACAGCATTCTCTCCTATCTACTCTGCACACTGATACTACTTGACCCACTAACACGGGAGGTGGCAAAAAAATAAGACGAGAACTAATTAGAAAACCAGAAAGAGAAGGTAGGATTATTTAACCATAACTGAAAAGAAAAGCAATTATCCTTCATGCCTCAGTTTGAATATCCATAACTCTTACACATCAGAGTCAAGAATGTAGATTCAGTTTCAAGCAACAGGGAAGACTCTGGAGTATCAGTTACCATCACCAGCAAGAATAAGCTTTTAATAGAAATTTTCCAGTTATTTACAAAACAGCCTTTCAGGCACATGATTAGAAATCTAATATCAACTAAAAGTGTCCATTCTCTGTCAAAAGTCACATATAATCAAAAAAGTTTCATGCATACCTGTTTGGCAGCAGTCTAGTCACTTTGCTCACACAGCTGACACTTTGGTCTCTCAAAGGTTTTCTAATCCTTTCATCCAATTTGGTACAAGAGAGAGTATTTCCAAGTGGCACATCGTTGCTGTTTCTTGCTCTTTCAATCTGTCCCCCTGTGCCATTTGTAGCTTTTGGTGTACCACCACACATTTTCTTTTGCTACAAATCCTCTTGTAAAGCTCCCTCAAAGAAACTAAATACCCGCTGAAGAGATACAGCCTCAAGCGGATTTCTTTACTATAGATCAACCACTAACGATGGTAATTTGCTATCAGCTTTCTTCCCTAGACAGGAATATGGTCTGCTGAATTTCCTGTTAGGGGAAAAAAAGGCAAAGAGATCTTCATATATTCTATAAGCCATTAATGCAGAAAGACAGCTGTAGCTAATGTACTGCTGCAATTATTCCAGACAGAGGGGTAGACATGACTTTCAAGTTTCAGAAGCCATCGTAGATTTGCTCTTGCTGCTGTTAGAGTTTTTCCTACCAAGCCTGGCGCAAAGCTGTAGCAGATACAACAGCTAATATTGACTTTAACTATGTTTGTTTCCTGGTATGTGATTAGGTAGCTGGCAATTATGTAGTCACAAGACCGAACCATATGGCCTCTTAAAAAAAAAAAAAAAAGCATAGTTGCTTTTGCAGTGACTCGCCCTTAGTTGCAAGGTTGTTCTAACACTGGCTACAACACCCTGTTAATGGCTCTCATGTGAGCAAGTGTCATCTGACAACCCCTAGCAACCTCATATAGCTTAGAAGCAAATAAGAATCTGTCATCATTGCCATATGGTTATCAGTTTAAAAAAAAAAAAAGACCAACACCAAGAAACACACTAGATATTTTGCACCGTAATGCTTTTACTTTTAAGGACAAGCAGTAGTTACACTTGGCCAAGAATCTGAGGCTAATGTTTTGAAAAGCTTTTTAAAAAAAGTAGAAGGGAAAACCACCACCAAAAAGTTTGTCGCAAACATCAAGTTGGTTGATGAGAATTTACATTCATGTGCCTATCAAAACAATGTAAGGGCAATACAATGACAAAAATATCTAGTAAAATACTTCTGAGCAAGAACATCTAAGTTTTTAAAGAGGACAAAGGAACCTGTCGGTTTTGTTCAGGCTCAGGTAATTCCACTGCAGAACAAAGTCCTCTTGCCCAAGCCTGCTTTAAAAAAAAAAAGTTATCCATACACATCTGCTCATAATTCATGTATTGCATACTTTTCTTTCCCCCATCAGTAAAATTTTGGACATTTCATAAAATAACAGACATAGTGCTATTTCCCCTCCAGATTAAAAAGGGAAAATAACTTCGCTAATGGTCACCCAGAAATACAGCAGTACAGTCAAAAAACCACAGTAAGATTTCAAAACCTGTTGCTACGTGCTACCGGCTAAATAGCACAGCACCCTTCTTGAAAGGATTTTGTAATCTCAGTAAACCCTAACCTCTAAACACTGGACAAAAGTCAAGCAGAAAACTAGAGCAAGGTCAGGTGGAACAACTTGCTCAGTTGTAGGGAGAAGCCTATAGCAACAAAAAGCAGCTCAGTTTCAGTTCCCGAAGTAGTGACAGGTACTAGATCACAATCATTCCTCCTCCCAAGTGAGGGAAACAAGTGAAAAGCTTTGGCCTGTTCTCAAGTTATCCAAACCATCTAAGAGAGGGTGACTCCTAGCCCTTGCCTCATTGAGGACTGCTTTAAACAGAGTTCCTAGTCACCTTTGAAGTGCAAATGAAACAAGCAACTGATGGCCAGGTTCCTACACTTAGACTAAGATCAGCAATTGATAGCCTTCACTTCTGTCCTATCTTTTCCACAAACAAAAACAAAATTCTGACACATTCAGTTAATGACCACAATATTGGATTCACATCAGAGACTAGAACTAGGATCTCCTGTAAGCTCACTAAATAGATGTGCTTCACAACACTACCTCAACTACAGATGAGGTCATCTGTAGAATACTATAAACCCCAAAATACCTGGGGAATTACTACCGAAAACACATAGAACAGATCCTTAAAAAAAATAAAAAATAAAAAAAAGGGGCAAACCACACATATGGACACCCCCTCCGTGAGTCGAAGGAGTAGATAATACACAAAAATGGAAGTAAGTGTCCTGCCCTCCAGATATAATCCTCCGGGAAGCAGAGTTTAATGACACTTTTTCTAGGCTGTGTGACAGCATGTCACCTGCTCTGTTTGTAGGTCATTTCCTGTCCTTCATCTCCACTGCCAGACAACTGCCTAAATGATTTCCATTCAAGGTAATACTTTAGCAAGAAAATCTGGGGTGGGGGAAAGCGATATATATGATGGAGTTATCCAATTAAGAATAATTTTCTGTACAAGTTACAGCTGCCCACTAAAACTTAAGCACTGTTTTCAAAGCTAACAATATTTGCAGAGCCCGCCCCATAAGGCTTTATTTCCTAAACAGCTTTTAGAAGCAAGATAGAGAAGCATAGGAAAACAGAGTTTGAATCATACCTGCTGTTTCAATAAGCATTTGTTTTTGCAAAACATACACTTAGCAAAATTGATACACAAAAAATGCCTACGACCCAGACATTCAGGATGAGTGCCAAAACACATGTTTAAAAGGTGAAGTGGAATCTATTTTGGATTGCTTCGTGATGAATTTCCCTCTTTCAGCCTGTTGAATAGCTTATATAGAAGATGTAGGTTCCCTTCCTCCCTCCCAATTTTAAGTATTTACACTGCATTGCTGCTCCTCTTTTTAAAATCTTGGATACGGAAGAGTTGTGCAGATGCCATACCACATTCTTTTTCACAGTGATTTAAAGTAGTCCTAATATGGTAAAGCACTATTAACCTCAGATGAACCGCCTTGTTCAAGCATGATACATAGTTACTAGTTTCACACAAGTTAGGCGGGATACATTGCAGATTAGTCATGCAACAAGTGAAGGAACATGTTATTTGCAGCAGTTCTCTCAGTTCAGATTTTCCCACAGAACGCGATCTGGTGGAGAAAAATAAAGTTCTCTATATCAGATCACTACACAGAAAGGTTACTTTTTTTAATTTAAGATAATTCTTTGTTACTATATGAAAAGCAAAACAACACTGGATATATTTGTTCACTGAGAAGTTAGAAGTCCACAGATTCCCTGCTTAGGGAAGGAGAACATACTGGATTTTTGAAAGGCTGGGAGCATTTTTCACCACCTTTGTTGCTAGAAAGCAACACCATCACACACATGCACAAAAAAATGACCACAAAACCCACACACACCTGATAGAGGCTAACAAACAGATCTATCCAAGTTAAAGTCACCATAAATTGCACTCATCAGCTTTCCACAAACATCATGAACAGCTTACTAAACCAGTGTTTCACAACTTGGCCAACTTTCATAAGTTTGGATGCACTGTTCATTGGCTTATCTACAAGTCAGAAGTTTGGGAGCTAGGCTTCATAGGGTGTCCCAGTGATAATGTAAAAAAAAACAAAAAACAAACAAACAAACAAACAAAAACACAAAAAAAAACACCACAAAAAAACCCAAACCCCACACCTAATCAAACAAAAAAGCCAACGATAATGTGTTTGAAGTAGTACCATAAACAGCACAGAGAGGGCTCTCAGTTGCTAGCCCCAGAAATGGAATTCCTCATTAGCAAAGAGAAGAGCTCAAGAGTTGCCATTGCACGAAAAAGTGCATATATTTAATTGTGTTTTACCCTTCAGAAAAGCATGTTTATCTTCGTTAAACTAGGACTTTAAACAAAGAAAGGTAAAGTATGCAATAAGATCAGCACCCTAGATCCACCACCTAACCTAATCCTTCCCTCAGTACAGAAAGCCTTGTTTAGTCTTAATCAACT
>VZSZ01005416.1:81182-92848 GCA_013398815.1 Ibidorhyncha struthersii | reverse complement strand
GAGTCCCCCACAGCTTCTAACAGCTAGCAGAGCTCAGTTGATCTAAATTAAGTATTTTGCAGAAGTTGTTCCGTAATAATAATCTTTATCACTTCAAAGGACTGAAGGTTTACTTGTTCATTTAACACTCTTTAGGGTTTGGGGTGGGGTTTTTTTTTCCCCCTGTTTATCTTTTTAAAGGCACCTCCAGTAACCAACTTCTAGCTTTCACTAGAGCCAAACAGGTTGAGCCAAACGGCAGCAGCTGGCCGGGAGCAAGCGGTGCTGGGTCCAGAGCCTCTGTTGAGGGCCGGGGCACAGGCCACCCGGCCAGCTGGGCCACCCCACCTCCTCCGGCACACAGCACCGGCTCTCGGCTAACGCATCATTCCCATGTCACTTGTTCCAGCGGCGCCATGTGACTGGGCCAGTGTCCAGGAACACAGCTACTAAATACAGACACTGCCAAGGCACGTCCAGGAACTGCCTCTGCCAGAAAACGAGATGAATAGAAATCTCTTCTCCTACCAGCTTTACTGCCTCTGCCTTTCCCCACCTTCTCTTGAACAGAAGGCAGAACTACACATTGCACATCTGAAGGAGAATTTTGAGCAGTAACACAAGGCAGAATCTGGTACTTAAAGCACTGTACCAGCTCTTGTTGCATTTCCACGCTGTATGAAAGTACTGACAGATCTCAGACCTTAATATCTCCTACGTAAATGAGCAGACCAGCACAGACATCACCACCACACCTTAGGGACGGTATCCTGAGGCACGGGTTTGGTTGCCTGCTCTTTCCTGTTCCTTCTCCCTCTTCTCTAAAGCCCTATTTTTTTTTTTTTTTGCTATTTATTAAGAAAAAGTCTGTATGCAGCTTTCAAGCCTCTGTTCAAAGGTGTAGTTTTACAATATGAAAATAAAAAACATGACTAAACCAATATTATTATAAATAAACACACATTAATGCCAACTAATACAGAGATACGAACAATGTTTGATGTTCAACACCCCCCCACCCCACCCCCATTTTTTTTCTGGTTAGCTGAAAAACACTCCTTTCGCTAAAACACACACAAACACCATCACTCAAAGTAACTGAACACACCTGCATACAAGCAGGAACAACTTCTTTACAAATTTCCTCCTCTCCTGCTATGAAAAGGCTACCTTCACAAGAGGACTTTGTAAACCACAGAGGACGTGGCATTCTCTCCCAAACTTTTCAGCCAAATAAGTTTAGGGTATTCTCTCCAGGGGTGCGGAAAGCATTGCAAATCCCCTCCTCGTCCTTGTTCTGAACAGACATTCCCACCGCACAAGAGAACACTCTCAAGCAGGGCTAGAGACAAGCGCTACCCCAGGACCCCATGCCCTTCTTCCAAGGGACACTGCTTCAGAAAGGGTCAGTTTCAACTAATCCAAAAATTCATATTTGGCAGCATAATTTCACTAAAAGAAAGAAATTTAAATGTTACCTGGTTCTAGGTGCATCCTCCCAAATTCTTAATATATGAAATTAAAGTTATCAGGTGTGGCTCTCTAGCAGTGCTGAGAGCTGAAGCAGCCCAGGTTTTTTTGATCAACGAACATAATATTGGTAAGCCCTCTGTAAATGGTTATGTTAAACTGTTGTAAGAGCAAGATGGTTTTCAATTCTTTTAAAATAGAAATTGTAACTGAAAAGTTAGTCTGCAATAATCAGGAAGGGAATGAAAAACTAAGTGTGTTGAACATTTATGAAAATTTACTGATTTACCCAACTGGCAAGGATATGGGAAAGAAAGAACACATACAAGAAGCCATGCTTTATCACCCAAAGTTGCTATAGCATGAACAGCAAAGTCCATCGCCTCTGTCTAGATGAATGCCAGGAAATCCTGACTTAGATTGAATGAAGTGATAATACAGACGGATATAACGTCAGCTCCGGCATTTTTCACTAGTTATCGCCAAAAATATGTTTTGCTCCTCTTGTTGTTGTGATAATTTGTCTATTCCATCCAAAACACTTTCCTTAACCCTCTCTTGTAGACACCATGGAAGGTAGCTTTCCAATAACTAGCATCAAATCTTGAAGGCTAATGTACACTTCTTTTCAGGTTTCACTGGAAAGGGAAAGAGGCACTACATCTTAGGATCCTGTGCAGAACATGACGGTAATTAAATCACTCATACCATAATACCTTCTCAATGAAAAAGACTACACTCAAAACCAACCAAACAAACCACAGTCCTGCAGCTGACTTGGCACAGGCAAACCTAACCTTGCTGCAAGACACTATGCAAGAGAGTTACGTTGTGTTTACCACCAATTGCGTAGGACTTTGCATGTATAAATAGTCATTAAGTTATGAAATAGCCTCCTCCTTAAAGCAGGCCAACCGCTCTAACTACTCACATAAGATCCTAAACATTTTCTCAAAAATACTGGTATTATATTAGACTTAAAAGTTTATACAGCCAGGTTTATACATAATTACAGTTGACCACACCCAGTAACACGCTAAGATTTGGCTGCCGAGTAGCAGTGTGTCAATCATGAAATATCTGGACAAAAAAAAATAGTATAAAAATCACAGAAAAAGAGCCAGTTCAACCTTGTCATGCAATAGGAAAACGCTTGACACATTGAAGATTCAGTGATAGCAACTAACTAAAATTTCAGTCAGCAAGCTTATGGACAATTATCTATTTAGACAGATTAGAAATCTTCCATCTCACAAGAAGGTAAGAATTGGTAAAGCTCCTTCAGTGTTCCCCAGTAAAACACCGTATAAGAAAGTCCTTTATAGTGGACCTGACTTTCTCCCGAGATGAAGTCTACGAGAACAGACTCACTACGAGCCTTCTTAACAATTACAGATTCAGGACAACTTCATTAAAAAACAAACAACACTCACTTTCTTTTCTCATCAAAACAGGGCCCAAGGATACGACTCCAATGAAGTCTATACTCCAGCCAACTTTTAATGCTTCAGTAATGCAAACTAAAAGCTACTGCTTCAATCAGACTTCTAGTTCACGTGCCAACACCCCATTTCAATACAAATATACAATTATTTCTTTAAGCAGTAAACAAGTTCTGATTCAGAGGTTCAAGTCATCTTTTACATTCCACACAGGTGTTTTCTGCTTGGAAACAAAGAAATCAGGCAGATGTAGTATCAATGGGTACACAGGTTCATTGAGTTGACCGGTTGTTTCAAAAAACCCATGTCCACTACAAAATACAGTGTTCTGTTCTCATTTTCCTCTCCATTGCATACCTACCCCTGGGCCTATTATCCAGTACAGCTATACACAGGCATTTTACAGCTACCGTAACTTGGAATAATATCTGAAATTGTTTTAGTGTTTAGTAAGCATGCTATATATCCACAGCCAGATGTCAAACATCTTTATAATCAGAGAGGGTTAATCTTTACAACTCTTTAACTTGATGTGATTTAGAAACTCTTAACAGTTGGCAAAACAGAGGTTAACACTCCTGAAGATGGCTACCATGTGAGAGCAACCTTCCTTCAGGCTAAAAGCCAAAATCAAGTAAGAGCTTAGACACATGTCACTACAGTTGCCTGCCAAGTGAACTGAAATGGTTACCAATTCCCAGCTCTTCATTCCAGCCTTCTCAACACAGCTGAGGACTAGAACATACGAGCCCTCCATAACCGTTTCTGCATGAAGTCCGACAGCTTAACCCAAACTACTGCAAGAGATGGTTACATCACTGACCTTTACATAGACATGAACAAGAAGGGCTCCAACACTCTCTATTCTATCAGTGCAACTGTGGAAGTGACAAACATCCAGCCAATAATTAATTTCAGTGCAGCATGGGAGAATGCAATAGCATCTTGTACCACTGCAGCCATTTGCCAAAACCAGAGCCTTAACACACATGGACTAACCCCACTGCTGTACAGCTGGGCAAAGTGGCTTCTGCACTTAACTCACTTCTTCCTTGTGCATGCACCAGGTCACCAACCTTCCTCTCCAGCAACTTCACAGGTCTCTGCCCAGCTTGTTCAACCCTGTCACGTTAAACAAACCAGGACTTCAGAAACAAAAGGCCCATGACCTTTCCTATAAGAGGATTTGTCTTAAAAAGCACAAGCTGGTTTAGACTGCAAGTTAGAGTGTGGAGCGTTAAATTTGAAGATGTTAGGTCATTTTCTGAGAACGTGAAAGGAAAGGCAAGGAAAGATGACAGATACAAACACTCAGATGATCAGCACTACTTGGGACGAGCTCATGTGCCCACAGAGAAAAACAGAAGACAGATGCAAAAATTTTTCTGAACATAAGCTAATTCCTTTGAGTTGCAGATTTAAAAAAAAATAATCCCTAACTGTCTTTTCCAGACCACAGAGGGCTTTAACATTACAACATTATGTTAAATTGTGTACAGTGATCCACATTCAGTGAAAAAATAACAATTTAAGAATAACCTGCTTAGAACTATGTATTCAACAGTCTGTAGATCATTCTCTCTGGCATTTCCTTCAAAACCACCATACGATGTACTCTGCTCAGATTTTCGTACCCCTGAAACTGTGCATTCACATATCCAGTTCCCAAAATTGAGTAATTTCAGGTATAGGATAGTATACGGATTCAGAATTCAGTGCAAGGACTCCACACACAACACCAGAGCACTGAGTTCATTCAAGCCACTGTTTTCTTTCATAAAAGTCAGTAAACTTCACGACAATAAAAGCTAAGAGTTATTATGCAAGAAACTTCCCGACTTCATTATAAAATATAAAGTACTATACTGCAGTAAAGTGTTCAGGTTTCTAATTTGAAACTGCTAATACCAAATTCAGCCTGTTAGCAACTCTATTAGAAAAGTAAATAAATATCGTCAGATTGTTTACTTAATACAGCTAATTTCATTAGCACGCATGAAACTCCACTGAGCACCTTGGAGGAGAAAACTTGAAGTGTGTGGCGCTGAGGTGAGAACATGCTGCAGAGAAAGCTCCATACTGATTCAGTAATTACATCACACACAGCTCAAGTTTCACTTCAGCACAGCCTATGGAAGGAAAATCGTGAGTCAGTTTGAACAGCAGCAAGCGTGACGTAAAAACCTTCGTGCCCATTTATCAGTGCAGTGCTAAGAATCTCACCAAGATCCAGGAAGCATACTGACTGGCAAAGCAGAGACATTTTGGCTGTTGGTCATGTAAAAGCACCAAAACTTGCCCTAATTGAAGTGGGGAAGGCACCAGCAATCTAACTGAAACTCCTAGGCTAGTCCTCTCTGTGCCTCCGAAGAATGCTTTGCCTTGCAGTCTTGTGACCTCAGTCTTGTATATAAAAACATGACATTGCTACAGTACTCGAGTGACAAATGCATACAAATAGGGCTAATGGAGTGAGGCAAGAAAGGAAGCGAGCACTGGTAAGACAAAGGGGAAAGCAGAACAGAGAAGAACCTGAAGATTAAGAAGTGGAGGCAGAGCACAGGCAGAGGAGATGATTCATGACAGGCAAAGCTGCAGAGCCAGGTGCATGCCTGTTAGTCAGACCAGCACTAATCTGACACTATCGCAGGAAGCGCGTGCAAAGGCACAGACACGTTTGCTGTCTTCACACAATAAGTCCCCAATTCAAAGTCCTCCTTTTCTCGCTTACTCTCTCTAGCGAGCCTGTTAACCACCATCCTACAGAACTGCAATCCTCATCTTTTGCCGAACAAGTGTACCCATGGAAACCTTCACAGAGCAAATACAGATAATTAGGATAGCATAAGAACATTCTTCTTATAACACTTTGTCTAAGCAGCATGCAAGACAACACTGTGCTCTTAATCAAGGGTGTACTTTGTAGAAAGAACAGTTGACAAATATGAAACACAACACACGCCTCCAAAACTGAGTTTTCTCTTCAGAAGCCACCCCAGAACATCACCAAGTTGCAAAGTAGATTACAGCTGAAAGCACAATTGTTAGTGTCAGAAGGAATACCTAAAGGAACAGGTATGTCACCAGGGTTTGTAGCACACATAGTCAGTATTAATCCAAAGAATTCTCTTTCCAAGAGTCCTCGGCAGCTTCAGTATTACGGAAATGCCAGAACAACAAATAAATTGCTTTTATGGAAACAATTACTGTTTTCTGGCCCCTCTGACCCCAGCTATTTTGTCACATCTATTCTCTCTGGGCTTTTGGTCTGCTGTTACTCACTGCTCAGACCAAAGCTAGAGCAAAAGGCCACTACCATGCACTGGAACACCTACATCCCACAACATCAAAGTGGGATGACATGACGACTAATAATTACACCAATTTTGACAAACCTCTTCCATCTTCCTTTCCTCTCAAGTTTTAATAAAGCTATTCTGCTACTTCAACTAAGTTTACATTAAAAAAGTTACAAAGTTTATGTGTTTACATAAAGCCAGCCTCTATGGGCAATAAATCACTGCATCAGCTTCTAAAAAGCTTCTCTATAAATTCAGTTTTTATGAATGAATGTCTACATTTTTCAGCCCCAAGCAGCCCTGTTTTCTCACATAAATCCATTTACATCAACAGACACATATTACCCTACAGCATTAGCATCGTTGCTTTAGACCAAGAAGGGGAGGTAGCTCCAAGACTTTCTGTTGCTACTATTCCCGAAATCACTTTCTGCTGAGTGTAGTTATGTGGCAGAGTAGTCACCTACCCCATTTCGGACACCTAAACAGTAAAAAATACCCTAAGAATAAGGAATGAAGCACCTACTATCCAATTGTGCATTAATTTAAGAGTCAGGCATATATAGAAAACACACTAGTAGCTGGTTATGCCACATGGGTAAGTTACTTATAAGTCAGAAATAAGATAACGCAGAGGCAAAACCAATTCGGTCAGTCAGGCAAGAATGCATCTTTTCATGGACTAAAATGAAATAACCAAGGTACATCCATCTCTCTCAAAACATCAGCAGCTTATGTAGTTCCACACAACTTTTTAGGCAACCAGAGCTGGGTGTGAGTGTCTTCTTGCAACTTTGAGAACAAGAGCTAGCATCAGAGCAAAGCTAGAAGAAACCACGAGGTTGTTCAGTGACAAAAGCGTGTAGGAGAGGGGAAATCCAAACAACTTAAGAGGAAGAATGGCCTTGGTTCCTGCAAAGCCCAAAAGCCAGAGGACTTGGGGCTGGTTTGTTTACTTCAAAATGGCCCCAGGCTGGAAGTGTGGTTTCCACGTCAAAAAGACCATACTTTCAATCACTTCCTAAGCTGTTCTCTTGAGTGAGACTGTCATAAATCTCTTTCTGCAGAACTTACTCTTTAGCTCTCATTACTGAGGAAAGGCTAATGACAGAGTAAGAGTATAATACTGCACCTTAAGGCTCACCTTCATCTGTCAGTGAAGAGGTACGTGGCTTAGACTTGCTGTTTAACCTTCCCTGCCCCCATGCTCAGATCTGGCCCTGGGCCGCATTGCCCTTCCTACAGCATATAAAATAGTGATTTTCTTTCAAATGCTTTTTAAAGGATTTAAAACCAGATGTTTAATGGTATTTCCACGTGTGAAGATGTACACGGGTGCTCAGTAGCATTATTGCTGTGTGGATGTCTACCAAGCTGCAAGAAGCTCAAGAGAAACCCAATTAGGCTACAAGCATTTACTGAGGTGTGTTTCATTTTAAGAAAGATATAACAAACTGACATGCAAGCAGGCTTAAAGCTCACTACCACTTTCTTTCCTTATTCAGAAGGTGGAACATTGCCAGGCTGGTAATAAATGCTGTGAAATAATGCTTAGCAAGTAGGATCTCACCAAGCATTTCAGCGCTATGACCAGAGGAATTACTAGTATCAGCTGCCAAACAAATGATCTCATATACCAAAGCTAACAAACTGTTACCAGATAGATATCCTGCAGTTACAACATGACATCCGCTCCATTACAGACACCAGAAGGAGCAGCTGATACTTAAAGCTGAAGAAACAGCCCATTTGCAAATTTCAGACACAGCTGAAATAACAATGTTTTTTTTTTCTTTTTATAGAATCCACATAAAATGAAGTTATTCCCTATTTTATGACATCCCTTCACTAAACATACTAATATCAAAAAAAATTTGATCAGAGGTTGCAATGCAGACATTACACATTGAGCAGTGAAGCACTTCGGTCTTCTAAAAAATCCCAAGGCATTTCTTTTCGTTCTTACATCCCTGGATATAGGTACTTCATTAAAAAAAAAGCCTAATGAAGACTGAAACTAGTGTGAAACCTTAGCCCTCAGTTTAAGGATAATGTCAATCTTTAATGTTGAAAAGTACAGAAAAGCACCAATGTGAATTCTCATTCTAGAATCAGGTAAACACAGTTACAGAGAACTGCTATGAATTTAAGTACAGTCAAACTATCTGCAACCCATATCCATTTCCTTAAAGCTGTCCCCTAATACCTTACTCAAATATATGCTTAGCACTTGAGACATTCTAGTCTTCGGACACTACATGCTTATGAAATACTCTACTTAAGCCCAAAAATTTAAAACTCACAGGGAGCAGGATGCTTTGGTTTTGCAGTAATAGCCACCATTCTGCTGAGCACATGACCCTGGTAGCACTCCAAAAATCTGTACAAACTACTCTAAATCAATCTTGTAAGGGAAGTAACATTTGATAAGGAAATAAGAAATATTAGGGGAATTTAGCCACACAAATACACATTTCTCGCACACAAAATAAGCAGCATTTCCTCAGTGTTAGAGGCTAAAAAGAAATATATTGAATTACAGCTACTCAAGCGTCTCTGTTGAAAGGTGTGTGTATGTACATATATTTTTCTGTATGCGCTATACACATATCCACACAAACACACATACAGATATTTTTAGTTAAGGGAAGCAAAAAGCAGTAGTAATAGAAACCAGAAGCTGAAGATCCGTGTATAAAACTGCTTAGAACAAATACAATGTCATGCTACTAATACCAATCCATTCTCCAGCCGGTTTAGAATTTCTCTTTTAAAAACAAAAAGAATTTAAGATACTCTAGAATTCTAACTACTACCCTTCTACCACTTCATACTTCCATTATTTTGAAGGGAGGCACAGGCCAGTAGAAAGTCTTACTATCCTAATAGCTCTATATTAACATCTACACCTCATGTTTACTTTCTCCTCACCCAGCAGGTAAGGGTTGTATTTACATGAACATGCAGTGCAGCCCAACAGGACTAGATCCACAGAAGGAATTAATTGGTGCTAAGGAGCTGACACCCACACTATACATGTTCTGGGGTTTTACTTTTGACCAGCTGTAGTCTGGTCCAGGGACTGAATGCCCATTAGTGGCTGGAGCACACTTTCTAATTTCATTCCATCCAACAGGAATACAGTTTACGCACTGAAGCCACTTGGCTATGTGAGCCAAAGTGCAGTGAGTGGAGACAATTGAGAGGTGTTCTTTAAAAGAGAACTCCTGATCCAAATTAAGATGTTAATACTCATGCATCCAAGAAACCATTTCCTGTGGCTCCACATTCAGCTACGGGCACCATGTCTCTCTTTCTCTTTGAGGCTGTGCCAGCTCATCCTGGTAAGCAGCATGGACCTTGTAGCGCGCTGTTTTCTTCAGAGCCCATGACAGGAAGCAGCACCGACATTTGGTCGAGCCTTAGCTCCTATTAAAGGGAAGGAGGCAAAAGAACAAGCACATGCAGTACTTGTTACAGGCAAATCTCAAGCCTGGTTGATGGCCCTCCGCAACAGAGCTTCTCCTGGTGTTCCTGGCAAGATTAGAAAATGCAAAGCTTCCTAACAACATACTTGAAAAAAGTATAAAAAGTTACTTGAAAAAAGTTTTTGAACCAAAACATGAAAAGGGAATAAAAATAACTAAAACCCTTAAAAGTATAGGCTTGCCATTAGAACAGAAAATGATCCTGCCACTTTATCTCTAACAGTGGCCAGCAGCATATGCTTAATACAGAAGCTACCAAAGACCTTTTACTTAGGTCCAATCACTTCTCTCCATTCAAACAGAGATTACTGTTCAACAGAAAGTCTATTAGAAGTGTTGTAGTAGAGCTTCTAGGACCCAGTAAGTATGCCCCTGCAGGTCATCAATAGATCACTAGAAAGAAAGAAAAAGCACTGCAGCACATTTAGAAGTCATAAGGAAGCAACTTAATGCACTACTAACAGGCGAAAAAAATAACTCACATGCAAAATGCCTCAAATAACCTTAATAACCTTAAGTTTGCCAAAAACTAATCAGATAGCAAGAGAACGGGGGAAAATGGTGGACAAAGAGTGATGAGTACCTACAGTAGTATTTTCATGATAACAGTTTTTGTTTGAAGTGTTACATCACTTAAATGTTATTCAAACTGAAAACTGAGCATGGGATATTTTACCTAAGAAACAGCAAGAAGAAAACAAATACAAGCCCTAACCTCGCAAAATACTCCAGATGGAGCAACCTTACTGATTGGGAGTGGGACATACTGTGCAAGGAATCTGCCGTCATGGAGACTCCTGACAAATCCAATAACCTTAAAACTAGAACTAGCAGCATTGGTCTCTGATACAGAGTATTTGCTAAGATTTTAAGTACAAGGCAAAACAACAGAGTTACTTGGGAATTGGCACTCATCGTAAATGTGGAAAACTTATTTGGTTTCTTTCAAATTAAAGGAGATATTTCATTCATAACGTGAATATATGCTATAAAAAGTAAATAGCAAGTATGGCATATAGACTTTACAGCCTCCCGAAATTCATCAGCCCTGTTCTCTGGTATGAGTGCAGCACCAGTATCGTGTCCTGACACCGTCAAAAGAATCGCCTTATAACCCAAACATCCTAATGCCATTTTGAGGTGACTCCGTTTTTCACCATGATCTTGCAGCTTTGGCCACACATACGGCCATGGCACACGCAGACTGTCTTTGACATCATAATGGCTCCAACGATTGTCACCTTTCATACTTGGCACTGTGGCACTATGTGGATCGAGATATTTTCCACCCCTCTCCCTTACCACTCTGAGTGGTTTCAGCTGCCAAAGCCCACAGTCCAATGCAATCCTGTATATGACCTGATCACAAGACCAGTCAACTCATGCCGAAGAGAAAAAAAAGACACAGCGCTTACCGGACACGCATGTGACAGTCACCGCGCTCACCAGGACCCCTTCGGTCTTGTGAGCACAACAGATGCTAAAAGTAACAAAGCTCCAAACCACCAGCCTGAGCAAAACGCTGTCCCCGAGGGTTTAGAAAACAGTAACAGTTCAATATCAGACAGAGATTACACATTCAAGCCCTGAAGCAGCAATAGCCACTAAATCTCACCTTTAAGCACCTGCGGTACCACAAGCAGGGAGAGCAGTGAAAGGTACCCAACGCCCCGCGGGTCACCCGGCTGCGCACGTGCATTTAGGTCACAACAATTAAGCCTTTTTTTATTTTTTTTTATTTTTTGATTTTTCCTGTGCTGCCGAGCCCCGAACGCGGGTCCCCACAGCCACCACAGGCGAGTGCCGGGGCGGAGAAGGCCCGCCGCCCCCCCCCACTCCCCAGCCTGCCGCTTCCAGCTCGGGTATAAAATGGCTGAGAGACCCAACGAGAGGGAAGGCGGGGGAACAGCCCCCGCCCGCGCGGCGGTGTCCCCCCCTCCCCCCCGCGGCCGGGGGTGCCCCCTCCCCGCGGGCCGCTCCTCCCGGCC
>VZSZ01005416.1:35233-72494 GCA_013398815.1 Ibidorhyncha struthersii | reverse complement strand
CTGTGCGGGCCGGGCGACGGGGAGAACGGCCGGGAGCGGCGCGGCTCATGCCCGAGCAGGGCCGCGGGGCGGAATGTTCTCGACGGGGAAGGATCGTTTTGGCTCCGGTGGCGCCGCGCCGGGCCGGGCGCTGTCCCCGCACGCACAGCGGGCGGCGGGGAGGGGGAGAAACATGGCCCCGCCGCGAAGGGGCCTGCTGTGAGGCGGGGGGGCGGGCCTCCCCGCCGGGCCCTGCGCGCTCCCGCAGAGGTTTCCCCGCCGGGCTGAGCAGGCCGGAGGAAGCCGAGAGAAAAGCAACATGGCTGCATAGGCGCCCCGTGGCTTCCCAGCTTGGGGAAGTATTCGCGGGTGATGCAGGGGAGCAGGTACATACCCCCCATCAGGGACCCCGGCGACACGCTCCCGTACGGCCTTGCTCTACCGAGCGGGGCGAACCGGCACCATATGGGTCCCCAGGGTACCGACGGCGGCGGCCGGCTCCGACACACGTGCTGTCGGTGTGCCCAGCTCGGCCTCGATGGCAGCGACAGGCTGGTGAGCCTGCAATGAGCGTCTGCACGCCGTTGACCCCCTCCGCCATGTCGCGGGGTCGTGCCGCGGCCTGGCAGGCCTCACCAGGCGGTGGGGCTCGGCCCAGGGACGGGCTCTGGCAAACCCGCCGTCTCCGCCGTTCTCTTGGCATCGCCCGTGCTGCCAGAGGTCATGCAAAAATCTGGGCAAACGGTCAAAGTGGAAATAAGAAAACAGCATCATGGAAGCTGGGGCAATATTGGGATATTCAGAATTCGCATGGGATAGATGCTGCCTTTCGGTTGGGATATTGCCTCTTATTTATTCATTCTGCTACTCAAAAGAATAAAAGAGGAACGTCTGTGAGATGATTTGCCTTTTACTGACTTTCAGTTGTCTAATTTGTTTTCATTTGTGTATTAATTAGAATTAATATATTTACATTTAGCCTCCGGTAGAGTTATGTTAACTAATTGACTGTGAGGCTGATGAGAAAACAGGAGCATCAACTGATGGCAGGTGCTAGGAGTGAGAAATACCTCTCTGAGAAGCCCGTTTGTGAAAAGATGAGAATTTGACACAGAATCCATTTATCGACTATTACAGGATTTGTTAGCTACTCAGGTTTCACTTCCTTTAGTTAAAACATGTACATTTTTTGATTTAACGATTGCTTGTAGCGTCTGTAACTGAAACAGCCATTATTCACACGCATGTTAGGTGTTACTGTGTCTTAGTAAAATTGGGACTTAGGAGGAGTAAGGTTGGTATACATACTTGGCATAAGCTTTTTGATTAAATAGAAGTCTCCACAAAACAGTATTTTTTAAATTGTATCTATTTTTGATTGAACAGGCTACATATGTACGTTAAAATAGACGTAAGTATGCATGTTAAAATACATTATTTGGCTTTAATGTGTGTGTGTGATTTCCCATACTTTCTTTTGGCAGAAAATGCATTTGGCATTTTTGGTAGTTTTGGGCAGAATCTGTCTTTATTCCCCCTAAGTTATTCTTGGTAGTGGAATTCATTGTTAACGACCTTGCTTAAAACCTAATGTAACTCTGCCAGTGACTGCCATGGAGCAACCCCAAAATGTAAATTTAATAGTAATCTAAATAAAAATAATCAAGTCTGAAACATTGATTTCCTTTGCCCTGTAATGCTCAACACATCACCATGCCAAGGACAGGACTTAACAACAGGTCTCACTCTCTCTTTGTCATTTCAGTTGGACGCATTGTCTTTGAATTATTTGCTGATGTTGTACCTAAAACTGCTGAAAATTTCCGTGCGTTATGTACAGGAGAAAAAGGAACAGGGCCTACCACTGGAAAACCTCTCCATTATAAAGGATGTCCTTTCCACAGAAGTAAGTTCTATGAAATCCTCCCTTTTCCTGTTGGTAACAGAAGTCCTCCATTAACAGTATTTGAAATAATGTTAAATAATATTTTAGGCACTTGTTTAAGAAGTATCGTGAGTGAAAGTAAGTTTTTGACTTTTTGGTGCTCCTAATGACTAGATGTTTTTACTATGTATTGACAATAGTAAATTATAAATTTACTAGTAAATTAGTAAAACTAGTTTACTATAAGTTGTGAACAGGTTGAAATGGATTTCAGGTAGAGGATTAAACATCAAGTGATGTCCACTTAACTGAAAAGGAGTACTTAGGGGAGACTTGATAAATAAAAGGTGGTTTTCGGTTTTATTTAGGTGCAGGTGCTGGTGACAGGGATTGCTCTTCATCTCTGAATTGCTTTTCTTCATGCCTTTTCTGCCTTGCTGCTGTATTTTATAATTATTTTCTTTTACAGTTATTAAGGAATTTATGGTCCAGGGTGGAGATTTCTCAAACCAAAATGGCACAGGTGGAGAAAGTATATATGGTGAAAAATTTGAAGATGAAAACTTTCATTATAAGGTACTCTATTGTAAATACTGATTGTATTCAATTTTTGAAGTTTCAGTGATTTTTATTTTTCTTCAAGTTCAGAATTAGTGCTTTTTAGTTCAAGGTTAATATATTTTTAAGCGGTGGTGGTCGTGGTTTAGGCCAAATCGGCCACTGGGGACGTGGGGGACCCCAGGTGGGACCAACAGATACTTCCCTCTATGCCTCTTCAAAGAGAGTGGCAGAGGAAGGAAAAAGAGACTTATGAGTTTAGAAGGAGCTAAACTACTTTAATGAAATATTAATAATAAAATACAAAGGAAATAATGAAATACATACAGAACCGTATCAAGCTCCCAGGATGACAATCACAGCAACAGCTGGCGCTGGGGAAGTCCCAGGCCGCACTCGGTTACAGACGGGAACTGGATTCTGGATCTGGGTTCAGGATCGGGGTCAAGGGCAGACGAACAGAGTCCTCCTCGGACATCTGCCATTGAAGAAAGAGAGCTGAACCTTTGATCCCTCAGCTTTTATACTGAGCCTGAGGCCCATGGGATGGAATACCCTGTTGGTCAGTTTTGGGTCACCTGTCCTGTCCGCTCCTCCCCGCAGGTGGGACCCCTCTACGCTTTTCCGCTTCCGACCCTCCAACGGGGCAAATAGCAAAGTGAGCTGCCCTTGGCTGTTACAGCAATGAGTATAAGCAGGAGCCTCTCTGCATACCATGCCTGGGCACCGGCTGTAAACATTGGTCTTATCACTCTGAGAGCGAACATAGTCTGCACAATATGCTGTTAATTTCAGTAGTTAGAAGAGGCCCAGCTAAGAAGCAAAGTTACTGAACAAGATTGGTCCTGTTTTACCTCAGACCAGGACAGGTGGAAAGAATAAAGCAAGAGAGTCCAAACTAGTTTGTCCTTAAAGTTTTTGTTGAATACAGAGCAGATACATGTATGAATACATACAAAATGAGGTCAACCTTATTAAGACCAAGACAACAATAGTTTAAATTTTCTTTTTAATTGCACCCTCAGAAATTGATTTGAAACAATTTTTTAGTTTTCATTGAAGTAGGGGTACTATTTTAAGAGTGGCAAATTTTGTCACTTTGAAGCATATACACTATATTAGCATTAAATGGATTTTATGCTTTTTTTTTTGGTATATTAATAACAGTCATAAGATAGATGTGCGAAATACCTTTCTTATTTAAGAAGTGGGGAATCCATGGTATTAATTAATCCAAAGGAAAATTTAAAAGAAAGCATTTTTCCCACTGCTTTTCACCATACTGTACAGCAGGTCTGTGTACCTTAACCCTACAGTTTATATACAGTATTTGAAGATACCCAAATTTAAGTATTACCTGTACACTGTGACTTAGATTTTTTGGCTAGCAGACCTAGCTATTCTGGAGAAAAGTGGCAACCATAATAATTGTTCTGAGTGCTCCTATATGTTCTCAGCTGTATGTAAAGGGCTGCATGGCCGGAAGAAATCCCCTGTGCTTGATCTATCAATAATCACATCGTGAACTTGGGCAGAAATACTACCTGGAAACAACAAAAGTAACATGTTCCACAAGTACCTGTTACAACAGCGAGGACACCCACTACTTTAAGTGTAGCAATTCTCAGGACTGGCATTAGCTGTTTGCATATCGTGTTATTATGTGATAGCATATGAATGACTCCTCAACAACACTCACTAAAAAACTTACATTGTTGTCCTGTGGTTAAAACAAAGCCCTGACTGCAGTTGTGGTTGCCTCCAAACGGTATTTTAGGAAAAGAAAATATGGCAATCCTCCTCTAATCAGACATCAGAGGTCATGACCAAGTTCGGAGCAATAGCTGGAAATCTAGCTCCAGAATTCATCGTGGAGTTAATTACAGTTGTGAGAGATGTTCTCTGTAGTCTGATGCTTGCTATGGTGGTGCTTACAGCACTGCTGCTTAAAGTTACTCTTCTGCATTGGGCCTTGTCAGAGGACCTCTAGCTCCCTGAAGGAGGAGACTCTGTCATTGTCACTTTTTTGGTTGTACTGTCAAGTGAGATCTGGAGGTAAAAATGAATGGAATGCAGCTGATCCCCATTTCTGTAATTCTCTGACTGCTCAGCTATAACAAAAGCTGTCAATGTGCCAGGGATGAGTTGAAGAACTCACTTGTACGGAGTCTGGGAGGTCAATTCCAATCATCTGTTGGCCAAGCGTGTTAGGATTTTAGTGGGAGTTAAGATGCCTCTACTATGTAGAAATTCACTGGATCTTACACTGAATCTAGCAGTCCTGCAAAGTGTCCGCTGTCTCGGACAACAATGAATTGGTTTTGTTGACACTTGAGGACACTGGAGCTACTTGTTTGTTCTTGTGTTGGTTGTATGGTTTCCTGTAAATTGCGATAAACTGCAAGACTTTTTGTCATCTTACCATGTCAGATCAATCCCACTAGACTTTTTTTTGGTGTCACTTCTGCAGCTAGTGGCTGTGCTGTTGAGGAACACACAATTTACAGTCCTCAATCAGTGTTGTTACCATGGCATAGTTTTGCAAGCCTTGAATCTGTCAGAGAATCTGATTTTGTCCAGTCTTTTTTACTTGCTTTATAAGTCTATAAAACGACAAGCAGAAACCATAATGGGAAAGATATTCTGTCTATCTGCAGTGTTTTTCAAAACACTCATGGCAAGAAAATGCATGAATGACAGCCGTTTTGTTTATAAATAGGGACTCTCATCATGGGACTAATGTTGAGACATGGTCCCAAATGAAATTGGGTTGCATGTAATGATCAGGGCCACCAGCCTGCCGTCCATAACTTTACAACTTGTCCACCAAATCGTTACAGACAAAAGGTAAATGTGCGGGTGTAAGGCAACACTGTAGCTTATTGTTAATTGGCTCTTTGTTTACAAACCGTTGTTGTCTAGCATTAGTTGTAACTGCAAAAAAAAGGTAAAATTTACAGGTCTTATTCTGCCTCATGGGCAGTGAATCAGTGACCAGCCTCAAATGGTATTTGCAAAAATCTCCTATGGAAGAACCCCGTCTGAAACTTGTTTGTCAGCAACTATGATGCAAAATGTCAGGTGTTTGTTTTGGAGGCTGCATTCCTGCAGGCTTGCTACCACATGCCTTCTCTTGCCATGGAACACAGGCTTCCACTCTGTCATTCCCAGGATGAGTTTCAAGATTAGAAGAGACAAAGCCAAGATTATTCCAGTAGCTTTCTGTTGGCTAGGTGCAATTCTAGCTCTCAGCTGTACAACTCTTTCCCAGAGTTCCTGAGCCAAATCCTGGTTGAAAGATTCAGACTTACTGTGCCGTACAAAGGAACTGTCGGAGCAGCCAGGCATCAGGTTAGGCAAGCTAAAGCCCAGATAGAATTAAATCTGGCCAGGGACATCAAGGGCAACAAGAAAAACTTCTGGAAGTATGTCAATGAAAAAAGAAAGACTAGGGAAGATGTGGGGCCTCTCTGGAAGGAAGCAGGAGACCTGGTCACCCGGGATATGGAGAAAGCTGAGGTACTCAATGGCTTTTTTGCCTCAGTCTTCACTGGCAAGGGCTCTAACCACGGCTGAGGTGCTGGAGGGTAGGGATGCCATCCAGAGGGACCTTGACAGGCTTGAGAGGTGGGCCCATGCCAACCTCATGAAGTTCAGTCAGGCCAAGTGCAAGGTCCTGCGTGTGGGTCGGGGCAATCCCAAGCAGAAATACAGGCTGGGCGGAGAATGGATGGAGAGCAGCCCTGAGGAGAAGGACTTGGGGGTGTTGGTAGATGAGAAGCTCAACATGAGTCAGCAGTGTGCACTTGCACCCCAGAAGGCCAGCCATATCCTGGGCTGCATCAAAAGAAGTGTGGCCAGCAGGATGAGGGAGGTAATTCTGCCCCTCCGCTCTGCTGTGGTGAGACCCCACCTGGAGTACTGCGTTCGGTCTTTGGAGTCATCAGCACAAGAAGGACATGGACTTGCTGGAGTGAGTCCAGAGGATGGCCATGAAGATGATCCGAGGGCTGGAGCACCTCCTATGAAAACAGGCTGAGAGAGTAGGGGTTGTTCAGCCTGGAGAAGATAAGGCTCCAGGGAGACCTCATAGCAGCCTTCCAGTATCTGAAGGGCACCTGCAAGAAGGCTGGAGAGGGACTTTTTCTAACGGCATGTAGCGATAGGATGAGGGGTAATTGCTTCAAAGTGGAAGAGGGTAGATTTAGATGACATATTAGGAAGAAATTCTTTACTGTGAGGGTGGTGAGACACTGGAACAGGTTGTCCATAGAAATTGTGGATGCCCCATCCCTGGAAGTGTTCAAGGCCAGGCTGGATGGGGCTTTGAGCAACCTGGTCTAGTGGGAGGTGTCCCTGCCCATGGCAGGGGGGGTCGGAATTAGATGATCTTTAAGGTCCCTTCCAACCTAAACCATTCTATGATTCTATGATATGACTGGATGAATACCTCAGGCAAAGAGTTCTCCATACCACCATGGAAATCTGAACACTGTGAGGGAAAAGTTTTCAAAACAACAGGTTCTTCAAAGTAGTAGTAACTATAGGGACAAACCAGATGCTTAAATACAGCTGTCTCAAACTTTTGTGTCAAACTAATCAAACTCCAATTGAGCTCAAGGTCTACTTCACAGCAGTTTCAGCTTCCATCTCCTCTGTGTTGTTATACTTTTTTTTTTTTGTCCTCTGCCCCTCCCCACAGTATCAAGTTTCTTAGGAATACCACAGCTGGCATGCTTCAGTCATGTACCAGTGTCTTGGTATAACATACTGACTTGTGTTAAACAGAGTTCCTTGCACTTAATAAAGATAAACTTGGGGATAATAATATCTTAATGACTGTGTCATGAGAGTTTAACAAGAGATTCACAACATATATAAAAAGTACATTTTTGCAGTACAAGTGAAAATGAAATAATCTATGTGATGGAGCAAGATAATTCTAATTTCAAAGAAGGAAAAAGTTCTTATGGGAAACAAGATAAACAATATCTTCTCATGTTGGATTGTTTAATAAATTTTTGTTAGTTTGTGGCCTAGTAGCATAAGCTAAAATAATTAGATGGTTAAAAATCCCAACAGAATAAAAACTGTCTCTCTAGGAAAAGTGAAGGAGTTAAAAAAACCTCACCAACCTTTAAATAATAAAGACCACAGCCCCCTAAAACCCATGGTTCTACAACATACTTCGTGTGAGTAGGCCTTGCAGAATTAACACCTACCTGTCTTGACAGCGTAACATTACAGTTGGTTTAAGTGGTGTTTTGCTTTGTTTCTTGAGGCCACTGGTCTTGAATAATCCAGTGAGGAACTTCACAAATCTCTCAGGTGATCTGTCTAAACCCAGCAGCTGTGCAGGGGATTGAGCGCACAAGAAGCAGACAGGAGTTACAGCATCAAGTCACACACGTGGCTCTGCTTGCCTGACTGCTAGGCGGCAAGTAAAGATGCAGAGCTGGGCGATTTGCCCTCTTCAGTCGTGATAGGTAGAATTAGTTGCCAGCTGTACACAACTGTCATGTAACTGTCTGGTTTACCAAGTTGTCACGGTGGCTGTCCTTGCTGTATATATTAATAGCCTTACAGAATCTTATGTACGGTTTTAGAACAGATCTTTTATATGTTGGTTGTGATATTTTTTTTTTCCCAATGCAGCACGATAAACCAGGGCTGCTGAGCATGGCAAATGCAGGACCTGGTACTAACGGCTCACAGTTCTTTATTACAACGGTGCCTACTTCTCACCTGGATGGGAAACACGTGGTGTTTGGCCAAGTGATCAAAGGAATGGGTGTAGTTAAAATATTAGAAAACGTTGAAGTAAAAGGAGAAAATCCTGCTAAGGTAAGCAAAATCCAAAGCATTTAGGGATTATGTTTATTCTTCCATTATATGATGTATATTCATTTCTTCCAAATGCATGGTGTAATGTTTAGAACTATTAAATGTTAACCAGTTATTTTTACTAACAGTGTTAATTTCCATTTTATTGTACTTACTAAGAGACTTTTGTTCTTTTGCTGTAAATTTCCCCCGCACAAACGATTTATTCAACACAGTTGTGACGGTGGAAGCCTTCGTCAAGGTGAAGGTGGAAATGCACAGCTAGAAGTATAGGTTGGGTGCCGAAATTAAAAGGTGGAATTCACAACCCTACCTAAGCGTGATATGTAATCATATCACGATAAAGAAGTCATCGTATTTCTGGAAAAGCAATCAGTGTGTAGGCTGCATCAGTTTGTGGTGGTTTGAAAAGTTAATACCTCTGTTACTTTAAAAGACTTGGGAGTCTGAGAAAGAACCATCTTCTCTAATGTAGTAGAACTTCCATGTCTTGTGTTTTGCTGCAGCTCAGCTTGCTGCCAGTTCCTCTCCCAGCCTCTCTGTGGAGCATGGGTATGGTGTTCTTGGAATGCTGCTCCTCTGAAGGCAGCACTTTCTGTGATAAAAGCCTTTTGATGACGATCGGCTAATGATGTGATGGGTTTCTGAAATCAACGCACCCAAACAACAGATGAAAAAGCGTTTTTACTGAATTTCAAAGAGCACTCAGAAGCTGTGGCTTTTTTGGGGGGGAAATTGTCTTAATAAGCAATACAGCTACGTACACTTTATTTTTTCAGTTGTGCGTCATTGCAGAATGTGGGGAACTAAAGGAAGGAGATGACTGGGGCATTGTTCCCCAGGATGGATCTGGAGATGCTCATCCAGATTTTCCTGATGATTCAGATATAGACTTGAAAGATGTAAGTATTTTTCTTTTAAGATATTTTACAGAATGCAAGACTTGTAGATAATCTGAGTTACATGGGGTCTGTGATGATGTTCCCTAAGCCTTTTTTCTTAAGAATTGATCAAGGTCCTGATTAAATGACGACATTCAATTTTAGGAAAGAGAATGCTGTGGGAGATCATCGTTATATCTTTTTTCAGTGCTAGTTGCAGCTGATTTTTTCCCCACTAACTAAAAATACAATTACTTACAATTATTACACTTAATTTCTTTCTCTCTTCATTTCTTTTTACTTTTGTTTGCACTGTAGTGACCGATGGCTAACTTAGTGTTTTACCTACACACTTTTTCTGTGCAACTTTTAAAATATCCACCTTTAAAAAGATTTTGTCTTACTTACTAGAAACAATAAAAGATGACTAGAAATAATATAAGATGAACCTCTTAAAAAGATTTTTACTACGTCAGAGCTAGTTGTTCTCAATTCCCAGTAGTTGTTTGCTTTTCAAGTTGTTCAAACTGAAGGAAGACCTGTTGTTGAGAGTTAGGGAGCAGACTGGTGAAAGCAGCCCTTCTGCAGGCTTTTACTTTATCATGGAAGTGAAATAGACAAACTGTAAGTCAAACACTGTTTTGTGAGAGGGGGAAGAAAAGGGGGCTGCATGTGTAGATTCCAAATACAGAATTAGAAATAGAATAGTAAAGAAAACCAAAATGCTAGAAACCCGAAACTCCTTGTATCTGGCTGTTGAAAAGCACTTCAACTTGTGAAAATGTTTTTGGATAGCATTTGCTGTGGTTCAGAACTGAAGTTGGCAGGCATCTGCCTCCTTTAACCTTAAACTTGTTCATATAAACTAACTACAGAAACCATGGTGCCATTGGTCTCAAGCTGTGATCAGTTTTGGTTGTTTTTTTTTCTCTGAGGTCATTAGTTCTAGTAGGGTAGAAGTGTAAACTGATAGTGTTACAAACAGCAATATATACATTTGACAGAACTTAAGACAACTGTGGTATAGACAGCAGTAACTATAAACTGTTTATTGCCACTGGAAAAGTAACTTAACACTTGAAATGTATGCCATTCTGGAAGCAGAAATGATGGATTTGATAAAGACAGGCAGTTGTTCTTTTTCTCCTTCTATAGAGGATTAAGTGTTTTGAGAGAAGAATTGTGTTGATACGACTTCTAGTTTGAGAGCGTGCAGAGATCAGGTGACTAAGACCGGTTTGAGAAGCAGAAGACAAAATTTTCTTGGCAATAAGGCAGTCTTGGTTGAATACTTTGATTGTTAACGTCTTCTTGTCTATGAATAATGGTCAACACCTTTATATATAGCTCTGTGTGGGTAGCAGCATTTAGCGCAAGGAGTTGAACTGCTGTGTTGTCTGTGGTATTTTCTCACCTTTTATACTGTAGAAAACCCGTTAGGAATTTCGTCTTTCAGACTATTGTGTTACATAAAGTAGAGAATACTACAGGAGTGGTTTGAAGCTAGTATTTGTCTAAAATTGGAATATTTTTATTCTGAGACTTTATAACAATCTTTGAAAGAGGATGGACATGGGATCCTACTGTTAAACATTAAGTAATTCAAGACTTCTTTCATAAGTACATTCATACTTTATATTTTCCATCTATTTTATTAGGTTGACAAGATTGTGGCCATAGCAGAAGACATAAAGAATATAGGAAATACTTTCTTCAAATCGCAAAATTGGGCAATGGCAGCTAAAAAGTATAGTAAAAGTTTACGGTAAGGCTATCATTATTTAATCAGGTAGTTCCTGTAACCCAAATTAATACTGCTGTCAAGCAATGATACCTGCATTTAAAAAGTGCCTGTTGCTGTGCTCTTTTATTTTTCTTTCTTTTTAAAAAAGAGCCTTCTGAATCTGGAAAACATTTGGTTGATTTTTAGTTATTCATTCAAGTAGGTCTTCTGCTCATTGCTGGGTAAGAGCTATAGGCAGGAAGTACTGTTTAGAACAGCCTAAATGTTCCTTTTTTAATACTGTGGCTGATCTGGTGCATAACTGGGAAGAAAAGCACAATAGTATACATGGGGTAGTTAATGGACAGGAAAGGAGGGAAATACTTTTTCTCTGATTTCTGGAAAACAGCAGGTTTAGGAAATGGGTAAGTTCAAGAGAGAGTGCCCCAAACATGANGGCTCCATACCATCATCCTGACTCCATGTATAATTCAGACTTGCCTTCAAAACCATGGTCTTTCTGCTCTTGTTTCCATATTGCTCCTTTCTTGTTCTCATGCTTTTTGTTTTATGTATATGAGCTTCTCCTAAAAACTTTTAAGTTATACTGACCTTTATCCCTACCTTCTTAATGATCACTGGTTAACTAGTAGTACCAATAATGAAAGAAAAGTATATCAGGCATATTTAATGCTTGAGCTGAGGTTTTTAACTGACTGGGTTTCAAACAAATTATGTCTTTCTGAAGCATAAAACCAAATCCTTTAATTACAGGTATTAACCCAAGATGCGATGTCTTCCTTTGCCCTCAAAAAGCCTATCATAGGCCAACAGAAACCTGAACTAAATAGGATTTCCATGTAAACCTTCTAGAAATTGTACAGCAAAAAGGCTGGAATGGATCTTTAAGGAATTTTGTGTTGTATCTGTCCATTTCCTCCCCCTGTTCTTAGGTAAATACCAGGTATAATTATGCCATCCCTTACAATTAGTTGTCTTGTTCACTCTTCAGCACACCCAATGAAGGCTCTTCCAGTTTGAGCAGACAGCTTCTGTTTGGTGCTTATTTGTCCTTGTGGATGGAAAGGATAGTAACTTTTCTAGACTAAGAAAATCTGATCATTCTAGCTCATCTTTATAAGGTCATACTTATGTGGACATGCCCTGTTTTTGTATCTTAAAATCTAATACTTAATGTAGGATGGTGTACTTTAGCTGGCACTTTGCCAGAACTGATGGGACTAGAGTAGCTCTCATTGTCTCCCATATCTTATGTACAACTCACACAGGAAACCATATGGCAATATTGTTTTTTCTTTTTACCAACAGTAACCATTATACCCTTCCATTCTGTTTCTTGTCTTATTGCTGCTTAACTGCTTTTTAAAATTTATTTTATATGTAAGAATTGATGCTTTTTTTGTCAAAATGTATTACTTCCTACTGTCCTTCTTGATATTCATCTTACTGATTTCTTTGACTTGGAAGCTCTAATTTTGTTTCCAGAATGGTTGCAGTCTTTCATGGTTTTGTATAATTTATAAATATCAGAAGTGTCTTCAGTCTGTTTTGAACATAACACAGTTTTTTATTGTAACTCTCCTTAGCTTTTTACTGTTTTCTCTCTTTTCTGGTTCTCATCTGTTGCATGATGCCCAGCAAGTGGAAGAATCACTGGGACTATGTCTAATTTACTTTTGAAGTATTGCTTATTTCTGTGGTTCAAAGCTGTATACAAACCATGCAACACTCAAAAGATAGGGCATGCAAAAATTGAACTTAGGCAGTGATCTGCAAAGACATGATTTTTATTTTTTAAACAAAACCCACAGAAGTTCTATCAAGTAGGCCATTAAAAGTTAGGACTTCTATATCCACAACAGGCCTTTGCCACTTGAAATGAAAAACATTAGCACATTGTAAATGAAGAAGAATGAGGTGCAGCTTGCTTATCAGTTTGCCTGTGAAACAGAGGTGCAGTAAATGATGTGGCTTAGCCCTGAACCAGTGTCAGTTTTGAAGTTCAGGAAAAAAGTCATGAAGGAAGACAGTGGAAAGAAGGTGGGGTTACTAATGGTCATAAACACCCTCCTTTACAAAATGAAGTTAGCTTCAGCTTTTAGCCATAAATGCCTAAATTAATTAAGATATTACTGAGGGAACTGAAGAAGAGATGAAGGTTCCTATGAATGAGGACGATGCAGTGGTCCTGTTGATTTCTTGCCACTGATGAGCAACATGTTTTTTGAGAATAAAGTCATTGAGATAAATTCTAATGGTTTCATGCCATCTAGAATAGCCTGAGAAAAAGAACGCTGTTAGTACAGTGGAGGGATAGGAGTTACAGGAAGACATTTGCCAGCGAGTTCATCTTTTTTGTCACGGTAGGTCTTACACATTTAGTTTAATAAATATTTGTAATAGTGGAATTGAAGCTGCTTTAAAAATACCAATTTAGAGAGGCCAGTTTACACATACCTGCGGACAGATAGCTAAGGGCAGAACAGAATGGAAGGTGCAACTAATACAAGTTCTTTGTAAATCTGTTTTTCTGCAGGTATGTAGAAGCTTCTGAAGCAGTGGCAGAGGAGGCAGACAAACCAAAGTTAAAGACTGTTGCTTTGACCTGTGTTTTGAACATTGGCGCTTGTAAACTAAAACTGTCGGATTGGCAGGGAGCCATTGAAAGTTGTTCAGAGGTAAATTTAATGTTTAGTATTTTGATTAACAATTGGCCTATATAGAAAATGGGGACTGAAGCAACAAAGCTTTAAGAGTTTTCTGACAAGCTTATGATTTGAAAGTAAACAAAGTAGAAGGCTGATTGTGAAGTTATTACTAACTTTCCAGTATGTGGCTTTTTAAAAAGATTTTGAAATTGAGATGACTAATTAGGAACAAACAGAAGAGGGCTGTTTCTTACTGCCAGAAAAAAACCCGCACACTGTGTCATTGTCAGTTTTGTTTCCTTAGAGCAGAGCTAATTTTTATATTACAGAGTCAAACTGTCTTCAGTGAAAGAGGAATACTTTTCTCTGGAAGACTAGTATAAGCAAAACAGTTTACTTGCTTTTAGATTTGATCATCTTGTATTTTATTAATTGAAGTGACTTTTCTAACTAAAGTCCTTTCAGATAGGCTTAGTGGTGAAATGAAACCAGTGAATAGGAAGAAAGAAGGAAGGAAACAATAAATATGGAAATACTGAAAAATAATAGAATTCAAGAAAAAAAGGAACAGTGACACAGACATAATGACAGCATTTAGTACATTTGAGGAAACTTTAAATAATTCAGTCAGTAAAACTCTGAAATTTTGAAGGAAACAGAACAAATAATGCTCTTACCTGTTAGCAGAGGATCCTGAACAGCATCTCCTGGGGCTTCCTGCTGAAAGCAGAAGTCTCAGCTAATCTGCGTGTGGGGGGTCTTTGGAGAGCTGGCTTGCTTTCTAGCCTGCCGATGGCATTAACACATGGAAAACTTTCATAAACCCATCTTCAGAGTGGACAAATGGGGGATGGGGAAAGACAAAAAAAATACAAAAACTGTACGATGTGATAGCTGTCATTTGGAAAAAGGTAAAAATTGAAACAGCGTTTAAAAGTGTTACAGATATAAACTGTTAACCATAATAGTTGCCAGTGAGGGAAACAAGCAACTTCCTTTTTTTTTTTTTAATTACAGAATTGTTAGATAAAGGCAACTCCACAGCGGTAACAGACTTCTGTAATGTATCTAGCTTATGCCTTATCACATGTTAAGTGGTGTATCAATGCTTTAATCAGAACACCAGTTTCCTAAGATTAACTGGTAGAGTTCAAGGTAATTGTTAATGAGAAACTATAGACTTTCACTTTTATGATTTCCGAAGGCCAAAGGTGTTGTAAATTAACAGCCTGTAATACATGCACTATTTGGTGTAAATAAGGAATTGGGACCAGCTGAACCTATTCAAACCAACCTTGCTTTAAAATAGCTGTAAGCACAGTGGCTGAGCTAAAAACAAGGACTGCTGCCTGTGTGTACACAACACTGACACCTAATTTTCTAATTGGTGACACAGAAGAGGCTCTAGAGCAGACAGCTCAGGATGAGTGCCCAGAGTAATACTTCCCTTACATGAAGAGCCAATACTGAAGTGATTTGAAAAAAATCTGGACGCGTTGTCTAATGTCTCTAAAGCCACACATTCACACAATGAGATTTCCTCTAGTCGCTAAGCAACTATTATTTTTTAAATAATGAAAAAAAAGGCACACTATAGAACTATCTGCAATAAGAAAAAAAAAGTGTGATCTTCACAGGCAAGAAAACAAAACACCTAGCTAGCCAAATTAACTGAGGTACTTTGAGTAAGAAATTTAAGTAATCAAATAGCAGAACAATCTCTTTGCCCAGCCATTGTATTCCCTCTTTTGATATTGTCATATTAGAGCTGGCATATACACATTAGTGAAACCATTCTGCTCAAAAAAGGCATAATGACTGGAACTTGCCAAGGTTCCTGAAGCATGAGATGGATTGCTTGCATGTATCTTTCTAGCCTACAGTGAAAAAAAGCTTTACAGGAAACCTGCCTCTTTATGATGCCATTTGAGGGTTGATTTTTTTTGGTGTGACAAAGCTACAATATAGAGAGTTGTACAATGAGACTCAAGGTTAGGATAACTTGAACTGCAGCAACACCTTCACCTTGACAGAGATAGCCATATACACACACACAGAGGTTCCATTTTATCCTCATGTATGCTCATCCTTCACAAAAGAGCATTTCAGGTGCAGCAGTATTAAAACTGATTAGCTAGCTAGTCAGTGTGCTACGATATACCATTCCTTTTTACACAGTTAATGTTTTGACAGCTTACCCTCAAACCAACTGGGGAGACTGTCTGCTGGTGTGAACTGTACCATTTGTGGAGATGGGAGGCTGTGAAGTATATGAAATGTTAATGTGACAATTTTATTAAATTTACAGGCTCTTAAAATAGATCCAGCAAATACTAAAGCTCTCTACAGACGGGCTCAAGGATGGCAGGGAATAAAAGATCTCGATCAGGCATTGGTAATGATCACAGTATTTAATATATATTTTTTAAATCTAAACAGTTCATCAGAACATTAATTTATACTTCCCTTTTATTTAAGGCTGATCTTAAAAAGGCTCATGAAATAGCCCCTGAAGACAAAGGTAAAATAAAGCTGTTTCTTTATAATTCTTTCCTTTTCTTAAAAAAATGGAACTAAGTAACCAGGGCAGTATTTAGTAGGACATCATACCAGTGTGATGCTTAAAATGCTGGCTTCTAGCAGCTTAAACACTGATGTATTGAGCAGAGCTTGCTAAGGTGGAAAACCTGTTTTTATACAGCAGTGATGCTTCTCTTGTGCTGGGAAACCTGCTTATGTAGGCCAACAGCATGCATTGTAAACCATCTCCCTATCTCACAGGGGTCTTACTGACTTTCTTAATTTCCTGGTTTAATTGGATAAGATTTTTAACCCATAAATTCTGTGTTGGCACCAATGCTATGCTTGCTACACCCTCCTCTACCTGGTTACCTTACCAGCTGAAACAAAGTAAGGGACAAGGGTTTTTTTTGCGGCTAGTACCTGACCTAATAGAAGATTAAATGCAGTTCTATTACATGAAATAACATGGTAAATTGCAGCAGTGGGAGCTGGTCTTCACATGTTAGGAGACGTAATGTAAAGAGATTACTATAACTCTATCATGGATTTTCTTTTTATGCAGCTATTCAGACAGAAACACTCAGAATCAAGCAGAAGATAAAAGCCCAGAAGGAGAAAGAGAAGGCGGCTTATGCTAAAATGTTTGCTTGAGTTTTTTTTTCTAAACCTTTAAATCTATGCACTAATTCATGCGAAAGGATAAAAGGAGCTGCTTCTTTCATTTGCCCTGTACTGCAGTTTTCAGTGTTTACAACTCAAAAGTCTAATTAATAAAGACAAACTGTTCAAAGGTAAAGTGGTTTTAGGTTTTTTTTTAAGCTGTAATAACTTGTGTTTTGTGGCTCGGGTGTGTTTCTAATGTGTAAATCAGTAGTGGCTGTGTTTTTGCAGCTTAGTGGAGCTTCCTAAGATGCTTGGTTTAACACTAAGACAATTCAGGCAATTTCTGTTAGAGTTTTTATTAGAGCAGGCCTGATTTCTTGTAAGGAATAAAAATGCTGGTAGACATACAATGAAGGTGCAAGTATTACACTTTTTTTTTTTTTTTAACCACTTTACAGGTTGTATTTCAGATAGGCTCCCTGTTATCATCAGGAAAAAAAAACCCTTAACTGTAAATTTGATGTAAAATGTGTAACACAAAACCAGTGACAATTTTCTAGACTGATGTATTTTCCCTACTGCAAAGTAGGATTACATACAGTAAATCACTCCAGATAGAGAGAGAAAATACTTTTTTTTTTAACGGTAGGTACTACATTCTTCCACCGTACCCACAATTCTGGATATGGCTCGTGTTATCACTGAACTTCAGCAATAAATCCAGGATCCAAAGTTCCTTTGTCAGTCCTCAGAAGAACTTTCTTCTGCCTGCCACACAACTCCTGTAAAGAAGTTCTATTTAAATAAGGCTAGGGTTTAACCAGAAGGCACTGACTTTCCATTTAATGCAATGGTCATACCTAAAATTCAGAATGGCACATGAGCCTCAAACTCTAACATTCACGTCAGTGCTGTACTGTAATTACAATGCAGCATAAAATACTCCAGCTTTTTGGTTGGCCATCAGAAGTCACTGAGCAATTTCCTGTCAGTTTACATCCCATTATAAGCTGGTCCTCCTCCACCTTCAGGCACTACCCAGTTAATGTTCTGACTTGGGTCTTTAATATCACATGTTTTGCAGTGGACACAGTTCTGAGCATTTATCTGCAGTCTTGATCCTTCTCCTGTTTCCAGAGGAATATATTCATAAACTCCTGCAAAGAGCAAAAGAGAGCTATCACTATGCTGAACAGTTTCCCCCTGCATGTACGCTCAACTACTTACCAGCAAGTGGAATGAGGGAAGTATATTACTCATGTGATTCAACTGCCTTCTTCCATGTTTACTAATTATTTTGTCATGAAAGTACTGTTGACATAATATATTTTAAGACCTGCACTTGAACCCTCTTCTAGGAGGAAGACTGGGATAGAATGCTTGAAGTAAGTAGTAGGCCAGGTGGACTCTTCCAGAAGTACTTAGTCTTTCAGCTTGTAAAAACAGCTGAGACATTTTTATTACCTACCTGCTGGACAAAATCTTTGTTCCGGTCCATCGAATACAGCCAAATTCCTGCTCACAGGGATGCTGTCATCTTTGAGAGTTAAATGAGCAGGCTGGTCGTGTTCGTGGTTTGTACCGCTTAAAGCCACAGATGACAGGAGATCAAAACTGATTTTTCCATCAGGCTTTGGGTATTCAATGGGCGTGCAATCTTTGGCTGGCTTGAGCTGAGCAAAATCTGGTCCTAAGTATATTTTTAATAAATAAGTTTCAGTATATAACTACTGTAATTTGCAGTTACTCAAGAACAGTTTAAGCAAGCTATTTTAACTTCCCTTGTCATCAGAATGAAGTATTTCGTCAAAGGTAGCCTTTTTCAGGAGACAAAAACTATGCTAAGTAGAATAGTGTTTTAATATCTTCATTTACAGAATATGCTAGGTAATAGGACAAACTCTGTTTCACTGCCTTATCATCATTTTTTTTACGCTTTGTGGCCGCACCACTTGACCGGATGTGCTCCAGCTTCAACTAAGACCAGAAAAGACTGACATACACATGTAGTATCTTCTTTCATGCGATAACGAAATTACCTGGATGTTTTAATGTCCATGGTTCCATTCCTCTCAGTAGCCAATAAAATATACCTGTGTAAATCATTCCTCCGTACACACCAAGTATGCTATGGCAGGATGGTCGGATGTTTCTAACTGCATACAGCTCTTTCCAGACCCAGGACTTTTTCAGGTTCTCTTCATATTCTTGCACGTCAAGTCCTAAGGCAGTACATTACTTGTTAGGTACCTACAGTACATAAATACTATCCTTGAAATAAAAAATAATTGCTGAATAAAGGCAATTGTTAGCAATGAAGGCAGCAAAGTGAGAATTTCAGAACAGTAAGCTAGGAATACACAAGACAATGTATCTCAGCCTCCTGAAGACATCTGTTTTGTTGGCAGTTATCAGTAGTTATCTACTGCTGCTTTGTAGCCTCTATTAAATGACCCACAAGCAGCATTAAACATCCTCAAACCCTGGCAAAATATAAAGATAACCGGCCAGGTAGCTATATTGGCACCCCTGTGGGAAAACAGCTACTCATAAAATCTAAGAATTGCCCAGGAGAGCTTACCTGTGATCCAAGAGCCAGGTTTGTAATTTTAACATCGTCAAGTTCAAAACCTTTTCCCTTTACAATTTATGCAACTACAAGCATTCCCATTTCAGTCACTGACTATAGCCCAATGGATGATGCCAGTCTAGAGAATAATTTTTCTGCCTTTGTAATCCGCAAGACTACAAACTTTTGATTTAAACTCTTCGATTGTATTCTTTACAAATACTAGACATTGCACACTTGACGTGACACAGCTACTGCAGTGTAGTTTAAGGCAAGTAATTATCTTGGAAAAAAATGTTTCTTCAAATGAAAATTTTCAGAGACCATCCCCTTCACCATTCTCCATTACTACTGTATAGGAATAGGTGTTGTAAATGAGTTTTAAGCCTTGTCTACACATGAAAATATGCTTCAGTCCCTATTTTCTGTCTCATATAAGGCTCTGAAGAAAGCTCATTATCTATGCACAGAGAAGAAAGTAGGCTGTAATATTCTACTGTCTTGGCAAAACTAGAAACAGCTTATAAAACCTGTCCATAATCAAACAAGACTGGCACGCTACCCACTAAGAGTGTTTATTGTTTCAGATGGGTTCTCAGCATTTTCACCTGTTACACTAGTTGAAGTTTCCATTGTTCGGCATACCCTCTGCGGCAACACGTATGGCATGTTTCAGCTGAACGAGAGCTCGCTAGGACTGAATCTACCGCTACAGAGAAGAGATTTCTAAAATAATAATCACGTGGCACCTGGCTATAGTGTCCATCTCCAGAATGACTGAAATTCTAATTGGGTTTCTCTCTGTACAGTCTTTGTTGACAGATTTAAGGCAACAACCAAGGCTTATATGAGTCGCCACAATGCGGTCAGGATCAGGTGATTACTATAATTTGCTTGCATTACATAGCATAGGAAATACACATAGTCTCAAAATGAGAAGACTATGAAATTAAAAACAGAAAAAGAGGACTGAAGGAAAAAAGTATCCTAGGAATTAACAAAACGGTGAAGAGCAAACTTGAAAAATCTCACCCTGTTTTGCTTATATTTAATCTGTTCCTTTAAATTTTTTCTCTCTGATTCTGCAGTCTTTCAGTAACACTTTTTGAATCATAAAGTGCTTATTTTTAACCTATTTGTAGGAATGAAACATACTATTCTCTTCTTATACAGGAAATGTAAGCTTGCTTTTCAGATGCTCATTAGAGGCATATTTTTGTTCTAGCAGTAGGATCAATACTTAAGAATAAGCTAGCAAAACTTTATTAATTCTTTCTTAAATCATTTAACAGTATAAATAGTAAATAAAGAATAGGTAACCTTTTTAAACCACCAAACTCATTTCGTGATTTACTTGCATTCCCAACTAATTCCTTCAGACACATTTAGTTACCGCTAAGCTGTTGCTGGTTCTAATTGAACACAAGGTAATTAACTACAAATCAAAGTACAAATTGCAGACAAAGTCCAGTCTTACCTATTGTCTTTGATTGGAGATTTTCATTGATTAATTGGCTAAAGATGGCTTCTGAAGCCAACATGCCGCTTTTCATTGCAGTATGTGTCCCTTTGATTTTAGGAACATTCATGAGTCCAGGACTGCAACCAATTAATAATCCACCTGGGAAGGTGAGTTTGGGTATGGACTGAAGAAGAAACAGAAAGAAAGGTGGTTGGTTTGTTTGGTTTCGGTTGTNATTCTTTTTTTTTTTTTTTTTTTTTTTTTAAGTGAAAATAGTATTCTGGAAATGAAACTGGCATGAGGCCTGAGCGTCCTTTACATCTTCAGACTTGCATGTACACTATCTAAAAATACACCAAAGTTACTCCCCTTAATCAAGAAATTTTGGCATAGTAAGCAAATATGAATACAGCCATTGTACTGGGGCTGAGTGTAAAATACTGGCAAGACAACATTTCCATTATATCCTCTCTCCAGTTGCTTTGTCTGCAACAGGACTGTTGTAACGTCACCCACTGATACTATTTTCCTCCTTCAAGTTTAAGTGAATTTTTTCAATTAAAAAAAAAAAAAAGACATTTGTGTTCCCTTTTACCACACAGACAGTTGTATGCATCTCGTCTAACAGTTTATTACTCAGTGCTTTTTTCTACAAATCTTTTCTATGAAACTACACAGTGCCCTCCCCGTCTCCCCCCCAAGTCCCACTTATTTTAGAAGCTGGTCAGCAGCCAACAAATATATTTTTGGTGCAAAATCATTGTCTTACTCCCATTCTGTAAGAAGCATGTCATTGAGGACAGTCAACTCACAAACCTAAGACAGCCACATAATTTGTGAACATCCGATCTATAGTATTAATACACTATGCCTATATCAGCTATGGAATACCTCAACTATCAAGACAGTTACTGTCACCCTTATCCAATGAGATTAAGATTTTAGACAAGGAACAGCTGCAAAACATGGACTGACTGCAGCACTTTGAGCAGAAAGCTGTGATCAAATCCCAGGTCTGAAATTGCTGAAAGTAAGTTACGAACATAGCGTTCCTCAGAAAGTCTTTAGTACTGAGCAGCGCTTGTGAATCTAGCATCGTGCTTTTATTAAGGCTGCCAGACAGAATTAGCTTTTTAATAGCCTAAATAATTTGACCCCAAACAAGTAGTTTTATTTAATGGAAAATGTCAAAAATAGCTGTCCCTTGGAATTTGAGATGATCGGAAACAAACATTTTGTTTCTTCTGCTTGTTCAGTTGTTATCTGTTTACTATTCACCCAGGGCTTGCTGCTTTTGAATATTCATCTAGTAGTCATTAAAAAAAGTTGTACTACACAGCATTTCCCCGGTGTTTTGAGCAATCTGTGTAATCATAGACTTAGTGGTTCACAGCAAAGGTAATTTAGGCTGAAAACACAACTACAACTTTTAACTTACTTTTCAGTGACCAGAAGTCATTAGTTCAGCTATTTAATGGTATTTCAAATGAATTAAGTATGTAGAATGTCCTCTCTTTTTACAAGACCTTTGGCTGAAAACAGTTACTCTGTCATATCAGTTAGGATGCAATGATGCAGCACTGACATAAGCATAAGGACATGGACTTGTTGGAGCAGGTCCAGAGGAGGGCCACAAAGACGATCAGAGGGCTGGAGCACCTCTCCTATGAGGACAGGCTGAGAGAGTTGGGTTTGTTCAGCCTGGAGAAGAGAAGGCTCTGGAGAGACATTATAGCCCCTTCCAGTACCTAAAGGGGACCTACAGGAAAGATGGGGAGGGTCTCTTTATCAGGGAGTGTAGCGATAGGATGAGGGGTAATGGTTTTAAACTGAAAGACAGTAGATTTAGATGAGATATTAGGAAGAAATTCTTTACTGTGAGGGTGGTGAGACACTGGAACAGTCTACCCAAGGAAGTGGTAGGTGTCCCACCCCTGGAAGTGTTCAAGGCCAGGGTGGATGGGGCTTTGAGCAACTTGGTCCAGTGGAAGGCGTCCCTGCCCATGGCAGGGGGGTTGAAGCCAGATGATCTTTAAGGTCCCTTCCAACCTAAACCATACTATGATAGAAACACTTCTTGACTGACTCTTTGAATTACATAAAAAGACGGTGACCAAGCATTTTTCTTTTGCAACAACTGTTTCACTTAATAGGTACTTAGTGACCAACATACTGTCAAAGTATAAATTAGATTATTCATATAACACAAAAGGTTACACATACGGCGGCTTTGTTAGTAATTCTCATTATTAGTACTATGGCACTTGGTGCCTGGTCTTGCAGTCAGTTTATCACGTTCAGGGAATACATCATGCCAGCATGGCACAAGCCCTCCCCACCCCTGAGATACAGGGTGAAATCCTTTCAACCTTGAGCACCTGAAGAAGCCACCACACTCTTGGCAGCAGACAGACAAAACAAGGCTGGTGTGAAGGGGGGAAGAAGGGGAGACTCCAGCTCCCTGCAGAGTCCTCCCCCACAGCAGACAGGGAACCCCAAATTCTCCTCTCCCTAGCTCAGCTCAGGGTTGAAAATCTGTTAAGTGAGTCTAAGGTTTGATACTTGCATGGGTCATCAGTATGAAGGGTTTTTCCCCTGATATTCATAATAACATTGCTCAACAACAGCAACATCTTTTGTTTTTTCCACAAAACTCTTAAATCTTCTCAAGGTTTTTGATAAAATGGAGACAAAACAGAGGCTGCATGGAAATTTCTTAAATTTTAAGTACTTGATTTTGCAATTTTAATAAACAAAAGAAATAACAGCTATGTAGATGCAGTCTATTAAACTCTGTCTGCTGCCTCCACATACCCCAAAAAGCTACAAAATCAGGGCAACATCCAAGTGCGCTCTCTCTCACACCAACCTAGCATCATTATATGTTAAAGACTAAAGAACACAGAACCATAGAATGGTTTGGGTTGAAAGGGACCTTAAAGATCATCGAGTTCCAACCCCCCTGCCATGGGCAGGGGCACCTTCCACTGGACCAGGTTGCCCAAAGCCCCATCCAGCCTGGCCTTGGCCAACATGGTCATAAAGTTATAGGTAACAGACAAAAAGGATTGATGGTAATTTTATACATCTATGATGTAATGCTGTCACCAAAATGAAAACTGGTGCTACAGAACGACTTACATAAGAAAATATTCCTGGACTCCAGTGATGCAATTGAGTCAGACTTCTACAGCTATTAATCAAAGCAACACATGCAAAAGAACAGCTAAATCTTCCTAAGTGACTCATGAATTAAGCTTTTTTTTACTGAAAGCATGTATTAAAAAAAAAGCCATTTAAAAGTGTGACCATGATTAACTAGACAATTCTATCTACAGGAATTTTTTCTCTTAAAAAAAAAAATAAAAATCAACAAACCCCATGCTTTTATATCAGGAACAGTGCAAAGTAAGTGACATGTTGTTTTAAGTCCAGCAAAGAAGTAGTCCAAAGATTAAACACAGATGTGCAAGAACTGTAGTCTTACTGTCTGTGTAACTTAGCACAAACAATGTCTGTAAGTGACTTAAAAAATACCATGTTCTTCCAGCCATATGTTTCAAGCAGTATGGGGAATATGTAACTGAAGTCACAATCTGGCTACTTCATCAAAGCTAGAAATCCAGTAATGACTATCTGTGATAGAGAAACCAGTGCACAGGGTGGAAAGAGAAGCCCCTCTTTTATAAAAGTCTAGATTAAAACATCTCCGCATTTTGTATCTTTATCTGTGTTAATAATGGACCAACAATGGCTTCTGAAATAAGCTAGTAACACAGCCATGTTACAACATGATATGACATATTTCCACTTGAGAGTGGATAATCAGCCCACAGACTGATTAAACGTGTATTGCGTGCGTAACCAAGAAGTTGCTTCATGAACACACATGACTGTCCCAGGCATGCACAATGGTGTCAAAGCTTAACTCCACAAGACTGTGACAAGAGTTATGCTGCTGCTGAAATGCTACCTGTATTGCAAAAGCTGCACAAAGCCACATTTACACCAAAGAGGAGGTTCAAAAAAGAAAGACAAAGTAGTCAGAGAGCAGAGCGGAATGGCCCCACATACAGGCTGTGGATCATGGACACTCAGGCTAGTTTTAAGTTCCAAACTGAAAGGAACATCCAGAAGATGGATCTGGGAGCCCAGGACACACAGCCATGTCCTGTGTTTCAGTATTCCCACATGAGAAGCTAACAGGTTGAAAGGACTTTAGCTGTTAAATATAAATTCTAGACTATTTCTCCTGCAAGCTGTTCCAACCCTTTCAACTGACCGTAAGTCTTGATGAAAGCATTTTAAAAATTTCACCTTTTAGACTCCTTAAGGGAACAAAAGGAACAAGGTATTCCATCTCCCAAGAAACCAGAAATCCAAGGTTGTGCATGAAAGATTCCAAAGGTATCTGTACTTAAGGAGGCGAAGACTTTCATCCGCCAAGCTACATAACAATTTCAGCATGATCACTGACTTCAGGGTCAAGCATTGGAAAGAAATTCCCTCTGCTAGCATAAGCAAGTAATTTGGGAAACATGCCACCCCACCCCAAACACCACCAAAAAAACACAGATGAGTGGTGGGTGCTACCTTCTTTTCCCCAGGGTTCCAGGCACAACAAAGAATTATCTGTAGCTTCTTTGCGGCTGAACACATTTGATTGCAATATAAACTCTACTTCATATTTCATTTAGAAAGTAAAGTGACTATGTCAGAAGATTTTTAGTATGACAGAGCCTAAGTCTAGCAAATCTCGCAGCCAGTGTCCAGCAAGATAACAAGGCTTTTCTGTCCAGCAAAACTTTCAGCCTTATTCATCTTTGTTATAGTTCAGTTGTTTCCCAACAACATGCAGCCTGAATCTACAGCCCTAAAAACATGGCTATAAAGAACTCAAAGTAAAAAACTTCACGAAAAAGTTACCTGGAAACCACCTTCATTCAACGCTCTGGCACCATAGGCAATCCTTGTTCCACCCTCCAAAGTAGGCTGTACGCTAGGATGGTGCTTCCACCTCTGAAACTCCCTAAATGGATTCAAATAGGGATTTTGATAATCTAAACCAACCTTTAAAAATAAAAAAAAAGGAGCAACATTAATGAAAATAAAAGTACAAAATTTCAACAGAAGTTTGAAAAGAAAACCATCACGTATTACCACATCAACTCTTTAAATCTATTTTATGCAAAACCAACGATCTTTCTACTTGGAGAAACTACTGCCAAAAATACATTCCATTAACAGTACAATAGAAGCAAATCCGAGAATTTGCTGCCATAAGACTGTTCTCTGCCCTACCCAAAACCTGAAGCATGGAAAACATTTAAATTGCATTGTAACCACCTTCCATCTGTCTTTGAAATAAAATAGTGAAATTAAATTAAGCATGGTTTAATGGGCATGATAAGCGACAAAACTTGTTTTAAATTTGTGTTTCAAAACCTCTTTGCCCCAGAAGATCTGACAGAAGAGGTAAACAATTATTTCTAGATAGTGATGTCCTTGTCCTCACGCATTTTAAAACGGTTCTTCACATCGTTTAGCGGAGTCAATTATCATTTCCAATTATGTGACCCACTATAATAAAGCACATGGGAGCAATGATGAAAGCAGAAAATGGGGGGGAAAGACTTTGCCAATTTGCTGGATACCTAGGATTCTTATCTTATGCATTTGAGAATTTGCTGAAAGATATACTCTGCATTTCCCATCTTTAATATACTCTTAAAAGGACTTATGTTGCCAAATTTTCTCTTTTGAGAAAGGGATTATTTCTGGTTCCTGTAAGCTTTATTTGAGACAAGTAATAAAATAAGTCATGAGTCAGCAACAAACAGTACCTTGATTTTTCTGGCAGCTCACTGCTTTTAGAGCACTGCTTGCATCTACTTTCCTTGCTAGATAATGAAGAATTTTCAAAACAAGTGCGAGATAATCCTACTACAAGAATCAGCTCAAACTGAGACAGGCGTAAAGTTCAAAGACAAATAAGTGCTTGCATGCTCACAAAAAAGTTGACTTTCTCCTATCTGAACTGGAGATAACATGAACATTACTGATTACCATTCTCTGTAAGAATCGAAGCTCTCTACCCTTCTAAAAACAAACAGAACTTGCATGTCTACCACCCATACTTATTAATTCCAATAGCACAGGACAAGTATGCATGTCTGAGAAAAGCTAACAAGTTTTTTCATTGTTTCTTACAAAACCATTAGACAAAAATACAGCTTTCACCCCCCCACACACACTCTGGAATGCTTCTGAAATCTAGAAGACCAAAGGGTCACCGCAGTCCCATGCTGCTAAAAGTCCAGATTGTGTCCCTGACTCTTAAAACGTTTCTGTGTAAAGCACACACACAGAATAAACAGTGCATGCTTCATTTACAACTGTAGGTGCTAGAAAAACATTTCCTACCACTGCTCCTTGCATCACTGGCTGACAGAATGACACGGTCTCTCTCTCTAGCAATCTCAAACGCTTCTGGCAAAGGCAGCAAGAAGGAAGAAGCTGCCTGTCCAATTCAGAAAGACAGTTGCTAAGAGGGCAAGTCAAATGGGGGTGAAGAGTGATAAGAACAAACTGAAGATCTCAGAAATGGAAGGAATGCTGCTTGTGAAACTGCAGAGTGCTTCCACTTCATACGCTTCTCTCATAAAAGTGCATATGCACCCAAGGTTGACACACGAATGAGGAAACCGAATTGTACAAAGCATACCTGAATTAGGTATTTCCTAACTTGCAAAAATTTTGCAAGCACATTATTGATTATTATTTATTTTTAATATTATTTATTTTTTAATTGTGTTATAATTAAATTTGGCTTTACCAAAATTTGTTTGGTTTGCAAAAAAATGTATTTGTAAGTTTTCTATTTTGTTCTTAATAAAAGACACTGGGTTAAAGATAGATCAATATGACAAATTAACCTTCCCTAATACGAGAATAAACACGTTTAAGATTGAGAAGATTTGGTCTGTTGATATTCTTGTGTTTTCACCTTCACATTAAAACAGAGAAAAGAAATCACACCAAACAGCAGCAAAGAAGCGTGAAGAAAACTTCACTTACCACAAATCCAAGAGCAACTAAAGGTTCACCCTCATTTAAGTGATAAAGAAAGGATCCTCCATACGTATGTCTGTCTAAAGGCCAGCCTACAGTATGTTCTACTCGTCCTGGTTTCCATTTCTTTTCATCAATAGTCCATAACTGAAATGAAGATCACAAAAAAATTACTTTCCATTGCAAAGTACTGTCCTTTCAGTAATATAATAAAAGACAAACACACAATTAAGTTCAGAAGAAAATTAATTTACTGCTATGACCAATGCACAAACTCATACAGCAAAATACCAGGTAATAAGGAAAAATACTTGTTTCGGATTACCATTTAAGAATTTCCTAATACTTCTCTTTCTTGAAATGTTGCACATCAGAAAATGTGACTGACGCTCCAGCACTATACCCAAAACCAAAAAATTCAACCACAAGACTCTTTATATTAGCGACTTTGATAGATACTTCTGCTAGGGAATGCAATGCTTACATTTACTCCTTTCTTTAAAAACTTTATTTTTTCATACGAATTACTACAATTTCCTCACAAGTTTTTCAAGGTCAGGCTTAACAATATGTCTGAGTTGATCCAAATAGTTGCTGTCAAACAAGTTGTCCTCTCTCTGCTCTCTCCTACACACCTCCAGTACTCATCTGACCCACAGTGAGTTCACAGAATCATCTTCAGGTTTCCACTACTGAGTCAATTTTCTGCTCATTTCACAAAACATCTCTTCACCATGGAGTTATGCACCAGGTGCAGTCTAATGACAGAGGGCAGCTGAGCACCATTAGATCAGCTCAAGCATGGAGGGCACATCTACATTAATGTTCCAGCTTAGATTAAAGAGCACATTGTTGAGTGGGACTCCTGATTCCTCCCACTTACTGTGCTTTGGTTCACATCGTACAGCAGCCATGGAAGGCACAAACTGGATTCCTTTCACACGAAACTGAACTGTAAGACAGGCTCCAGAAGCCAAACTAAAGCACTGCAGTCACAAAATGGCACTCAGTCCATAGGACTAGACCAAAGCTAGTCCGAAGTAAAAATAACCCCGAAATGTGCATAGTATGGATATCAGCTCATCAACACCAACTATTGCACTTTACAGATCCACTCCTGTGGACTGTACTATTTGCTAAGCAGACACAGTCTCATCTGGAAGCAAAGGAACTCTACAGCAAAACCCTACAACTTCGGTATTAGATATTGTAACTAAGACTGTGTCATGCACAGGAACATTTACAGAGTGGTTATTCTCTGCAGAAGTGTAAACTAATTATCTAACAAATATTTTGTAGCTGGAAGCACATGCTTAAAGTAATAAATAAAGAATATGCTATCATCAAACTCTGAACAAATCCTAAAAAATACAACTTTTTCATGAGTGGTATTTCCTGAGTACAAAATATTTCAAAAAGTAAAACTGACCCTTATTCCAATTTTAGAAGACCAGTGAAGGTATTTTTGGGGAAAAACCCCAAAGGTCATCCAGAAGGTGTTTCAGAGAGCATGAACACCCTTTTTCTTTCTCTTTCTCCCTAATGAATATACAGAAAAATCTATAGAATGCCTTTCCTCCCCTCGTCAGGTAGTACAACCTCCTAAAACTAGGCAGCATGAAACCCTCTCTCATTTAGTAAAAGTACAGAAAACAGATTTCAGAAATGGACGTAATTTGAAATCAAATTAAGATGATTGTAACAGTGGATTCACAGGTACCTCTAGATATAACACAGATATAACAGAAGCAGCAGCTGAAACAAAACAGTCACGACATTCAGGGAACATCTCTGAGCAGCTTCAGAATAGCAAAGATTCTGAAGTCTGAAAGCATAACTCAAGATCTATCATTCTAATGTCTTACATAAATTAGCTTGAAGGCAAACAAAAACTACCTTATAGCTTCACAGTTATTTCCTTAATTGTTTAAATTATGCAGGAGATACCTCTTTCAGTCCAATGCCATAGCTCTGGGGTTGACACTTCTCCCTTAGATTGTATTTTTTGTACAGCTGTTTGGCTAGATGCCCATGACAACCTTCAGCAAAGACTGTGACTTTAGCATGGAGTTCCAAGCCTCTTTCAAAGGTAGCCTGCAAAAGTAGAGCATTTCATCAGCACTTATAGATGTGCCACAGCAAACTCATAGCAAGAAATTGGAGGGCAATAAAGTGATTTCACTACAGTGGCACTGCCCAGAACTCGCAACCATTGCAAGCTATGGCTCTAGTCCAGTTGTCTTTTCCACCTAACCATGATGCAGCCCTGGAAAACGTTGTAAGGGGATTCCAGCAGACCAGCACTACAGTGACTTGCCAGTTGTTACTGAAAAAGAGAATCTTTTCCGGATCGGAGGATACTTATATCACATCTGCTGGTTCATGTGGTGCAAAGGAATCCCAACAGAACAAATAATTATAACCTATAACTTCACTTTAATTTTTGCTCATGAAGTCACATTACAGTACAACATTATGTGTCATCCCTGCCACGACAGAGGGCAGACAGACACACCAGATCAGAAAAACCTGCATCACCCTGCCCCCCAAAGAACCCACTACCTCAGAATAAAGTTACTATAATATTACACTAATCTTGCATGTTAAAAAACACACAGGAAAATTAAACTAACATTAAGTAACATTATATAAAAAAAATTCTCATCAAAAATTCTAGCAATGAGATTGAGAGTAAGGTAAGGGGAACTGGAATACTCATGAGCACACTGGACAAGAGTATTACTAGATTATATTTGCAATCTAAGGATACAAGATTCTAAACACACATAGTCTTGCAGGGCAAAAAGAAAAAAGCTTGATTTGAGACGAAGTTCTACGTTGAAAAAGAGAATGAGAACAGTTTTGGATTAAGATCTCCAGCGGTACCCAATAAAAAATCTGAAGGTAAGCCAGCATATGTCCAAGAGAAGTTTATTGCTTTGGTTTTAAATCGTCTCTCAGGTGGAATCTGCTTGTAACTCACTTGTTGAAAACCTCTGAAAAAGGCTAGCAAATGAAAATGTTCCCTCTAGTCAGGAACTACCTTTAACGGGAGTTACAAGACTTTGCCAATTTTTTTGTGTATTCTCTGAATTTCTGATTGTCAACCTGAAAATTAGTTAATCTTACAAATTACTAAGAGAACTACAAGGACTTACTACTTGATCTAAAGATTAAAAATATATACTGTCCAATTTGAAGTACATTTATGTAAAATAAATCAATTAACTAGAACGCCACATTGTAAGTATCAGAAATTCATGCATTTGAAACGTTTCAGTAATGTGACGAAGTTGTTTGTCACAGTTAACATCCTTCTCCAGCATCTACACAAGAATCAGTGTGCAACTTTTTACTATGTATTTTTATCACTGGCATTTTTGTTTGATTGGTGCTGACTGCAAGGTGAAACTCTATTCATTAACCACAGTCTATTTGACTAGGCTCTGTACAAACACACTGAAGATATTCTTGCCTTGAAGTTATACAAACTACTTTTATTTACCTGAACTTTTATATGCTGGAGGTATTATCAGCTGATCTAACTGACAGTTAAAACACTTGAATACTCAAAAAGTTTGCAGTAGTGGCACACTGATTATGTACATTAAAGAAGTAAATAAACACGTTCTTCTCGAATAAATGATAAAAAAATTAAAAAAAAATCTAGGGTTTGAGAATGCTTTAAAAAAAATAAAATCATAGTTCCTTCCCACTTCAAAACAAAACCAACCCAAACCCCCAATTAATCTTAATTACCGTAGCACGTTGTTGGATGCGTTACTTGCGCCTCCTACTGGAGAAAATGCATATCTGAACACACGCGCTTGTCTAACCCCTGCAGGGGAGAGACAATACTGTACTGGGAAAATATATTGCTTTTCCCCGCCACCACTTCCTCCTCTGTTGGCTATAGACTCTCAAAACAAGAATGAGTCCTTTCTTGTCATCCCCTGCCTTAAATGGGAAAAATAGCCCGCTCTTTTATGTGAAAGTAAAATACCTCTGAAATTCTATGTAACTAGTAAGAAACTAAGAAACCTTATAAAAGAAAGTAAATCTAAAGAAAAAACTCATACACATCATTTCTGTAATCAAATAATTCTGTGTGAAAGTTGTTCTGAGTTATTCTGAGGTGCCAAATTCCCCCTACATATTGCACTGGGAAGCGACACGCCTTCCACAGGTTCTGGATTCTATTAAAAATCAGTCAAAGTCCAACACTTAGGGCAGGGAGTCACCTGCATATGGAAATGTGACCAGCCAGCAAAAAGGTATAAAGATTCAGCATGTACCTTGCCCCAACAAGGCAGACAGACTGTCCACTGCAGTTGTAGGTATCAAAGAAAACAGACCAGTCAGAAGCACACCCTCTTACATGTTGCTAGTTACCAGCTGGACAACAGCTTTCTATTTCACCTTCCCAAGTTTTTTCTAGGAGTTCCTGGAATCCTTTCCTTTGTTTCCTGATTTTACATATGCCAAGGCACTGTTACAGTATTTCCTTAAGTCACCCTCAAACAAACCTTTCTGCGAAGGCTTTTTCTGCTAATTTCAGAAGTTTACAGTGTTCTGAGACCAGAGCTTTCACAGGTAATCCATTTTATATACAGAGAGGGAAGACAGATACCGAATTTTACACTTTTTCTTCGGCTGCAGCAAGACTACCGATGGCAGTAGAAGCAGATGTATGACAATTTCCATAAGTAGACCCCTAGTTATGGGGAAGACAGCTACTTACTTTAGGTGCTCCATCCTTTTGAATGCCTACATCATTAGTTGCTATCCCTTTCACGCTACCATCTTCATGAAAAAGAACCTTTGGAAATATTTAAACAAAACAAAAAAAGAAACATTTTAGTGATCTGTCATTTTAACCCATTCATGAGAAGTTCTAACGCAGAACTTCTAAGCACTATGTCTTTAATGGTCAAACTTGAAAATGATGTATTTCTTAACATACTGTATGATCCACTTGCACTTTGCTGGATCGGGGCCAGGGAATTTAGACACTGAAACAGATTTTCACAATACACTTCTTTTAAGAGGAATGTTGTGAATGTACAAATAAATTGGAAGTCGAGTGAAGGAGGAGGTCCAAAAACGCTTTTCATATACACAGTGCTGTCATTATTACCTCAGCTGCTGCATAGCCTGGATAAACCTCAACACCCAAAGCTTCTGCTTGTTCACCGAGCCAACTCACAAAGTGGCCCAGACGTACAATGTAATTTCCATGATTAACCATTGGGAGTCCTAGGCAAAAAAGACACACACATAAAAAGTAGAACACTAAGCAAAATAGCAAAAGTTGTATACATAAGATGACATATCTTCTTCTACAACTACTATCTTCATGGTCATAACACATGTTATTACAGCCATCATCTACAGGGACCCTATCACTGGAAGTTATGACATTCCACATACACTTGCTATACTACATAGAATCAAATCAATCATTTCATTCATGGAAAAGTTGAAAAAAAACACTGAGAAAGATGACTTTTTAGCACCTCACCAAACTTTACCTGGAAGAATTGGCACTGGAATTCTAGACTTCTTTGTTAAAATTCCAAACTTGTCTTCAGTTACAGGAGTATTAAGTGGAGCCTACATAAAAAAAGAAAATAGAAACAGTACTAACAGTTATGTTTGTCTGGCCAATCCAACAAAAACAAATACAATAAAATAAAATAAAATAAAAAAAAAATCAAACTGGCAGTCAATTAAGGGTTTAATAAAGCACCTCTATAGGGAAAGTATCATAAGACAGAAGATAAAGTACTTTGAGTCAGTCAGCAAGCAAGAATCAACACAACTACTGAGGTAAAAAAAAAAAAACAAACCAAAAACAAGGAACAGAGCCTTGCAAATCACTTCTATAGTTTGTACACAGGCTTGTACTACATCAATATTCTAGACCTTTCTAAAGAAGGCAGCTCAACTTGCATATTTATCCCAGTAAGACAAAACAACTAGTCAACAGTCCACTTCTCGCAGCTCGAGATTGATAGTGGGCAGCTGGCTGCAAGTCAGATGGCTGGTCTGGCAGAGATGGCTGCTCATGTCTTGCTATTCTCCCTCCTAAAAGCATCTTAGGCCTCCCTTACACCACTATGATGGCACAAAAATCAGTGTACTATGAGCCATTTCCTGAGACTATGAAGAACTATTGTAAAGAAGCAACAAGTCGGACATTGCTAAGAATTGACCACCTCACTGCTTGTGCACAAGAGCTGGATTGTGCACAAATGCAGTAAGTATAGTGCATCCCAAGAGGCACCAGACATACTGCGCATATGCCGTAAGACTACTATATGAAAGAGCAAAAGCCACAGCATATCTGTGTAGACATAAGACTTCAGCATTGCCGAACTAGAAGAAGGAGACTAAAAAGAAGGCAGCTTTTTTTGTTTTGTTAGATCAACGTATTTTAAAACGGTACTAAGTATCAATGGTACCAAGATACTAAGTCGTACCAGAACAAGTCAGATGTGAAGTTCATCACAAGCTAGCAATTAATTGCAGTGTTATATGCTCATACATACCCCCCGCTCCTTCCAGTCTGGAAAGAGTTCTTGTAAGGACCTTGGCTCAAGACAAGCACCAGATAGTGTATGTGCACCAATCTGAGAAGCCTTTTCCACCAGACAAACACGTATTTCTTTGCTATGCTCAGCAGCTAACTGTTTGAGTCGAATAGCTGCAGAAAGACCCGCAGGGCCTGCTCCAACAATGACAACATCAGCTTCCTCTGCAAATCTTTCCATGTTTACCCCTTTAATAGAACAAAAGAGAACATAAACAAATCTCCAATTTCCCTCAGCCTCTCTCTCACAAAACCTTACTCTGCAGTACTGGCTACTGGGCATCCCAGAAGTATTACTTTGCATAAAAGGAGGATAAATATTGAACAGAATCCCCGCTTCAGGACTTGGGAGAGTGCAGAAGGACATTAGCATCCCCATGTAAAATTAGTTCTTTTTAAGTTGTAAGGAGATATACCATAAAAACATATACTCATTCTCTATGCACCATAAGTAAGCATCATCTTAGAACGTTAAACTTAAGAGCTGGCTAGCTGTATCAAAAACACTCAGTGAAACTCTCGGTAAGGGAGAAAGAAAAGACACTTAGTCAGATCACTATTTTACACTAATAAATCTATGTCTTTTCTGCAATTGAAGCCATTAAAATTGATGAATGTAGAGACTGGAATGCCCAGGGACATATATGAATCTTATTTTCTCACAAACTCTCATGGTAAGAACAACTGAAAAAAATCCAACAGATACAGACCTGACAAAACTAAATCTTCTTGTGATAGTCACTAATGCAAAAGCTGCTTATAAATTTTCTTTAAATAACTAGGATCAAGTTAAATCTGATCCCATTTTATAGCACTAAAGACACTCACTGTGAGATAGCAACCACAAGATTTCATTTGGAATACTAGTACTGTATTTAAGAGTACAGAATTTCTGTATAAAGAAAAAAACAGCAACACATTTCAGTGTCCTCAAAACTGAGCAATAATAATAATAAAGAAGCTTTCAAAGAATACCTTTTTTAGCTTACCTTCCCATCGTTTGTCTTTGTCCCGAGGATGAATTGTATAATGTGTAGTTATGCGAGGCACAGAGGCAGTAGATGCACATCTTGCGATATGCAGTGACGGAAGGCGGTCTCTCTTTATCAACTTTAGAGCATGAAAGCACTGACGTGCTGCAAAACCAAGAAACAAATCAGTAATTTTCCAAAGTTTTCAGCTTTCAGAGACACAAGTAGCACAACAAATACGACAGCTCCCCCCCCAGGCTACCAGGTGATGCGAAGATGAGGAACCATAAAAACAGATTTTTAAATCTTCAAGTTAGAAAACACGCTGTAGAGTTTCATATTAAAAAAAAAAAAAAAAAGAGGTAAAGAGCTTTAAGCATTCTTCACATAATACCACTCAATATGCTGGCCAGCCATTTCTGACAGCTGATGGAGGATAACATGCGCGTACACAGGTGAAACACGTTTTAAATTCCTGTTTCACTTCGAACTTCAAAAGATTTATTTCAGACTTCATTTAAAGTCACCAAAAAACTGTAGAGATTGGACATGCCAGTTCATCCCTTCTGACATCTCAACACATGTTGACACATAGTTTGGGCTAGTGATAGTAGACAGCTCGTCTAAAGTAAATGTCATGGTCCACTATAAAAGCTCAGACTTAAACCCAAGGATACTTTAGCCAAAGCTAGGAACAGTAGATACATTTAATCTTTACCTTTGCTGCAGATACATTAATTGTCGCAAGAACAAATCAGAATTTCTTTTTAAACAACTGGACCAAATGAAAGTTTTAAATGAACAAAATAGTACTCTGTTCAGAAGGGCACATTCCTCTTCTAATTTCCCCCTTTCACAAAAAAAAATAAAAATATGAAGGTGAGAGTAATTTGTACTCAGAAAACTAGTACGTTTAGCATCAAAACTAGCTATAGTTAAAAGGTCTGTGAACTAATGCACCTTGACAGTTATTTTTCCTTCCTTTAAGGATTCCCTTTCTCTAATTTCAGGGTGAAGAAGGAGAATATCGTATTTAAAGTAGCGTATTTCTGCAAAACTACACAAGTAAAATCACCAACATCCTATGGCTGAAATGTTGAGAATGGTGATTGGCAAGGCCAGCACAAACATCCACCATTATAACTCCGCACAGTAACAGTCAGGATACTGGTCTCTATGTGCAAGGTAATAAGTGTTATGTTGGTTTCTTAACAGCAATTTTGTACTTATCCAACATAACATAAAAGCTATTATTATACCATCTCATGACCCTTAATTATTCTTTACCTGCAACCAGGTAGGACCTGAGAACAAGCAATGTATTGTAGAAGCATGATAGCATCTACATTATACATATATATTAAAACGTGACACCTGAACTTAAATTTTTAGATATTTTTATTTGAGCAGAACTGATGGTACTACGTATTGCATAGTATAGTTGAAAAATGTCAGTTACTTCATACACACATGCAAAAAAGAAGGGATATTCAGCTCAGAACGCATCCGATAATGACAAGGGTAGGTCCCAACCCTGGGCAGGCAGATTCTTCCCAGGGTGGGAGCTGAGCTTGTGCTGCCAGGCTGCTGAGAGCTTACGGACTCGGTAACGTGAAGTCAAACGTTTGCACGAAGTAAGCAATCTCTACCAAGAAAGTTCACTCTTCCGCAGCTCTTTGACAACTGCTGTCTGCACGTTACCTCTACGATTATTTCGCCAGTAAGGGCCCGCGTCCAATTGCTTTGTTTTACCCTTTGAAACAGGTAAGACCTCGCATCGCTCCGAAAAGTTGCGTTTCTTATGCGCCCCGTTACAGAGGAGTAAGACAGCACACCGATAACCCGCGGTTCGGACTGGCCCGGCGCTCTGCCCTCCCCTCCCCTCCGGGAGCACCTTCAGACGGACGGAGGCCACCCGGGCGGGGGGGGAC
>VZSZ01005416.1:258-24990 GCA_013398815.1 Ibidorhyncha struthersii | reverse complement strand
TTTTTTTTTTTTTTTTTTGTTAATATATTGAAAATGGCACTATTATTTCCCCCGCGGTGTTAGATCAGTAAAGTGTAACTGTAAGTTGTTCTTTTAGAGCTTCAGTTCCTCTACTCTTGTGGTCCATTCTATCCACTGGTTAGATGCACAACCAGTCAGAGGTCTTTGGTTCTCCCTGCGGGGACCCTTACTAGAATTCATTATTCAATGCTTGGAATGAAATATTCCTGTGAGTTCTGAGCACATTTAGGCAAAATGGGAGAAAAGTACTGGTCTTACTGGTTAGTTGTTGTGGGCTGGTGGGCAGTTTTGCTAGGAAACATGAAAAAAGCCCCCAATATGGAAGCGTGTTAGCTTTATTTAAGCACTGCAATGAATCTTAGGGTGTGCTTTCCCCAGCTGTTCTTACTATTTCAAACTAGCAAAGAGGCAACTGGTGTTCTACAAACTGCTGATATACAGCTACCTATAGATCGATTTCAAGATTTAACAACTTTCTTAATGTGGAAGTTCATGGTCACTGAATTGCATGAGTTCTTTGGTGTTAAATAATGGATGAAGTATATGCTGTAGTATGACTGCTAGGGAGGTAATTCATTATTCTTTTCTGTGTTCAGCTGCTTATTTTCACAAAACTTGTACAGATTTAGTATTTTCAGGTCATTATCTATTTACCAAATTTAGTTGAATTTGGCCACTGGATTCCAAATCCAGTGAGGAAACTGGACTGGTCAACAGAGGCACGTGCATTGCTGGCTACAGCTCAGGGGTCAAATCATAAACTCCTATTACGCTCCTATCCAAGGAAAGACGTCTTTTTTGATCCCCATAACCATTTTTAATACAGCCTGTAGTGATAGGACAAGGCGTAACGGCTTTAAACTAAAAAAGGGATGATTTAGATTAGGTATAAGAAGGACTTTTTATGGTGAGGGTGGTGAAACACTGGCACAGGTTGCCCAGAGAGGTGGCAGATGCCCCATCCCTGGAAACATTCCAGGTCAGGTTGGACGGGGCTCTGAGCAACCTGATCTAGTTGAAGGTGTCCCTGCTCATTGCAGGGGGGTTGGACTAGATGACCTTTAAAGGTCCCTTGCAACCCAAATTATTCTATGATTCTATGGTTTTGAAATGATGACTGACAAGAACCAATCGCAGACGTGCAGTGACCTGTGAAGACGTACTTAAATTTACCGCAGGATAATTTAAGATTTACAAGATTGTCACTGCACTATTGCAGTTTTAGGAAGAGCTCTGTTGGCAGAATTCAAGTTGGAGCTCCTTTGTTTAGTAGACCCACAAAATTTGCCCCCTAAACTCTTAAAAAAGATTTGTAAAAGTCCCACCTCCCTCTGACATGGCAGATGGATTGTACTTGGTTTATATTTTTTTTTCATGGTGTTAGCAGTAGATTCTGTAAGAATGGAAATATGTCCCCAAACTCGTACGTATACCAAATTCCTGTCTTTATATACCCTAATGGTACCTGCTCATGGTCTTAATAGCCCCAACTGGACCTTGCATGACCCTTAAGCCCTGTGAACAAAATTGTGCAAGGTCAAACGAGGGCTGCATTAACGTTGTTCTGTAATAGCAGACAAGACAATGTTCTTCCCTAAGCTGAATTTATGATGTCTTTTTGTTGGAAATATTTCCATTATGAAACTGGTATTTTCAGGAAGGAAAATTTGAGTATCCAGGCTCAAACTGTTGAGGATCATCAACATAACTAGGAACTATTTCAAAGGTAATTTCTCATAAAACATATTCTGGATCATGTCCTTCTGAAGGAGATGTGCATAATCACAAAGAAAATATAGCTAAAATAAAAAAACTTGATACTTACAGGGATTTGAGTCCAATTAGAAAATCAAACTGGTCTATTTGTATCTTCTTGATTGGGTTGTAAGATAGGTTCCTGCAAATACAAAATAGACATAAGTAACTTTGTACATCTTCCTTACAGCTTGTTCTAAAAATAAAGTCAAACTACATAACCCATTTGCTTTTCCAGTCCTGTAGAAAGGACTTGTACAAGTGGCAGTTCCAGCTGCAAATGGGAACATTCATTTAGTGTTATTCAGCTTGCTAAGCCAGTGGAAAGAGCAGTCAGATGCTTCACAGGTGTGTTATTGCCACGTGCACACGCACAACTGCCTCCCCCAACCTGATGCTTAAAGGTTTTGACTGTAGAAATGTTTAGTTATTAAACTTCCTGGACTTGTCTTTCAAGTAAAAGAACCTAGCTGAACTGCATGCATTTAGAAATAAATGACAACTGATTTTGCTATTTGCTAAAATCTATTTTATTGTAATCACTCGTGTGAGTTCAAGAAGGGACAGAGGCAGTGGAATGTAAGAATAGGTATTAACATTAGATGCCTTCACTCTGTGCAAGAGTGTTTCTAGGTACATCCCCTTTTTCTTCACCTTATAACTTTTCCTTACGATTTCATTTCGCTATTATAACTAAAATGCGCAAACCTACTAAATGCAGCTATACCCATTTGGTTGCACCAGTGTATTGTGATGGATCCCAAGGATGCTGGAAAAGCACAAAAATAAGTTATTCCACATACTACCTCCTCTCCAAAGGAGAGGTCTTCAATTTTGTGACTGGTGCCTCTTTCAGATTATGTGAGAAAGATTGGGACTTTCCAGCAGCAGCATTTGAGAATTTGCCCATATACGTGTCATGGGAAAGAAAGAGAATGTCTTTCTGGTATTATAATACCATATGCTTTTTTGGAACTCCTTCACAGGAAAAGAGCAGTTTCAAAGAAGGCATCTGTATGATGCTCTTACATGTTTATTATCTATTTTTAGAGCCAAATCCTGATGTCACATTAAACATTCCTATCAAATTATTAATTTCTCATTATATAGCTAGCATAGCTCATTTTGTATATGCTAACAAGAGCTAGAAAAAGGTAGAATGTGAACTTGATATCTTTTGGGACATGACAATACACATCTTTTAAAGAACTATTCCGGGCAAAATGTTATATGGAATTACTTTTGGGATAAGTATTTTTTTAGGCAGAGCTTAAATGATGCATACAAACAAAGGTGCTCTTTTCTTTCCCAGCACTTGTGACTGGAAGCATCATAGCAACTGAGTAACATACAGTTATATATAATAATAATCAAGAATCCTTACAGTTGTGAAAGCTCCTTTAGATCCTTAAATATATATGGAGGAAGTGATTCAATCTTGTTGCTAGCCAAATCTCTGCAGAAAGAGCCACAGGTAGGATACAGTAAGTTCTTACTAGGCTCAGTAATTTTACAATTTTTGCAATTGTGTTTTGCAATTTCAAGACATGCAGTTTTATTCTTTTTGCCAAATATTATTTATTATATAGGGTATCAGAAACTTTGACTATGAAAGAATGCTGTTAAAGCAACGTGGGAAGCTAGATCCACCAAATTGCTCTTTGTCTAGTTAGTTCCGATATGCCATTAGATACTTAATTTATTATTATTGTATTTACCTCAAAAAGAAAATAAAATACCCTTAACTTGAGCTGTAGGAGCTCGGAAATAAATTAAATTCATTGTTCCATCATGGGAATTTTCTCACATGAGCTAGCCAGCACTACATCTTTCCCTTAGTTTTTCTCTCTACCTGTCTGCTTACTTTCACTAAACACAGCTTTTAATAACTATGGACAGAGGAGTAAAGGTCTCAGTCTGACTGAAACTGTCAAACCAGTCTAAAAGACACTGCAGCGATCTAAGATTAATTAGTATGATTCTATTCTGGGAACGTAAGGACCTTGTGAGCAAAACCCCCAATATTATTGATACTCGCAGAATATGTATTTTATTGACTATTTATTCCATGTTAAATATACAGAAAATACCCCTGAGGATAGGTGCTGTCTGCAGAGCATGTTACATGCAACAGAATTTATGATAAATGAGGTTTGCAATATAAATTATAAAACTTTGTGACTTGTTATACAAGTAAGAATAAATCAACTCACAATTCATCTAACATCTGGAGAGAAGAAAAGCTGTTTTCATTTAAAGAGCTGATTTTATTTCTTCTCATCACCCTGAAAGAATAAAACAAACTTATGTTGCTGCTTCTTGACATCTATCTGGTTTTGGAGAAAACTTTTTACAGACTTTTAAAATTCTGTCTTCTCTGCATCTTCATATATTTGCCTAATTCAATTAACAAGATAATCAGATGTAGAAGCTTACCATTTTACTCTTCGATAATAACTTTTATTGCCTATGCTCGTACGTGTGTGTGTATACATATATATACACATCTCCACAGGAGGCCAGTATAAATTGCCTGAGGACAGGAGGAAGATTAAGTGGGCTGGAAGGCTTGTGACATAAACACGTTTCGTACACAAGCACATGGCCCCACAACTTTTCCTTCACCCATATTTCATCTGCCACTGAGCTTGCTCCTTAAATGGACAACCTGGATTTTAAAAGCAAAGAGAAAGCCAAGAATATATGTACTGTGCAAGAGTTAAAAATGGAAAGTGACAGGTACTGCGGAGCCTACTAATGCAGCAAAAGGTTGAAGGGATTTTCTGAAGATGATTGCATCATCATTGTTGTAATCTGTCAAACTTTGGGGAAAATCCCCAAATTGGTGAGGCAGCCAACCCATCAGTCAATCAAACTCTTTAAAATGAAAAGATGTGCTACATATTTTGTATGTTTTCTGCTTTTTATTATGAGATTTTTGCCTCCAAGTAAAGAGTTTGAATGAAACCGTCTAAATCTTAATATCAGTCAAAATCACTTCAGTGAAGTTCAGTCACATATATCAATGTTGAATTTTGCTGTAAATGTAAACAGTGGTTATTCCTTATGGCACTCATTTAAAACCGAACATTGTCATTTAATCTCCTTGAGATCTAAATAACCATGATACTCAGGAAACTTTAATATTAGCTGTAACAAATCACTTGACTGTTGAGCACAAGCATATTTCACTCCGGCTGGCTAGCGTATCCTATTACTTACAGTACAGTTAGGGTGTTGCAGGAGATGAAAGTGACATTTCTTACATGATGGATATGGTTGCCTTCAAGGTCTCTGGGATATAAAAACACAACATCAATCACCGAAAAGAAATTCAGGCAGTTATTCTAAGGTAATTAAAGAAAAATACTACCAGAACTTCATGGCCGCAGAAAAGAGAGTGGGAACCAGACATGTAATATTTCTACACACCTAATCGATGCCTTCAGGTCACCAACCCTGCAGTGACCCAGCAGGCACTCTGTGACATCCAGTGCCCCATTAGAAAAAGTGGCGCGGAAACGCTATACAAAGACAAAAAAATAATATTTTTCTAGTGAAATAAGGTAGACTTACAGCCAGTTTAGTCTTGGCATATACTGGCACAGAGGTTTATCAGGCAAACGAGCAAGAGAATTATTCATCATCTCTCTGTAAAAAAGAAGAATAGCTATATTTGCCAAAAAATACATTATAGAAAAAAAGATAATGTCTCTTATATTTGTACTTTTGAAAAAAAAAAAAAAGGCAGTCAAAGCTTTATTTGTTGCTCATAGTCTTGGAAGTAGTAGTATTTTTCTTAAAACTTCCACATATTTTCCCTGTGGAATTCTGCAGAGCAGTATTTTATCCTTAAGTTGTGAATTACCAGGTAAAGGAAAGATGTTAACTTCTCTGCTTTTTCAGTGAAACGTAGCAAGTTAATACAAATATTTTGACTCTTCTGTCATATCATGTAACTTCTATTCATGACGGAGGAAGGGGGAGATGGAGGGAGGTTTCCCTCCGAGCCAGAGAGGTAGGGGGTCCCTTGTATTTGGGGCTGGGGAGGGCAGTGGCAGGGTACAGGCAGGGTCTCGGGGGGGTGGGGAGGCTGGGCTGCTGCCGGGGATGGGAGCTTTGGGACCCCCACCTTTGGCACCATGGCTCTGGAGGACAACTGGCACCCATTGCTGCAGCTGCCACATCCTTGCTCTCTCAGTGACACTGCCTTTTTAGCATTTTTCCCACCCATCTCCCTATAGTTTTCCAGACACCACGTGTCCACTGCTGCCAAATCTGCCTACTCCAGCACATCATGCCTGGGGGTAAGAAAAAGCTGTAGGTGTACTGCTGGCACTCTGTGGTGAGCGAGCACAGTCAGTATAAAAAGGTTTTTATACATATCTGCCCTTTCAGGTCTGTTCTTTTTAATAACTGTTGTGGTTTAGGCTGGGCTGGCCACTAAACGAATGACAGATGTTTTCCATTAACCCCTCTCCCTTCCTAGAAGGGGAACAGAGCGAGAGTAAGGGAGAGACTTATGAGCTGGGGAAAAAACCCATAAAACAGCTTTAATGAAATATTAGCAATAAAAAGAAAAAAATCATAATAGTAATAGGGAAATAATGAAATATATACAAATATACACAAAACCAATGAGTCCCTGGGATGACAATCATGTCACTGGCAAGCACTGGGACTGGACTCAGCAACAGGTGGGAACTGGATTCAAGAACTCGATTCAGGAATGCACAGATTGGGATCAAAGGAAGAAGAACAGACAGAGTCCTCCTCGGATGCTGGCCACTGAAGAAGAGGGCTGACCCTTTGATCCCTCAGCTTTTATACTGTGCATGAGGCAGATAGGATGGAATACCCTGTTGGTCAGTTTTGGGTCACCTGTCCTGTCCGCTCCTCCCCACACATGGGACTCCTCTACGCTTTTCCGCTTCTGACCCTCCAATTGGGCAAATAACAAAGCTGGTTTGCCTTGGCTGTTATAGCAATAAATATAAGCAGGAGCCTCTCTGCATACCATGCCTGGGCATCGGCTATAAAGACTGGTCTTATCACTCTGAGAGAGCGAACATTGTCTGCACAATACACTGTTAATTTCAGTAGTTAGAACAGGCCTAGCTAAGAAGCAAAGTTACTGAACAAAATTGGTCCTGTTTTACCTCAGACCAGGACGCAGAAGCAGATACCGTCTGAAAAACATACTGTTAATTTCACAGAGTGCAGTCAGTTAGAAGAGACTTCACTGAAAAGTAAAATTACAGAAAAGAAAATTGGGTTTGTTCTACCTCAAACCAGGACACTTTTGGTTCTTATTCCGTACTTACAGGAGAATAAGTGATCTGAGTCCGTAAAATGTTAATGGAGAGATCCGATTTATCCTGTTATTTTCAATTATCCTATAAATTACAACAAAACATATATCAGACTGATAATTGACTGCAGTCTTAAATTGAACAGATGCTAAAAAAAAACCATAATTGCAGTGGTTTTCTTCAAATACCCATTCAAAATACTTAAAAAATTAACGCACTGCTCCATAGCAGGTCAGGGTATTAATTGAATTAATTTCCGTTTGGAAGAATCTGATGTAAAATAAAACATATTTTAACTTAGAGAAAGTAGTTGTTTCAATTTAGGAAAAAAGTATATTCTTGCCAGTTTTTAAAATCCTTTGATCAAGATTTTGAATGAATTCCCTGAAACAGCACCACATAACGGTGTTCCACAGCAATCTATCAGTTCAAAACACACAGAAAAATATTAGGCATATTATTACTTGCTTGTTTTTAATAACTTTACTGAGTCAAAACCGTATTTCATTTTCATCTGTCTGGAAAGTGATAATAAACAAATATTTCAGATTGTGACAGTCATTTTGTCTTGGACATTTCAAGCACTATTTACTATTTACTGCCCCCAAAAATCCTTCTACTCTTTTATAGTACCTGAATTATTTCATGCATTAATTTGTAACAAGCAATTACTAGGAAACATTATTTAGTATTGTAAAAGTCATCAGTCATTGGAGCCACTAAGTTCCAAGAACTAATTTCTGCTCTCACCAAAGTCAACTGGATTTTTACCTTGCACAATGTAACAGGAGTTCCTTTGTTATTATTTAGTATAAAGTACAGCTATGCACAAAAATGAAAGCAATCCAAATATCTCTTTGTCTTGCTTTAATTAGTCCTTGAGAAAGTAAACACACAAATAAGAAAACAACATACAGCCATTCAAGTCTGTGTAGGTCTTCAAAGACACCAGGCTTCAAACTGCTTATCTTGTTGTTGCTCAGGTATCTGACACAAGATGAAGCAAAGATAAATGAATAGAATGATTAATTAGCATCAGATGCATGAAAATGAGTTTTAAGATTTTTCCTTGATAATTTATCAGAATACTGCGACATTTTTTCATAATTATAATTTTTATTAGGGTAAGTTTTTATGCTTTTCTTTGAAAAATAACTCACTACATAAGCAAAAAAGCCCCTTATGAGTGATTCCAGCCTCTCTCTCCCTAAGAAAGACTTTTTTTTTTGTGACAGAAGGAAATGTGCAGGCTTGTGTCTTTTGTAGAAATGCCAGAGCAGGCCAGGACTCTCTGTAGTGAGGACTTGTGGAACAATCATAGTGGACATTTTGTCATATCTATAAGAAAGCACAACAGGCTAAATATTTTCACTGTGTTGTGTTTTAGGCCCTTCCCAGTTTCCTTCTGTAGAGCAAGTTGTTCCATGAACGTTCCCAGGATCCTGTTCAGTCTCTGCTAAAGATGTTAGTCAAATGTGTATACCAAAATAACGGAAAAAGAAAGCCTGAGAAATGGGATGTGTGTGTGTGTACTAAAAATGATCTAGGAAGGTAATAACAGCAGCTGTAATAACAGATAATCAACCACACTCATGTGATGGAAAAAGAAGAGGTACAACATTTAAAAAAATTTTCCTTTTAAAAACATTGCAGAAACAAAAAGCTGAACTGAACAACACAATTCATGTATCATCTCTTTCACTGAGTGTTTTCCTTAGAAGTGAGAAGCATCTTTCAAAAAGTTGCTGCAAAATAAAGAAAACAGTGTTGTTTTCACTACCCATACTGGTTACTTTTGTTTTTTTCTGTAAATCAAAATATGACATTAAAGAGTTTTGATTCATCCAAGCTACTGCTTTTACTTTATTCATTTTCATTCTTTCTGACTTTATGAAGGTAACTACCATACTGTCTCCTTCTTCCATTCTGCAGATTTGGGGAACAGGGGTGAAGTAAGAGCCCACTTCTATTTCCAAAGCGTTGTCCTGTCAGATAAACTTGCACAGATAGCTCTTAATCTACCTTTGCTTTCTCAGTCCAATCATTGAGTTAAAGATATGGACCATTTTTGCATCTTGCTAACAATGAATCAAATAAGAGAGAGATGTCCACAGCAATTCTCAGAGCAATTCCCGTTGCTCTTTACTTCAGTATTCAAAAACCAATACTTACAGTTTTGTCAGGTTGTATAAACCTTTGAAAGCATGTTCGGATACAGCTCTGATTTTATTATTCTGAAGGTACCTAAGAAGATATGTCTGTTAATTCTCTAAGCATGCAAAGTTAAAGCCAGTGTACATAACCAATCAAAATCTATCAATGAAACTGAATGCATGTGTGATACTTGAAAAGGTGCTGTCAAACTTGTTACATCTTAGATTTGACAATACCTATTTCACAGCTAAATTTGCAAAGACTGCAAAGGTGTTTTAGAAGAACTGCCCCCCGCAGCAGCACCACAAAATTCAGTCAGAGATACTTGGTTTGCCTGAGATGAACCACGAAGTGGTTGTACACCACCTCCTGTTTTAGGTCCTAACCTCGCAGTTCTCACTCGTGTGACCTGATCTTTCTGTTTGGTCAGAGCCCTGCTACAAGCAAAATTTTGCATGGCAAATATCAAATTAACATGCGGGTATGATTTTTCTTTTTGTGGTATCAGAGAATTTTATAATTGTGGATTTTTAAGATGGTATAATTAAAATATAAAATGAACGTTGCTAATTTTCTGTAAACTGAGGAATATTATTTTTTCTTCCTATTTTTCTTTATTACTTTGATTAAATAAGTTTAAAAATACTATCACTTGCAAATGTTAAATCCTTCTGAAATAATTTTAAAGAATTATAGCGCTCTTCTCTAGGAAATCTTTAAATACAAATCCGTTAAATTAAAGCTACAGTCTATAAAGTGTACAGATACATTCCCGTTAAAAAGCAGTAAGAAATCCGACATTGGATTTTACCAAATGGGTTTGTGTCAAACACAGCTCAAAAGCTTTCTGAAAATGTACAGTCATCAGTCAGAAATGTGCAAAATTAATATCAAGTCATCATAATTAATTAACACTAATTAATATTAATATATATTACGGATTGTTTTTTAATGAGAAGGTACCTTTCAATGCTTTAAGAATGGCACTTAACTTTGTGAACACAAGATGGTGCTGCAGTACAGCACAGTTTCCATAAAAGTCACAGTCCAGTAAGTTTTCTAGGAACGTAAGTGCCTTGAATTGGTGACATAAGAGCCCTGCTCCAGACTTTTGCATTTAATTCTTAATTTCACTAATTCTATATAAAGCATATTTGTTAAAGGCTATGAGTTTTGAACAACATATAGGCTAGACATCATAAAACAGCACAGTATTGCGCTGCTGTAACAATTTGTCTAGTGGGGCATTATCAGATTGGTACCAGACATAATTAGGAGTAAAACCAAGTGCCACATGAGTAAGTTCCCCACGATGATGAGAAGTTTAATTTTTCAAACTTTCATTTCTTGGAGCAAATGGATTAAGTTACTTGAATTTCTTTTGGCATGTTAACTGTTCTTTGTAAACGTAACTTCCTTCAGACACGATGGAAGTTTAGCATTTTTCTGGTATGAAATAGTCAATATAAAAAATTTAAATACGCAGAAATCATGGTTTTGTAAAAAGAGAAATGCCAAATCAAGCTATTTTAGCCAATCAGGTTACACAATTAGATGGAGTACTGAAGGGTAAGACAAAACAGAACTTGGAGTATAAACTGTGGGTTGCCACTTAAGTATGACGTTCTCTGTGTGTGTATGTGAGAGGGAGAGTACAAATATTTAAGGCACTAAATAGATATTTTAAGTTGAAATACTCCCTTACAGATTTTTAAGGTCATGGTATTTCTTGAAAACGTCAGCGGAAAGTTTCCTTAGCAGATTCCTCTGAAGAGACCTGTAGGAATGAATGCACGCAGTAAAAATACTCTCCTGGCTTCCTACAGTACTGTCACTTTTGTTATTCAATAAAGGCAGCTGTAACACTGCTAAATAATAAAAGCAACAGGAAACCATCTGAATATGCTACCTCTGTCTCAATATTTGTATGTATTTAAGCAGTAAGCCGAATACTTCAGCATCAAAAAATATTCTTCCATATCCTCAGGGCAACCGACAAAATAATAGTTAAATCTAAGAGTTAAAAAAATCCGAGCATAAACTAAACTACAGATTTATTTCAAACCTCAAATGCATATAAAACTTATTTCCTGGTGCATGTGTCCCTATGTCCCCATCTCCATTGGGCAACGACTCAAGTGCCCCATCAGGAACAAAAATTGTCCAGGTCGGATGAGAAGAGAGCCGAGCCTGAAAGCCAGCTGAACTGAATCACTGCTTTTCCTAAAGCTAGAACTGAGGCATTATTTTTGAAGTCTTTGTTGACCCATAGCAAACAGCCAGTTTAAATATATACTTGACATTCCACATCAGTCTTTCTTATGCAGTATTGTGGTATTTGAACCACAACAAGCAGAACCTCAGCCACACGTAAGTGCAAGCTGGAAACGAACGGAAAGGTCCATATCCCTGCTTTATGGGGAAGGTCCTCAGGCAAGGACGTGAACTGTTGCCCTCTGCTCACCACACAGAAAATAGCCTCTCAAACAGTGATGTGCAAACTAAGAGCAGTATCAACCATTCCTCAATCTCTTCCAAAAGTCTGGCTTACACATACGTATCTATATGATGACCCAGCCCGGATTAAATCCTTTTAAATACTGCTGCATTCAGAGACATCAAATGAGAACTAAAAAGATTTGCTCAAGGAGATAGTTCCACTGAGTTCAAGGTTAATTACTTTATTGGCAGGAATATAAACTAGGAATATTGGCAGGATCACAGAATATTAAAAAGGTCCTAAGTATCATGTCTTGAAAGGAAACATTTCTTTTGAAGATTTCTTTAGATTTCCTGAAACTATTGCTAGCGCAAGTCACTGTTACAAACATGAAATGATCACTTCACAGAGTTTGTTAGTTCCTGTTCTCTCCTTTTATGCAGGGAACATCTGTACGTAAAACACTAAAGGACTTGTCAACAGAGAGACACTACGCTTTCACGAGCAACAGCTGAGCCAACTGGTCATAGTTATATTTGTGAAGTTGTGAAAAGGTTGCAGGATTGATAGTTAAACCTGAACAGAGCAAGAGGCCACTTTTCTGCTCTACTTACATTATGGTTACATTTGAAGAGACTGACGGGACAGCACGCAACTTGGCAGCTTCGCAGAAGATCTCCAGCCCTTGGCAGGTACACTCTGCTGGCACAGCACCAGCCACTGCGTGGGAACAAGAACGCGGTGGTGGCAAAAGGTAGGATGGGTGGTGTGATGGGACGGAGAGAAAAGAAATACGGTGTAAAAGAACAGTGAGCACAAAAGCAGACATACCAGGCTGTGATAAACAGAAATTGAGGCACACTTTTTTACGTAATTGATTTAGACCTGGGAAGACCCTAACAATAAATATAAAGGGACACAAAAAATTATGGCACCTCCTGACCTCTGTCAAAGAGCTTGTAGAAGCTGGTGAGCTTTAGGCTTGCTATACAGGAATCTGGAACGGTAGCAGTTTTTCAGATTTTTTTGTGGCTCTCTTAGATTATTCAGTCCTATTATTTTTACTAGAATGAACACAACTCTGTCCAGGTGAAAATGGTATGAAAACTTGTCAGGAAGTCTTTGCTTCGTTTCCCGTGTCTCTGTGCTTTTAGTTAGTGCTCATAGTAGACAGCAGAGTCAGAAAACCTGTACAAAGGGACAAACGCCCTCAGAAGTGGAGAGGGTTTACAAGAATCATTTGATGTGTGAAGTGATTTTGGAGGAATGTTGCCTTCATTTCCCTCTGAAAGATGTGTGTTTCATGGTCTTCCCAGCTGTATTAATATATTCGGATAAACATTTATATTGCCTTCCTAATTGGCATATGTTTGACGCTTCTCTTACAGAAAATGAATCACTCTTAATGCAAATGAAATTAGCTTCAGTGCAATTGTCTGTATAAGATGCTAATTCTGTTTTGCTATCAATGAAACTGCACTATATTTCTCTTCCTGATAAGGATATTTGCTATATATTTCTTTCTACGAATCATCAGTAATAATCATGCAAATAATGTAATAATTACTTACAGCACTCAGGTGTCTTTGTCTGAAATGCATACAGAGACTTCAGCTTATTGTATTTGTCCTTCGTATAATGTTTATCAAATTGCAGAGACCATCCATTGTTGTCTTCTAAAAAAAACCAACCCACAAACACAAATAGAAGACAGGTTAGAATAGAAACAGAAGGTAGAAATACCTTCACTAAATCTAGTTGCATCAAGTTTTATCTAAATAATGTTTTTTTTCCAGAACATTTCACACACCATTAGATGCCCTTATCTTTATACAGATGCCTAATCACACATTAGTATGGACATTATGAGCTGCGTAGTAGGAGCGTCTTATGGTATCTTCAACAACAACATCTTCTGTGACAGTTGCACCAAAAAAGTATAAGCTTTCACTTCAGAACTCTCAGTTTACGTAGGAGTCTAAAAACAAGAGACAACCACATTTTCCTGCCTCCTCTGTCACTTTGTCCAGGAGAGCTCAAGTGATTGCTACGACTCCAAGTACTTTTTTCAGAGGGCTGTCTCACACTCTCACAGCCTCTAGTTTCTTTCCTGAAAAACTAGAGGAAGGCCAAACGAACACTGCTTTGCAAGAGAATGGGTGATGTGGTGTAACTTGTTCAAGTCAGTATGTTTTAAGTTAAGCTTAATATGCATCTTCTTAAACAAAACATCATTCTGTATTACCAGCTTGGGCACTGTGCACAGATGTACTGACACAGAGTGGTTTATGGCCATGAAGGTGAAAATTGAAGAGCGGATCTTTCAATTCCTTCCTACAAATGGGTATTTCCAGGTACAGTGGTGCTGGAAATAACTACGGACCTGTAGTTCCAAAACAGGACAGGAATACACAGCACCAAAAAAAGAAGAAAATAAGGTCTTGCCTTTAATAGCTGTGATGCCATTTTAGTTTTATTAATTTGAGTCTGACCTCTCTTCAGCTTTGACAACACTCACATCCTTTTAGTTTAAAGCATCTCATATAATCAATACGCACTGGCAGCAGAAATGCTCCTTAGGATGGCACTCACTAGCTGGTGAGTCGAAGCATCAGTGATAACTGAAAGCATTACTTTGTAATGATACCTACTGTCAAACAACATTTATATGAGAACTCTGAGGATGGCTCTGCTTTGCTAGTCATTACAGCCTTAGTTTCACTTTTATGATATACTAGCAACAGTCTTTCCCCCTGCAATTTCACATGGTAATTGTTTAGTTAAATACAATTCCTCATGGACATTTCCCTATAAATCTTTATATTCAAGTAAGCATTACTACTGTATCTGTGGGTTTCAGAACAAGCAGGGAGAAAGAAAAGATATTTACTCCTTTGCAATTGTGAAATGGCGTCTCATTTTTCATGTCACGTCACAACTCAGTTGTTTTCTCAGCTAAGTAAGGAGATTACCCTGAAAGCATCTCCTGAAGCCCGCCTATGGAGTCTCAGCAGATGGAGCTGTTCTGAGAGATGCCTCCCCCTTCACTGCCTAAGCTGCAAAGATGTACTATATGTGCCGATTAACAGATATTATTAAAGATTAACTAACTTCAGGCAAACTACCCTTTATCTAGTTACTCGTTTGTTATGCCTAAGTTGAAAAGATAAAGGATTCAAAGCAAACCAAAATCTCTGTCTTCAGGAATTGCTCTGTTAAGAGAAAAGACAGACTTGAAAAGCACCGCCTTCACTCGTAAATTAATGTGAATTAATGTATGCTCTGCAAGAATGCCAGCTTCCTACCCAGAGAAGGCATTTAACCACATTTTACTAACTTCCTCAAGAGCACATGGTATGCTCTGATCCGTTAGCAGTTTTGCCAGTTTAGATCATTAGGCTGATATCCAGAAGCAGCCTAATGTATTTTGGACAAAATGAAAGGTCTTGGCAAACCTGCAGAAATATTGCTCCTGCCTGTTTCAAATGTTCAGCAGAAGTTCAGTTTCAGGACTACCTGTAACATGGAGTCTGTAATTGATGGAGCAATGAGAACAGATCCTTTGCCAAGTGGTGAGTGCCTTATAAACCTACTGCCTTGTAGTTAGGGGGGTGATGAGTTTTCCCCTATCACTGTTTCTGAATATTTAACTGGAGCATATCCATTGATGCTCATTTGCAAGACTGGACCCAGCAACTGGGACCTGAAGAAACTAGTGGGAACACAATGTACACGGAGGAGGCAAGATTTAAGGCGAAAGGAATCTTTCATTGAGGATTCTGAAACAGAAATTTGTAAAGATGTATTTAAAATGAGATTATTCTTGGAGTGTAATGATAGCAGATAAATATTTTGCTGTCAGGAATACAGTCTCAAAATATTTTTGGACTTTCTAATTCATAATTACGTTCAGAGAAAGTTTTGGACATCTGCAAATTATTAATATCTAGTTAAAAAACATACGTTTTAGTCCTTCTGCAAGCCAATGAATGTATAAAGTATAAATTTTCTGCATTTCCCTGCTTCTGACATTAACGAGTGAATAGATGAGATTTTATTCCACCTTTTCGTATTTTTGAAATGCTTTGCCATTTGAGAAATCATGTACAAGAGGTGACCACCACTGCAGTTCACATCTGCAGAGAAAAAAGATGAGCAATGCCTCCTACACTAACAGGAACGAGGGAGCAGTTCACTACGAAGGGGAAGTTCACCAGCGTTTCCAAGGAAGTCAAGAGGCAGCTGTGTGGTTTTGGGTGGCCGTAAAAGAGAAGGGGGAAAAAAAGCACAGAGAAGGGAGAACATGGATTATTTTGTACTGGAAGCATTCCAGTTGTCTGAGTTTCTGGTCAGTTCATTTTAAATAATGGTCTTTTCTCATGACATTGATTTTCCTCCCTTCTACTAGAAATACAAAAGCATATCTGAATATAACAAAAGAAGTTATTCAAAGTTTTCTGACCTTCAAAAATATTTGCTTTGGGCCAAGCTTTGTGCCCAAGCCTTGGACAGTCTTTATTTTATACAAACTGTTTTGCCAAATCCCAGAAGAATGTATTGTGCAAATAACTATATTTAGTACAACTGTTCAGTGAAGCACTCAATGCCAGAACTGTAAATCACTTTGTGATTGTTTAGAGTTTATATGGTAGGTTTGTGACCTGTTTACCTCTGTCAAGATGAGGTTCTCCAAACACTTTAAGAAATGACTGGTAATAGTACTGGTCTTGAAATCCCAAATCTTTCATTTGGGGGAGTACAGCTCAGATGAGAAATTGCTTTTTCCCAAGCCAGTTCTAAAATAGATTATGTTGGCTGCACTTCTGTAAGAGATGAAATCTGAGAAAACAAGGCATCAGCAAATCTTCCACTACATGGGATAAGTGAAATAAATAATTGTAAACTGGATTTATCTGACTACAGATTAATACACTGTTCCCTGCTAAAAGTGGTCAATTACCATTTCTGATGGGAAAGGAATGAGAAAGAGTATGTTAATCCTGACAAACTACAGATTTGAATAATCCTTTCAATGACAGATCCAAGAAAATATCAGCTTTGGTCAGTTAAAGACACATCTCTTATTTAGTATGGAGCTTATGATCAGAACATTATCTCTATGACTTTCCCCTTCTCTTGGCCATGTCTTCATGGGTTATTATGCAGAGAAATGCTATTGGTTAAATGTATAAGCACTCTAAAGAGACCCTGTGTCACCCTTTGATTTTGCCTTTGCTGTTGGTAGTAATAACCCATGGACATATTTCTTTCTACCAGTTGTTCAAATATACTTTCTCTTGCTGTAAGAAATGACTTCAGGCTTTTCACAAATATCTTTTAGTGCAACAAGGAACACCTGTGTCTGCCAGACAAAAAGCAATTCCTTTAAAAATGTTTACAGATGAAGGAATATAATTGCCCCTTTTCCACAGTGTTGGGGCATGCTGATACAGTCTAATAACTTACAGTAAGACCAAAACCACACTGAGATTTTACAAAGCTGAGCGTTGCAGTACCTGAAGCTTTCGATGCTGGGAGTGAATTTCACAGCCCCAGTTTAGATACCCAAGTGGAAAAACTGAAGAACCTAACACTGGACACCTACTCATTAAGGCAAAGGCAATTTACCCCCAGCAAACTGTGTGTGTCACTGCACATTGACTGCATCCTGTACCTGCTGATTAATTGAAATGCACCTTGTCTACTTATTTGCGACAATGCAATCACAGAAAACCAGACAGGAACTAAATCAATTCAAATAAGGTGTACAGTTCTCTGGATGAGATAGATTACACAAATGCTTACACAAATTACATGCTTACACAAATTTATTCTTGACTTTAAAACAAGCTGATTAATCCAGTGCAACTTTTAAGAAAATAGGCAAACATAAATTTCCAAAAGATAAATATCTTCTCAATATTTTAACTTTATTCCTGTGAAACACTTGCATAGGGGAGTTTTCTAGTTTATACAACAATACTTTTAGTCTACATAGATTCATCCATTTTTCTATTCTGTTTTTCTTGAAGTATTTACATTTTTTTAAATAAAAGTGACAGAATTAATTAAAATAAACCAACAGCATGAATACATCTATAAAACCTTGTGTTGCTTGGAAGTCCCCTTAGCAGTAAGCCACTACTGTGGAGACCAGAAAAGGCAAAAGTGTAATGAAATGTAAAAGTCCCTCTTAGTTATGAACAAGTTAAAGATCTCAATAATGAAATTGATTAAAAGCCTCCAGAACTTCAACAAAGCTATTCCATTTGCTGATATTTGCACATCACTGTAAACCTGATTATATCAGTGCCATACACTGTGGATGAATGGCAATGACAGTGACAATAAAATTTGGTCATATACAAAGAATTTCCATGTGAATCTTAAAACTCTGATTTTTTGCCAAGTATTTGCTACATTTTGAGGATGCTGCTGACTTCCAAGTTTGCTTCATAAGCAGAATTTACTATCTAGGGCTCAAAACTGAATGGCGTCTCATACATTTAAATTTCATGTTTTAAGTATGATGGAAAAAATGCCATGCCGGGAAAAGATATGACTAACTATAACATTATTAATTATTAGTATTAATTTGAAATATAAAGTTGTCAAACTCTTCTGCAGTGTGTTTTGGCAAAAATGTGAAACTCAGACCCTCTGGAATTTCTCATCCCTTATGAGCAATCTTGTAATATTAAAACATATATCTTTTGTATAGGTGCTTTGAAACATCCCATAGAAAGTTACATTTCTGTTATGGAAATCTAGAAGATGATTTAATGAATCTACAGGACTGCAATAATTCTCTGTAAGTTTATAGACCTTCAAAGAAACACATATGAAAACAGCATGACGTCTATATAGATGGTTATTACTTTCATCCTGTGGAATTTTATAGGCCTTTTTAAAGAAAGAGGTGGTATGTTATAACTTATTTAATAAGGCAAGCCAGTCACCCGATGACCGCGTGGCACACAATAACAGACGAGGCCTGTGATTTTAGAGATAAATACGTGCAAGACTTCAAACAGCCGCTCCCTGCCCCAGCTCCTTCGGAAACCTCTGCCTGTGATTTCCAGCCTATGAGCTAGACAGAGCTTAACGAACATCTATAAGTGAACCTTACAGCTGAGGATCTGAATGCTGCCTTTTGTTCAGAGACCTCCTAGGCCTGGGAGCAACACAATGGTAAATACATTTAGCCCGTGAAGAACTCCTCCAGAGAGTCAGAAACAAATTAAATCTGCATGCCTGTTCTTGCTTCACTGGACTGGAAAAATGTGGCTATGAGACTGTGATTAAAAAACAAATAAAGACACGCTACAACCATTGCCTGACTGCCAAAAAAACAGTTTTGCAGAACTATCAGCAGAATTGTCCAGAAGCCAAATTTCTAAACACTGAGGAAACTTGTGCTCTCAAAATAGCTCAGGCTACTTTGTTCCATTAACTACTCTACATAATTAAAGACCTTGCCTGTGAAAAAAGACAAAATGAAACACCCTAGCATGGTGTTCCTTCCATTCCCCTTTTTTATTGCTTATAAGTAGAATGGTAGTCAAACATGTAACAGTAGTCACTGTTTTTTTCATGTCCCATTCACAGTGAAACAATCCGGTCTACAGAGGTGCAAGGGATTAGCCCCAATGCACGCGATTTTGGTTTTGAAATTAATAAGAATTCTGGCATTTTCATTTTTAACAATTCTTATGTTAAAATAATTTTTATTCTAAATATGACTTATATCTGTGTTATATGCACATAACCATTTCCTCTAGAGATTTACTAGTAAGAAATGAAGAACCTGTTTCAACAACCAGTTGTGAGATGGGGCGTAAGAGCTCTTCAATAGTGTGAAATGACAGTAAGCCTAATTGTAAACAAAGCATAAACCATATCCACTCTATTCCCAATTAAGTTTAAGAAAAGAAGAATTAAGACGTTTACTTATCAGTTATGCATTACAGACTGCATGGGAAGATGCTGTGTTTTGTGCCTCCTGTTTTTGGGACAAGTTGCAGGACATCGCAACCTAGATTTCTCCAACTCATCTAGAGAAAAATAAATAAAAATCTCTTCTGGCACAGTGCTTCCAAACAGTCTTACCCAGTACTATCTAGGAAGGCTAGTACATCAGTCACAAACATTGCTTTTTTTAAACATCTGAGTTTCTCATTAGTTTCCAAATTTAGGTAAGTTATGATTCTTTGCTCACTGGAGACAGTGGGAGCCATTCCATTGATTTTAGTGGAGTCAGTCCAGGTCAGTTCTCACCAGGCTCAGCCTTGCTTCATAAGACGTGTTGTGGTCAAAAGCCCAGGTGGTGCGGCGGACAATTTTATAGCGTCTTATTGTTTGCATTTTAAATTAGAACAGAACATCACAAATCCAATAACTACATAGATTTTGTCTGCGTGTTTGGGTACTATCAAACCCTAATGGAAGTTAGGAAAAACTTTAAATCTGAAAGCAGGACTATTTATAAAGAAATAAGTGCACCTGCACTTTACATCCAAGGGATTTTCTGAACCTGTGACTACAGGATGCTGACATGTAGTGCTCTATCTATCAGAAACAAAGCAGTAGACTTCAAGACATATCATAAAATACGCTTTCAAATTGGCCAGGTAGGAGGTAAAGTCCCATTTCCCCTGAGAGGAGAAAAGCTCTGTACCTTTTGAGATGTGACTATGTTTCTATATTTCTCCATTTACAACTTTGTACCAAACTAAATTCAAGAGCTGATGGGTGGTTTTGGAACAAGAAACTTGAGGGAAGCTACACGGTAATTAACTGGGAGGCTTGTCCTCAAGAACTGGCATCATATAAGCATCACAGCCAATTTTCAGTTATAATGACTATGCTGACTATCAAGCACAATGGCTGGAATATTAGGGTCAATTGCAAGAAAGATCTTAGATCACACAGGAAAACCAAATATTCAGTCTTTCAGTGCTTTATAATTTAACTGCATTTTTTTTTTGTCTGAAGTTACTCAGAGAGTTGGTATTTTGAAAAAAAAANCAATTACCATGATATGACTACAAAATGATAACCGACCCAGTGATGTAGCCAGAAAAGATAATTACACAAAAGTTGTTAGACTGACAACATCACACTTTTATCACTGCATCTAACAGTAGGAAAATTTTATTCAGAGAAAGCTGACCCTTATCTAGGACAAAAGCTTGCTCATTCAGCCCTCTAAGTAGAAGGCATATGAGAGAACTTTAAAAAAGAAAATATAAAGTGCTTATGTCTAAATTTTAAAATTTAAATACTTAATTAAGGAGCAGACTCAGGTGTTTTTTTTTTGTCTGAAGTTACTCAGAGAGTTGGTATTTTGAAAAAAAAAAGATGATTACTGGCAACGTTACTTGTCTTCTCTCCAAATTTGTAGAGTACATTTATGTTATGATTTAACTTTTCATATGTTTTTGCAATTTGTCACATGTCAGAATTTGTTCATCTAAACAAACATGCACTTTAAGATAACAAAACACATGTGGACTCAGTGAAAAGCTATGTCACAAATCCTGTTGTTCTATTATTTTTGTTTTACATTAATCAACTGCTGGTTTTATGTACTGTTGTTAGTTTTCATTTTGTTTTGTTAATCATTAAGCATCATTGTCAAAGCAGAGATTCCAAAATGCTTCTTTCCACAAGTATGTACTTGGGAATATGTACTTGGCACTTTTACTATGCCACTGGGCTTCCAAGGGCTTTGTCTAGAGATTGTTTAGAATACATTAACAATAATGTTGCAGCAGTAATGTCTTCAATGTAAGAAATACTCTTGTTTTAGGAACAACTCCCATGTCAGTGCTGCCATAGCATTAGGTGAGCAGAATTTGTGTTTATGCCTAGTATTTATCCTTCCCGCTCACGTTTAAAAAAGCAGTGAAGTAAACGAATGTTCCAACCTCCCTTCTATAAACGTCAAGTAGCTATAGAATCAAATCTTACACCTGTAAGCAAACAGGAAAAGGTCTTCCTAGAAAAATTAGGCTGAAGCCATTACGTTTGAAATCAAATGTAGTCTCAGTACAATAGAACACTATCAAACTCCTACTTTGCCAACTTGAGCTTTAATCAAGTTTAGGCACAGAAGGATGGTGGAATTGCTATATTTTTTCCCCACACGTTTTGAGTTTTGCTGGCAGATACAAAAATAACTCCAAGTGAAACGTGATATAGGCTAAACTGTTTAACAGTGCACTTGGTCTTTTTAAGAACTCACTGCTTCATAAAGGATGAGCACAAGGCAAAACAGCAGTGAAAAATGTACTGCCATACTCAAGCCTAGAAAAGGAAAGTCCTCAAAACCGTAAGCTTTTATGACAAATTATGAAACTTTAAATAAATCCTTTTTATTTAAAAATATCACATTCATGACAAATTTGCAGAGACACCTGCTTCTACTTGATCGACTATGTTTTCAAGTTCAAAAGGTATGATTGCATTTTCCATGCACATTTAAGTTTACCTCATGATAGTTCAAAAAGAGCCTTCCGTCACTTTGGGCATGATAAATTGTTGGCCTCCTCCTCTTATTGCAGTTTACTACATTGCCTCAAGCTCTTCCACATCAGGATATCACACACAGTATTTTACTGGTTTTGGAAACCCAGCTAGGTGACAGAGACATGTAAGTTTTCAAAGATGAGTGGCTTCACTCTACTGTAACTTATTAGCGATGGTTCACCCCTTTCCGGATGCGGAAGAAATGCTGAAGCTGAGCTGACCAGCAGCATGTCCGCACCCTGAGGTTAAGCAATAACACAGCAGCCTGAGACCTGCAGTCTGCTTCCAACTCTCCCTGTGATCCTATTTGCAGGTCATTTCACTTCTCTGGACCTTAGTTTTTTGTTTATTATTTGGACATGGAGGGCATGGTGGAAAGAAAAAGCAGATTTGAAGGCGGCACCAGGAATCCAATCTTTACCTGCCTGGGCTGGATGTGAACAGTGATTACAGCACAACTGAAAACACATCGCTCAGTGATGATTTAGTTTAGTTTGAAGTATTTATCATCATGTTTTGCTGTTATCGGGCACGCAGTGCATGAAACAGGACTAATATTGCAAATGATCTCAAAGATTACAACAATAAATATCTCTATAGGAATGAAGTGGGGAACGAGAGAACTTTACTCATTAAAAGAGGAAAGGGACAGAATTACTATAAGGTAGTTGGAGTGACTCGCTTCCATATTTTCAGAGGCTGCTATCATGTTGGTCTCTTTTGACAGATACCTTTTACTTTTTGTTTCAAGGGCATTTAAAGACTTTTATAAAGTAACTCCCTTGGAAGATCTAGGTGTGCTTTTCATACTAGTTGCTTCTCTACTTGTTTCATTCACTGATGTTCCTTAAAAGTGCTATTTCCATAATTGCGGTTGCTGTTAATATTCAGCACACTTAGGGGCTTGTATCGAACAGACAGACTTTGAATTTTCTTATGTTTAGAATACCTGGGTGTTTTTTTTTTTCCCAAACAGCAGTATTATGGTTTTCAAAAGAAGTGTTTTGTTTTTTTTTTCCCCTTTCTTTTCTTCTTCATCAGTATCTTGCTTTTCATCACAGAAAGAACTATTGCCCATGACAGATTTTTGCTTTGTGTTTCTTTATGTTATAGTACTGGCTTGTACATAACATATATGCAAGTCTTCACTATAAAATTCTCCTGTTTAGGAGGCTTAAGATAGCGCTTTATCATTACCAAAGAAACCATTAGTAAAGCAGTTGCTTTAACTAGCTGTGTTTGAGATACATGCATTAAAAAAAAAAAAAAAAGAAAAATTATTTCTTAATTCCTTTGAGGTTCTACACTGATTTTTTCCCTCCCCACACTTGTTGGGTTGAATGTTGTAGACTGTCCACCTCAAAGCTCTTATTCAAGTGTATGCAAAATGAAAGTGTGCAAGAATTTAAAAGCTAAGCTACTTAGAGTACCTTCTAGATAAGATTAAAATTTCTGATGTTACTGCATGAAACAATTATTACACTGGAATAATTTCATATTGAATTGCTTTTCTGTATCCAGGAGCAATGATATCAACCGAAAACTAGTTGTAAATTTAAAAATTGGGTAGAAGGAACCAGATATAACTGCTGGCATAGGAGAGGCATACTAAAGTGGTCCTGGGAAACTGCAGCGAATAAAATAGCCAGATGGTTTCTTTGTCTTGGGAGCTAATCAATGAGGTGTCCTTTCTTGGATTTTAAGCAAGATGAATGGTCACAAAAAAGAGCTATTCCACAAAGATCCCCACACTTAGTACAGTGTAGGGGCATTTCAGATAATCTCATCAGGACATTCCATATTGTCAGGCAAGGAAGAGAGTCTTCCTTTATTGGAACAACAAAGTTTGACTGCAACAACAGTTTTGGAGAAAACATAACCGCTGAATATTAGCTTAATGCATTATAGATGGCGTACATTTCTAAATGAGAATGTGAGGTCAAGATATGAGAGAAACACTAATAGCGCAGGTTTCCCACTAAATCAATACAGTAACTCTTCATCTTTTGTAATTTAGGCATTCAGAAATTGACGCTAACTCATTCTTGAATCACTATACCCAGAAGAGGATTCAGTATTGCAGCTGAATTTTCTTGCAGGTTATAATGTCTTGTATATCCCATTACGAAACTGTGTATATCCTAATTGCCATTTGATCAAGCTGTACTGTTTCAGCAAGTTCTAGCACATAGACTTTCTGCTACTATACAGAAATGAAACACGGATAAACCAAGGGTTTATGATGCTTGGACTTCTTACACATAAAAGGGCACCACCATCAGCAATTTCTGCCACTGCAAGGCGAGACAATTACAGAAGAATAGAACAAGACACAATTTTGTTCAGGATTTTGATTACTGGCAACAGAAAGTATGTTTATGGCATCAGCAAAGGACATAAAACTAGAAAATGCTGCAGGTCTATTAGATGTGATTACAGAATCACAGAATCACAGAATCGTCAGGGTTGGAAGGGACCTCTGGAGATCGCCTAGTCCAACCCCCCCGCCAGAGCAGGATC
>VZSZ01005415.1:0-47947 GCA_013398815.1 Ibidorhyncha struthersii | reverse complement strand
GAAATGCCTGGGAGTGAAGTGTGGCGATGCTCCTCACAACCCGCCCCGAGCCACTCCGGAGTTCTCGCTGCAATATCCAAATGGCTCTTACCAGCTTCTGGGAAAGGCGAGAGCTGGGACGGGTATGGGAGCCTCTTCCTCCTCCTCTCCTTTCCGCTCCCGTGCAAAGCCGCCCCCCCCCCCCCCTTTTTTTTTTTCGCCCCNAACCGAGTCCCCGCCGGGGTGCCGCTGCGGGGTCGGGCGGGTCCCCGCGCCCCGCACCGCCACTCGCCCGCTGGGCTGCGCCGGGGCTCCGCCGCCACCGCCGCCGCCTCCAGCCGCAGAGGAGCCCGCGGCACCGCTGCATCTGCGGGGGGAAAACGGGGACGTAATTCCTCGAGCTCTTACGTGCGGCTCCGGTAGCTCCGGTAAATACAAGGAGCTATCTGTTATTTTTCAATTAAGATTCCGAAAACACTCGGTGTCTTCTTCACAGAGCTCGCATCGAGATACCAGAAGGTACTCCTCCTTCTAATTTACACGTGTTTCAGTTTAATAGTAGGAGGCTTCCAAAGGAATCATAGAGTAAATAGGTTCCTTTATACTTGAAGATCTTCTGACCAAACCTCCCACTCCAGTAACCTTTCTTTGGCATATGCCAAAGAAACCCGAAATAAAAATAAACCAAATATGTACTGAACCTTGAGAGATACCTCTTTTTCTATATTTTAATAATATGCCCAACTTCAGTATATATTAGCTTCTGGTTTAGTTCCCATGAAAAAGATGAACACTATCAGTACTGTAGTCTCTAAGCTGTTCCTATAAGAAATACTTGAAAGCATGGAGAGAAAAGGTTTAAAAATGTTCGAGTGCAATTCCTAACTTAGGAAAACTTGTGATGATGATCGATCACATGTATCAAGTCATGTGAAATAAAATATCATATAAAGAATACTTTCTGTAGTTTTATTGGAGTTGTTTGGTGGTTTGGTTTTGGTGTTGTTTTTTTTTCTAACTCAAACGGTCAGTACATTATATCCTATAAATTAATCCATTTATTTGAAATTAGTTAGTCAGCTGCAGCTATTGAGCTTTCAATGATGTGGATATTCTTCTCCCATATGAAAGATTAAGGTTTTGATTTGGTGCTACAAAAAAACAGTCCTGTAGCAATTAATAAAGACCAGTTTATGGTCCTGTCAGCTCAACACTGAGACAGTAACACAGAACTTCCTTTCCTGACAAATAATCAAAGGAGGTTTCATTTTCAGCTATAGATTCTTTTTGTAATCAATAACTGTTCTTATTTTTTAACATTCCTCGCTTTATAGAAAACATTGCTTTCAGTTGCTTTTTTCTTTGCAGCTTCTCCAAAATAGAATTCTTCACTTGGAACAAAGGGTTTTCCCCTCCTATAGTGATGAGAATGGGTTCTATTAAGGAATCACTTGGATTCTTGTTGTAATCTTAAAGTTGTTTGAGAACTTTACACATTTCATCAGGAAACGGAAAAAAAAAAACCCAAACAAACCTTATACATTTGGACAAGTGGGTATCAGCTATTGTTAGAACATTGTGTCTGTTTTACATCAGAGGTCTGAAACCAGACCACATTCAAAGTCTTTCCTGACACCATTGAGTATTTGGAAAAATGATCACCTCACCTTAAGTTTTTGTGGACAGCCTGTGTATCAGAGAGGCATCTTTCAGAAACAGTGTTTTGGAGGTAAAAGACGAAGAGTATACTCTATGACTTGCTTATTCTAACAGAAAGTACATTAACATACTACTGAGAAGTGATAACCAGGAGCTCAAACTTTCACAGCTTGTGCCTTGAGTTTAGTGTCTTGAAATTGTCTGGCAGCAGTATTCCTTAATTTGTGCATTTCAGGAAGACTAAATTCTGGTACATAAAGTGCACCTAAATAATCAGCTCTTCTGAAGTCAAAATCCTGCCTGTGACATCAGAATTAGCTACCAGGAGATTGGTGTGATGTGTCAGGGAGGATTATGACTTCAAGTAGGAATTAAGTAGCAGGGACTCAAATGAGACAAAAATCCTATTTTCAAGCAAAGAAAATAAAACCTAGTAATTGTAGGAAAAGAAGAAAATGGTACTAAGGGGAATGCACAATGGAGTCCAATATAAGCTGTTTCTTAATTCTTTCTGAGGTCATGAGGCACAAAGAACTCTCTAAGGATTAAAGAAGATAACAACTATGACGCATAAGTTTATATTAATGTGTTTAATTTTTTCTCTAATATTTTTAGAAGTATTTAGAATGTTTGAAACCAAGAATTTTCTTTACGGACTGAATGTACATGTACATCCCCTCTTCCTAATTCCTCTAGTATTAAGACAGTAGTCTTTCCTTTTGAGAAAAGAACACTAAAAAGATTTAAAGCCACTTGTAAGCCTTAACCTCAAGATTCAGCTATACATCTGCCTTTTTTCTTTCCTTCCTCTTTAGTCTAGAAGACAATTTCACAGTTCCTGCATTCTTATACTGGTATTTTTGTACACTCAATACCAAATGCATATAATCATGTGGAGATAACTGGTTTCTGAACATATGCTATTTTCCCCCTTTTGGATTATTAAGAATAGCTTCCATAAAAAAGCCCATATATTTATCTACTATTTGGTCAAACAATGCAAAGGTGTTTTTTTTTTTTTTTTTAATAATTTACAGGAACCAAAATTACTTACTCTTCTTCAAAACACAAAAGTTTCATCCAAAACCCACTTTGCTTATTACTAGCAGACTATTTGACTGATCTGCCTCTTCTACCTCATGTATTGCTTGTTTGAAGGTCTGAGTGCTTCTCAGTCTGAGCAAAAGAGGTTTGGGTTTTTGGTGTTTTCTTTTGATTTTTTTTTTTTTTTTTGCAATAGAGGGAATATTCCTGAGACCTAAGTAGAAAAAGTCTGGTATAAGGATTTCTAGAGTGTTGATCACAGCCCCACTGAAGAACTGGGTCACGAGATTAAGAATGTGTCTATCAGAGGAAAATACTTGATTCTGTAATGCAAATAAAAAAAAAAGGCTTTGGTCAAATATGCAATCAACACAAATATATATAGTCATAGTCTGCAGTTTCCTTGCCTTCGTAGATTTGTCTTGTCTAAATCTAGGTGCTTTTTGTACTATGGGCCAAACAGAGTAAGTGGGAGGCTTTTGATATGGACATGATTTTCCAAAGCCGAAAAGCCGTCTTTCTAGGAGTTTGCTAAAATAGTCTCAGGTCACTCTGCAGTGCAAGTGCTTGTGGTCCTTCTTTCTATATGGAGAAATGAATTGCTCTGGATATTAAAAAATGACCTCTCACTGGTCAAGGATTAAGACGCACTGTGAGGGAAGTGCACAATATGCACCATTTTTTTTTTTAATTCCGAAGCCAATCTGAGAAGTTATAGCCATCACTAACCTAAAAAAAGAGTCTTATTTCTGCGGAAAATATTTTTTATGCATTTGTTACAGATTCAGCGGATGGAAGAGAAAGGCAGAGCTATCAGCACTGTGGTTTCTTTTTTTCTTCAGGTGAGATTAAGTCAGTACTTGGAATCATCTCAAGCAAACCTCACATTCTTCTGAAGAAGTGGCTGATTTGATCTCAAATATTTGTACTTTATTTGCTCTAAACCAACAAATACTGATTTAGTAACAATATATGTTTTTCTTGATGTACAGCATATTATATAAAAGATTAATTCTATTAAACTGTGTGTTAGTCATATTAAGCTCTGGGAATTCCACTTCAAGTTAGTGATATTTTACCCATCATGAGATGGTAAATAAAAACTTTTAAACTTTACTTTAGATAAATACATATTTCTCATTTTGAATTCATGTTTTGTCTCATATAGTATTTTCAAAGGAATAGTTGTTTCGTCTATATAATGAGGCCCGATTTCAACCAGTTTAGCTTTAGGCACCAGTGCTACCTAATTAGGATCCTGCTCACCCTGACTTCCTAGAGCTGACAGAGAGAGAAACAATTCCAGAGAGCAATCCATCCCACCTACAATCTCAGTGTATGTGGGCAGGTATCCATTGACTACAGAAGGCAGGCTGGGAAGACTGTGGTCCTTAAGTTAGGAGTCTTAGATAGTTAAATTAGGCAGGATGATCCTGAGACTGAGACCCTGAGCCCATCTGCTAAGTCAGTGGGAAAACTACCCTGGACTTCAAGTGTCTTTAAGGTCACATCCTTAGAAAGAGAAAATAAGGGTGAATTAATGCAGAAAACTAGTTGACCACCTGAGTTCATACTCCTGGTTGCGCTGAAGCACTTTGGGAAGTCTTCTTTGACAAGGATGCCTCTTGCCAGACTTACACTCTGTCGCTGTAGCCACATTTCTAATCACATGCAGAATTTCCAATATCATCAGATACTCACCTTTCACTCCACAAGCACTTAAAAAAAATAGAAAAACCAGTAATGTTTATATGCTCTTAAAATGTATAGCATGGATCAGAAACACTGTCCTCTCATACTGAAGTGTGAGGTGCAAGTAAAGTATTTAGTTCTGACAAATCTCTGCGTCAGTGCATGACAGCATGCCGCTTCAACTAGTTGGGTCTTTTAAGTAGGTAGAGTTTGGTACTTCTATTTGCCCTGTTTCTGTGTGCTGATTCTCTAACGTATGAGTCTCATCGTTTGCTTGAGCCATTGGGTAAAATATATATATCACATGTGATTTAAGATATTTTATCTAATCTGGTTCTCGAAGAACATAAAGACCATATTGCAGCAGGCAGATAATATCTGCAGAATTAGCAGTCTATGATTCAGTCATGACCATTCCTTCATAAGTCTCTTGATTTAGAAGGCTAAACTGAAGGACTGAAGGGGTTCAAAACTTAAATAAAATTTACCAGTCCAGGTCATTTTAGTTAAGGTGCTGAACCCTAATTTGCACATTAAACTGAAATTGTACAGTGAGTTTTCCAGCCTTATAGCAATGAAAAGGGTAAATCAGATGAGAATCTCAGTCTCAGTAGGAAAGGAACTTGCCCGGAAATGTTATCAAAGAGAGCTGCAAGATCTGCTAAACAAGAACTTGTTCACAGGGAGTAACACTGAAAGGGACATGGGCAGTCTGTAGTCCAGTGTAACCATAGATGAGACAAACTCGGCTAGGGTGGTTGCAAAGTCTTGGAGGACACAATAACTTTGCACACGCTTGAAAAGCTTGAGCCTTTCCTTTTTCAAATTAGGTTACTTTTCTTCTTTAAAAATGTCCATAAGCAAAGGCCAAGGCAAAAAATAAGTGAGTTTACATTTCAGTAGCTTCCACATTCAAAGAATATGAAGAACATCGCAGAATAAAATTTCTCCCCTTTCTCTTAATGTTTTAAGCTCCTTATCACAGGCCACCCATAGCCCTATCATCCTTGTCTATCTACTTATACTTGGAAAAAAAGTCATCTGATCAGTGAAATTATGAAATCTTTGCTCAGTGGAACTATGAAATCTTTGTTCCATTGGGATGATACCTGATAGAATAGATGCCTAACACTGGTTGAATAAAGCAAGAAAAAGTTAGTGTTCTTTATATTTGCTTCCACTTTAATTAAGATGTGCAATATTGCTAAAAAGTTTGAAATTGTAGCAAATCTGTGGAAAAAGCAGATAAGCAAAGCAAACTTGGTAAAAGTAATACTTTTTCAGGAGCTCCCATTCTGATTTTTCTTACCTTAGTCTTGACAATATTTTGAGTTATATATAAATTAAAATGTGATGCTCTTTAGATTTTTTTAAGTCTCTTTATATGTAATTTTGCTAGCAGACCTTTCTCTGTGTTCTGCACTTTAGGAGCTGTTTACCTCATAGACAACAAAATGTATGATAAAATGATTTATTGGCCAAAACAAAATAAAAAAATATAGTGATTTTTTTTTCTTCACAGTTTTTGACTTCACTTCCCCCCCCCCATTTTTACTCTATAACATACTTGTAACATGGCAATCTTTCAATCTGTATCCAAACTTTACCATTTTAGATATACTCCTTTTTCTTTGTATTCCAGGAAATGTAGGGTTTGGACGTCAGCCACCTTCCTCTGTTCCTGCAAAAGCCTCACAACGATCAATGGCTCCTTGCCTAATTAGTCCCATCTCTCTTATACAGCGAATCCTTTCTAAACTGCTTTGTTACTAGATTGGCTCTGCTATTCAGTACCTTACGTGGAGGGTACCCAAAGAGGGCTAATACAGCTCCGACTGAGAGCGACTGGAATTGTATCCTACCCGTCTGTAATAACTGGTTGCTGTTCCAGCAAAGCTTCCACCATTTTGAGTCTCAGTGGCTTTATAGGAATCCTATATGAAAGAGATGAATATGTGCAAAAATATAGTTAATAGAAACAATGTGTCATTCACTGGCACAAATGAATATAGAACATTTTTCAGAAGTTAGTAGATTGAATAAAGTTATTATCTTGCATTACAAATTACTTCCTTAGTCCAGCCCGCTCTTAGAAAAGGAAGAAGCCTGAGTTCAGGCAGACTGGCACGGAGCTGGTAACTCTTCAAACCTGAGAGTATTTGGAGAGCTGCCTGTAAGGGCACTTTTTATGCCAGTAATTGCTAAAAGCCCCTGTACCACAGGTCAGAACAGAAAATAGAAACCTTCTTTCATGTTAAGGATTGCATTTTAATTGTGTAAACAGCAATGAGAAAGCAGTCCTTTATAGCAAGCCCCTTCTCCAGCTTAGGGAGGAAATAAAATTTTTGTGGCATTCCTGGTGTCATTACCGTGGTGAATATTGAGTCCAAGCTTCCAATAGGAAGAAAGAGTGAAATAAAATGTCTTGGAGTCTGTCTACAAAAGTGAAACATTACCCATGATTGTTTGCATGAAATTAATTTAAAAAATCAAGCTGAAAAAATAAAAATCAGAAAAGCTAGTGTTTTTGTCATAAAATCTAAACCCAGTTTTATTTCCCATGGAACATAAATGAGGGTAGAAGAGTAGAAAGTTAACAAGTCCTGAGAAACATGTTAATTACACTTGATGTCATGGTATTAGTGGATGTCATCTGGACCTACTAGTCATAAAATCAAGAAGTTAGCAGTCATAAAATCAAGAAGTTGCAATTGAAAACTGTGCTAAATTTACTGGTCATCATGCTCTACATGCTTCCAAAAGAAATATGTCACAAAGATATATTAGGCTTAATCATCATTTAGCTTCACCACAAAGTTAAACAAATATTTTATTGCTTGATAAACAATACTTCGCCTCAAGGGCAGTTTTCAGCACAGGTTACTCAGTTATAAGTTATGCTCCTAAGACAATCTGACAGCTTGTGCAATGTTATTGCTGTCTAAGTTAAAAGAAGTATGTTTCAGTGAAGTCATACTTGCTTCATAAGGAGACCGTAGCTTTGTTTACCGATTAAAAACATTTTGCTGTAGTATCATTGTTCATAAATCAAATAGCTAGAAAATATCTAATTTGAATTACAACCTTTTTAAAGAAATATAATAAGGAACAGAATCATCGCAATCTCAGATCTTTAGTTCCCTCCCAGCTGTGTATGTAGCGTTGCTCAGTCACTTGAAAGAACTGCTATATGATATAATGTAAAGCAGCCTCGAGACTGCAGCAATTACAGTCTAGATATTTGACATACACCATGTGAATTTAAAAAAACCCAACAATCCATTCAATCTAATTCACATTAAAGCAGTAGAAAGCGGAAGGGTGAAACACCAGGCAGCAGGGACATTTCTGTAAATACAGCTCTGTTAGAAGAAACAAGTTGAAACCACTTGTGTAGCTCAAGGTCCCAGAATCAATGACAGTTCTGTTAGGGGTCAAAGTCCCTTTGCGGCTTCTGCTCTGCTTTCATCAGCCTCAGCAAACCGGTCATATAATTCACAACGAGTTTGGTCGTCTGGTTTTGCTTGTTATACTGAATGGAAGTGTTGTCTAGATGGGACATCAATCCCTCCGAACCCCATACTGTACTCTTCTAATTCATCCCCCAGTTATAGCAATTAGAACAGAATATAATATAACATGGAAAGCTTTTGAAAAAATGAGTAGTACCGTGTGCAGCGTAACTAATGATGTCTGGTTTCCCTCCTGTCTCTGATGTCTAAGAAAGGGTGATCTCATTAGCCTCTTTCACAAGGAATAATAATAGGGTATCTCTTCTCCATCCACTTGCTGGTTCTCATAAAATTATAAAAATTGCTTATCTTTAGGTTAGCTACCCCTCTAAAATGATGTTCAAGAATTACTGTGAGTTTGACAGACAGACTGACATGGGAAATGATTGCATTCACTCAATTACTTGGAAATTTACTCGATTACCTAGAAAACCAGGCCACAAATTGCCATCTCTCCTTATTTTGATATGTTAATTCTGAGAATTTCTAGCCAGCTTACTGTAGAAAAGAGAGATCTGCAGAAGCTCTTTTCCAGTCTCTTTACTGTGGGCTTTCACATTTCTCTCCCTTTAGGTGAAACTCCGGTTACATTGGGCAGTGACAAGGAAGAGCACAAAGGTTGCTCGTGCCTGGTTGCTATGCCCCTGAACTACAACAAAGAATTACAATTGAGAAGTAGGAATCCTTCTGCAGCTTTTCCACAGCTGCTAACATAAACAATTGCAGCTATGAGCCAGAGCTGTGTGTAGATGAGCAGCTGTTCTTGAACAACAGCTTAAGTGGCATGTCCCCTGCCTACACCCGAGTCCACGTCAGCTCCAACACTTAGGAGCTTGTGGGCATCTCAAGAAAAAAATTCTGTAATAGGCTTATGCGTGTGTGTGTGTGTGTGCGCAAGTCTAACGCAGTGGGAGTTTAGAACAATGTTGTCATAAAAAACAAGCACAGTGTAGATTATTCATTACCACAATGATACTAACAAGATGAGAGTAGTTATTAAGGAGGAAACAAAGGCCTTTAACTTGTAAAGGTCCTGGTAATTTTAGTGGCATTGCCACAGTCTGTCTCTTTGAGCTTGGGAATAGCCTGCAAAATATCCATGAAGAGCTTGTGTGGAAACGAACTGTTGTATGACAACTCTGTAACGTGCTTAAACGTTAGTAAAAAAACATAACTATGGGAACCTGTTTCTTGATGCAACTTCTTACATATCGGGGATTTGTCTGGCTGCCCTCAGGCTGGCAGAGACAGGCACGTAGCAGCTCCAGGTGAGTGTGAAAAAGGTCACAGAAGAGGTAGCCACAAACAAGATAATTACCTTTTCCTTTTCCCCCATTTTCCAGTGTATAATGACTAAATAGTCTTACCTCGTTCGTATTGCCTTGGTAATCTATACATAATATAATAATAGAATAATATTCTATGATAATAACATAATAATCTATACCATTCTTGTTTTCTACAGTCTTGTTGCATTGCATATCACTTAAGACAGAACAACAAATAAAGAATTCAGTGAGCTTCAGAAACTTTGGATGGGGATGGAGCTCAGTATCTCCAAGATAAAAGTTATTCCCAGTCCCAGTAATTTACAGAACTGGGAGAACTGCAGTTAAAAATACCACAACATATTTACCTAAGCCATTTCTATTTTATGAAAATATTCAAGGGAAACAGTTCAGTTATTTTTTTCCCCATTTCTTCTTGCCATATCATTTTGTGGTTGGGGCCATTGGACAACTTTTCATACTTTTTAAAGTGTCATATTTTCAGTGACGTTTCATAAATGTTTAAGTGCATTCAGACCTTGAAGACCAGCATGTGAACGAGCCATCTTTAAATATGGTAACAATTTGAACTCTGATTGCCGAGCATTAGGAACCTAATTTTGAGGTAATGGTGAGCACCTCCTGCAAAGTGCTGCATACTTCCTGCTCCTAATGAAATTAATGACATCGAAGAATGTTTAGCATGTCACGAGAATAAATTCTTATTTACCACCCAAGAAGATACCAGAGTGGGTCATAAGTATTAAATTTAAGCCCTTGTTTGTCATTCCTATTAACTTTAGCACCACCAGGAAGAGGTCCTATATGAATTATGTATCGATTTTTCCTTATGCTGCCACATGGGTAAAATTACAGCTCAGAATGCAACTGCCTACGTGTAAATGGCTTTTCTTAGTCAGCATCAAGACATATTGATCTGTGATGCCCTATATAAATTATATATGTTAATGTTTCAATCATTAGTTGGTATAATACCTGACAAGATAATTCTCTTTTTAACTAATATATATGTACAGTATTAAAAAAAAAAATGTAAACACGGGGTAAAATAGCTAGCATTGTAACATTTAAAACCAAGCCAAAGTTATACTTACAGAAAAAAATCCCTGTAAAAACAATTGTTAAACAACTTAATTATAGCACATTTCCCAGAATTAATTTGCCATATATGAAACACTTCACAATGATCAGACTCCATATTCTGCATGCAATATTAAGCAGGAAAATTCAGCAAGGAGTGATTTTACTATTGCAAGCCACATTCACTCCAGTTTACACTGTTGCACTTCTGATTAAAGCCATGGAAGCAAACAGATTTAGTAGGATTTAAACTTGTGTAACTGGGAGAAGAATTTTAATACCTTCACTTTTTTTGGTGTATCATGAAAAATGGTTATTTCAAAGGTAGAAATAATGGTTAATGTCATTCATATCACTGAAGAAATCTGTCTGCTACGAAGAAGCACTTTTTCTACTGTAAATATTCTCCTTTTCTCTTTTTGTTGACTAATAGGAACAAAGGGCAATAAAGAATTCATATTTCTTTTTTATTTTAAAGTTACAGTGTCAGATCATAAGCGTGTCTGCCTTTCTTCTGAACTCATAATCTCCTACTATGTTTCATTACATATGGAAAGCTCAAATATGGTATCTGGTTAAATGCACTCAACCTTTCAGGAAATTACAGTATCCAGTGTTATGTTTGAATAATAGATACTTTGCCATTTGGTTTGGTGGAATGTAAATATCATGACGCTAAGTAAAATAGAAATGACATAAGAAGAAGTTGTATGTGCATACACTCTTATAGAAAAGTAAGAAATGTACATGTTTGTGTCATTTTAAGCTTGATCTAAAGAAGTTTTCTATGTAAGGGAAAACTGTGAAGATAGGTTACTGGTATTGCTTTCTGATTTTCTTTTGTTTTGTTTTGTATTGGATATGTGGTTGACAAGCTGGTAGTTTGTCAAGTAAAAGATTTTATGGTTGGTAGTAGAACTGCAAATAATTGGTCTTATTTCTTTTTCTTCCAGTTCACTGCCTGAACAGAAAAATTAAAAAAAAACCCTAAACACTGTTGTATGTTCATCCAGAGCTAAAATTGTACCAATGAAAGAAAAGAATAAAAAGAAATTAATTAAAGAATAAAAACAAATTAACTTATTCATAAAATTTTGTTAGAAACATTTAATTCCGTGGTTTTACATTATTTTTTAAATTTTCCCTAATTTTGGCATTTAACAAAGCAAAAGTCATTTCAAAACATTAAAAAATTTGCTGTAGACGTTTCAAAACATTAATTAATTTAGGCTGTGATACAGGTTTCTCTGCTAAACTGAAAATTTAAATTTATGTCTTCTCTTTGGGATAGAGTCTGTAGTGACAGCTAATACAAAATTTGCTGTCCCTGCCAGTACCATGAGCTTCAGCAGCGCTTTATGTGGGCACAGGGGTGTTCAGTACAGAGTTCTTACTGAAGGACCAAGGGCTAAACTTAAAATTCATGATTCCTCCTGTAAAGACCCATCTGTAAACATTAACGAGTTCAGAGTGAGTGTTGTCTTGGGAAAGGAACCTGCAAAGTATGGTAACCAGATGGAAAATCCATAGTTATTTGAAGCAAAATGTACATGTTTACCTTGCAGCCTTATGCTATGCTGATCAGTTAAGTCTATAATTGGGAAAGCTAACATTTTAGGCTTCCTGTCCTCCCAGTAATTGCATCCGTGATTAATGTTACACTCTTGAACAAGTATTTTGACCCTGAAGAGCCATCCAGAACATCTGCATTAATTTCAGAATGGTTATGTGAAAACTTACTTGTGTCTTGGACACTGTTTACCTCTGTTTTTGTACTGGCTGCATATTTCATGTTTTACAGTATGACTAATATTCGTAATAAGCTAACAAGGGTTCTGATTATACTTCTGTAACTCTTACTCCTTGACATAAAATCTTTCTCTTACTGTGTAAGTAAGATTAATTTGTAATCTTATGTGCTTACTTACATCTCCCACAGTGATCAAAGTAGGCTAAATATGTAGAGTCTTGAATACAATTTTGGCCTAAGTTATAAAAATTAAACAGTCTTGTCCATATGCTACTTCCTCCCATTTATAATGTGCTGGTATCTAACATAAAAGATTGAAAGATCAGCTTATTTATTGTTCAGGAAAACACATACAACAGAAAAAAGAAACAACACAAAGCAGGTTTACTAATATCAACCGTAAAGAGCAGCTTTTATTACCAGTGACAACAGGAAATTCTAATAATATTTAGTACTGTGTATTGGGCATAAACTACTGAGTTATTGTCCAATGAATCTTTAGGAAGTTGACATGTTCAAATATGAACAATTCCGTGACGTAAGTAAGCAAAAGCTTGTTCTTGCGATGACGTATGAAGCATGCCAAACATGAAGTGTTACTCGGTGTTAGTAAAGAATCAGCCCCGGGGAGGAACCTGAAGAGAGCTGCAGAGGCTCTCTAAGGGGTATTGCAAGGTGGGATGCATCTCACCTAAGTTTAACCATCTAAAAAATAAGAATTTATTCTAAGATAGTATTCTAAGCTTCTTTTATTTTTGATAGAGAAAGGCAAGCAATTGCATCTCCTCTCTCCGTATATTATCTTTCAGTATATTTTTCTTTACTCTTAATATTTGTAATACTTGTGCATCAAAGAATAATAGGAAAACAGATTCCAGGATATTTTTATGAGATATCTGTAAAGCTTTTTGGCATCAAAGGTCTTGCTCTGAGAGCAAGAAGACATCCTTAAATGCTTCTTACTCTCTAAGACATACGAAAGGTCATGGACTGAAAAGTGAAACATGGCCTCACAACTGAAATAAGATACTGATGTGCTGCAAAGCTGTTTATATCACATGTCCTAAGTCAACATCCCTTCCATGTCGTGTAATCACTGTTAGATAGTCATATGCTATTGCATGAAGCTGCCGTGCATTAAAACAGTGTAGAAAAGGGAAACTGCAATTGCCTTTGATAGGATTAAATTATACATCTAATCCTTTTTGTTCCAGATGTCAATACATAAAAGTCATATCAGAGACTCAAATGCAGAACCTCATACATAATTTTAATCCCTCATCCTGTGCTGTAGGTTACAGATCTGGAAATTATAGCATGTGAAAGCATCTAAAACTGGATTCCTTTCTCATTGCTTTTAAATCCAGTACTGTTAATATAAACAGTTTACTGAGGTATTCTGGAATACCCTGTGTGAGAACTAAATGGATTTCAAATTGTTTATACAAAATGACGGAGGGAGTTCAGCATTTCATGGCAGGTGAAAAGCATGTCACACATACTGACTTTCCATCTGTGGCTGCGTACCTAGGCAGTGCCAAACCGAAAACTAGGCAGCACGCAACAGCTGAGAAGGCAAAGTGTGATGTACATTTAATTTCACCAAGAGAATTGTCACATGCCACAAAACACGTAAACTCCTACTGCAAAATAACTATTTTATGTGAGTGTGTATACGTATGTATGTATACACACACATATCTATATGATCTATAGATACATATGTATTGCTTATTTGGATATATTGTATTTCTTCATTATGGAGACAATCTTGTGTGACTGTAACAGCTGTACAATTTAGGTATATAGTACTGTGCATGTTTTGCAGGTGCCAAATGACAAAAAAATCTATATAAAGGATGCTAATTTTCTAGTGCACGGAAATCCCTCATTGCATGAAGATTACAAAAAAAGGAGCATATTGAAATCTATGCATCTATTTGCTTTTTAAACCACCAGTCTCTCAGTAAGAAATAATACAAACTGTGCTTTTGAAGAGCCTGAAATGCTTTATGCTTTGCTGCTGCAACTTTAGTCAGCAAAAGCAGCTCAACTCATCTAAAACTCATTTCTGAGTTGTGCTGACATTAATGAAACCAACAATGATACTGGTGCAAAAACAATGACAGAAAGAAAAAAGCTTTTTATTTTAAGCTTCATTGAAAATAAAAGACAAAACAGAACATTTGTCAAATAGGAACAATTTGTGATTAGTAGCATTTGAAATGTCATCAAAATTTACAATAATCATACTTTAAATGTTAGTGGATCACAGGTAGGCTAAATGTATTGCAACAAGAGATTAAAAAAAATATTCTAAAGGTGACACAGTGCATGCCCCCCAGCCTTTTGGCCAAAATTGGTGCAACATGGCTGTGATTTATTTTATGCTCAGATTTCAGATCCTATGGCTGTACAGTGATTTCCCACATTCATAATAGAATAACAACTGTAAAGCAGCTGAGGGGTTTTCTGGAAGTCCCTGGTGTATACACCTGGCAGATGCTTGCAGTAGATCTTGACAAGATAGTCTTTTGCCCCATTGGGATCCCTTTTCCTTGTTTTCAGGCAGGCAGTCCACGCAGACTAGTAGTTCATTTCTCTGTTGAAGGCTGCATTAAAATGAAGAGTCCTTCACCAGCTAAAGGACCTGAAAAAGAAAAAAGGGCAGAAGGCACTCCAATTTTCAAGAGTAATGCTTGTCTCTTTACCTTGTACCCAACACTTGGAGAAAAGATGCTGGAAATCTTGTCAGTAAAATTCCTGACCAGATCACTTTTTTCATGGATAATTGGGAGTGAATAGAAAGGGAGTCCTGAGGAGGAAAAGAACAAAATGGACTTCAAGGCAAATAAGCCCACAGGGGAGAATGGGGAGGGAGGGAGATGGGAAAGGTTCCCTGATGGGGTAGGTAAATGCCCAGATATGAGTATAAAGAAAGATAGACCATTCAGATGTCCAGCTTAATGAGGTCCTCTTTTATTTTGAAGTATGTCTGCCAGCTTTCGGAAGAAAAAATGAAGGAATTGTGTGCAAATTTTTTGTTGTTATCACAGGATTTAAAAAGCCTACTCTTCTTTCCTCGGTGATGTGAAATCTATTTCATAGCTTCTCCTAAACCAAATCTGCCTTACTTGGGTTAAAAACACGCCCCTCTGATTTTGCATTTATGGCGCTGTAATTAGTGGGGAAGTGTATCTCCCCCTTCTCCTCTTAGTTTCTTCGGGCTTTGAGTAAATATAGTTGTGTTCTCATTTTCTTTTTTTTTTACATATATTTGGAGGAAACAATACCATGCACCCATTTTGTGAAAATCTGTCATGTAGTATTATGTGAAAGATAAGAAGATTGTCTTCTGACAATCCAAATGAAGTCATTGAAAAAGGACTACCATCATGGAATGAAAATTCTCACCTAGTTTATCTAATTGGGTATGCAAACTCCATTTTATCAGTAACAAGAATTGTCATCTAATGGTGTTCACACTAGTTGCCTTAAGGAGGAAATGGCAATCAGAGACATTGTTCATTCTATTCGAGCTTCTGAGTTGTCATGCAAATAAGTATGCAGATATAGTCTGAGGATGAAACAAATAACCTCAGTGATGAAATGAAACATGAAACTCTCATTTGAACCTTTTGGTGTTGCTTTACTGAGCTTCATTGCCTAAACAACAGTATGCATATTATTACCATAAACGTTTGACATTGTCTTGGTTTTGTAATGCTCTGGTAGGGAGTTTGCTGTGACTTTATCGTGTCTTTATATTTAAAGACTTGAACAACAGTTTTGTATTCGCTGCAGCCATTCCATAGCTATGTCTCTCAAAAACAAGGCCAAACTTATTGTTTAGAATGGGAAAGTTAATATAGGTCTTCAAAGGAAATTCTGTTATTGCTTCAATTGGTGTACATTTCTATACACAGTGTACCTACACATACACACATATATATATAATTTACATATGTGTATCTGTGATTTAAATATGCACTTACATTTGTATATATGGAAGAGTTTCAGAAAGGTCAAGTTTTTGTTTCTCTTCTTCCCATTCTTTTTCCAGGAAGAATTTCAGCCCTTCAAAAACCCTAAACTAAATTTTCAGCTCTTGATGCACAAAAAAAAGGAATACTTATAATCTGCCTTTTTATAGATGAGTATAGCTAAGCAGATAATGAGGGGTGAAATCTGCAAATATTTATTTAAATGAAACATTGAATTTTCCGTGGCAATATTCTAACTCGTTTTGTGCTCACTTTGCAAGAATATTCTAGGAAATTAATTTACTGAGAGGCTGCTTAAAATATGTATTGTTACTGAATAGTGGATGTTACCAGTGAAAATCATACTTGGAGTTCTAATATGCAATTATTGAAAATGAACAATAAGCTATTAGTTCTAAGCTCTGCTCTGCCCTGCAGAGAACAAAAAAGAAAATGTAACTGCTGCTTATATGCTAGCTGCAGTACTTTACCTGTAATCTCCTGCTCTTCTTTTCCAGTTATAGTCACACATCATCATCATCAAATACATAGTCTGTTCCTACAAATATTTTATGTATTTGTAACTTAATGCATAGTCAAAATGGCCTTATAATATGACCAAGCATGGGCAGAAATATTTGTAGAACGGGAAATTTATGAAGCCAGACTTTTGGGGCAAGACATGTTCACATAGACGATAAAGTGCATCAAACAAAAGACGTATGTCTGTTTGTTACTACAGATAAGTAATAAAAGATCAAAATCAAATTCATCTTCCCTGTCTGCTGTTATTCCATACGTGTATAAAATGCTTACTAGACTATTACCAAGTATATTTGCAGACAGAATTTGGCTAACGTTAATGAATAAATGACTAGCATTATTATATTATGAATCTTTAAACTAATCTCAGCCTTCTGTTCAGAGCTGTATGTATGAGTATGTGAGAGACTCGCGGTGTCGATGTTTGCCTTGTGAACGCCCGAACCCAGGCCTGTGGATGTCAGGTGCATGCAGCAGAGAACCATACTTCCTCAGGTGCTCTATAGCCCACGTGTCAGCCTGGTTGGGTCACAAATCAACAAATACGAGTGGCTGTACAACAAGGGGTGGGTCATCACGTGCACAAAGGACTCCAGCAAGGAGGCGGGCTACACAGGTACAAGATATATTATGGCTTCTCACTCACCTTGAGTGACCCAGTGTGCCATTGCGTCTCGCAGCTGAAAGGAAGATGCTTTTTCACAACTGTTCAAAAAGGAAGAAAGGAAGCTATATTCAGCAAATAAATTATTAACTGTGAATTATTCCCTCAGCTCTGTGGCACAGTCATTGCTGCCCCAGTTTTCTGTCTTGCATATGAAGCATAAAATATCATTCCTGTCCTCAAAGCCTTTTCCAATAGAAATTGGCGACATGGACGAAGTTAGAATTGGGCCGTATGAGGTAGCATCTTTCGGCAAAAGAATATATAATTTTGCAATTTTATTTTTTCAAGATCTTGTTCTTTTCCTCTTGAATTGAAAGGGAGATTTGCCAATGACATAAAGGCAGGGAAGGACAGCCCTGCAGTTTCTCTGACATGGAAGGATCTCCTTAGATGCCTACATTAACAGCAAAACATTTGCACTTCGTACATACTTGGTACAGTGGTCTCAAACAAACTTTTAGCCCTTTTAGCTGCTTATTTACAGTTGTTTGATACAACTCAGCAGTGTGAGTTTTCACAGAGGTCAAAGGGCTGAACAGAAAGTTGTAAGATACCTATGTCAACCAAGGCAGAGATTTTACTGACTAATACACTGTAGCGCTGAGCCTTACTTACATAAGTGAGTATTTTTATGGAACTAAGAGTAGTTTTACAAAGTAACCCAGATGTTTTCAGGATAAATTAAACTTCATACTGTCTTGACTCATATCACTTGTCCCAGATCATTCATAGCAGAAATTTGTCAGGGCGAAAAGTACTTTGCTCTTTTATTATATATCTGTCCAACAAGAGAGCTCATTATCTCTGTCTTGCAAATACGGAGAATGAAATAAGACAGGAACATGGTCTTCTGAAAATAGGACAGTAAAGCAGGGTCAGAAGTTAGATTTGACTCAGTATCTTCTGAGTCCCAAATCAGTTTCCCTCTGATAGACAGTATGTATTTCCAGAATGTCTGTTTGTATATCTGTATCTGTATATCCCTGTCCAGCTACCTCTCTGTATAACTCTTTCTAAAAGTAAACCAGGTGTTTTTCTAAATGAATGTTACCAGATGTGAGCTGGTATGTAGATTCAGCAATATTCTATTATTGAGAACAATGTTAACAGTGTTGTGTTAGTGATTAGGAGCACAGACACCAGAGAATAAAGTAGATATATTTTGGAGAAAAAGCTGTTCGATTATGCAGACACCTAAACGCATATATCTGCCTGGATGAATGTGTTTTGTATTGAACTTTTTCAGTGTAGCAGAGGAAAACCTCACTTTATTAACAAAAAGTGTTGGCTGAAAATGTAGTCAAAATGTCAGTCTATTAGGGTAGTTAGAAATCCATCCACTGTAGAAATTTACTGAAATTTATTAATCCTGAGGAACACAAGAATATTAAGAAACTGCCAAGGAATAAGTCAGAGAGTACTATTTTTTAGTCAATGATGGAGTAAGATGTTTTGACTGGATGTTTTCCTGTGTGAGACTTAGTTTTCAGTAATTACTGAAAGAAAAAGAACATTTTACTTTGGGAATTTCTTTCATGTTTCTATGAACATAAAATCTTAATCTAGAATTGTGATTAACTTCCAATGATTATCTCTCTTCTCTATAAATTTAAATAGTTTAATAAATATTTAATGTAATTTAATAAAATAATTTAATTTAAATATAAACTTTTAATTTACATTTATAAGATAGGTTTTGAAAGTCTGCAATGTGCTGATGCTGATGGCTGATTATGATCATGGTTCTGTTTGACTAGGAAAGTGTATATGGGATGATCTACCTGCAAGAGCATCTTAAATCAGCTGGTCTATGGGTGCTCTGTGCAGAGACACATATTACACCACACTGATCATTGATATTAGACTTGAGCGACAGTCATCTGTCAGATGGCCTTGGCTCTGAATGCTTCCTGAGTGATTCAGAAAGTGAGGGAAACGGTTCCAAATCTTCATTCCCTGTACTGACATCTTCCACTCCCGCTGCAAAGCAGATGGAGGTACCAGCTACATCACGTGCTGAGGAGTGAGCCTCTTCCCTTGATGTAGTCTGTACACGTCTGATCAGATGCCGTTCTTCTGGAGGCCAGGAGACAGAAGACGAGAGAGAAGCAGAAATTTCGCATTGACTGGAACTTCCTCAGTGAATCAGTACGGAGAACAACTGATTTAAATAAGATGCCATAGATATGTAAGCTACTAAAAGCCAGTACATACCGAAATTTAGCCTTCATACTGATCCCCTTATGTCCTTCCTACTGGCTCATATGGTCATCCCACAGCCTATTGGGAAATCATTCAACTTAAATGCTCTCTATTACACAAGGTGCAAAGCAGGTTTGAACTTGGCTCTTGGCATTATTAAATTCTCAGGAAAAATGCCAGTGCATAACCAAGTATCACTATACTTCTTAAAGATCCCTTTTTAAGCTTTTTGTGTATTCATTCTTCTGCTATTATCTTATTTCTCTTTATCTGGATTTCACTGGGGTTTTTTTGTCATTTCAAGCAAGCTAGAAGCAGAACAAGAAGAAAATTCACTCATGGCTCAGGCTTGAACTCATTTTGCAGTTAGGGATTTATTGCACGGATTTTGGATTTATCCAGCTTGACACTAAACACGTAAATGTCTCTAGCCCTATTTCTTCCTTGTAGTGTGACAAACAGAAATCCTCCCCCAAAATAAAAACTGAGGTATTCAAGGTTGCTGCTATGTTTTCCCAGAGCTCCGCTCTGTGACTTACTTTTTGGGCAGCAAAAACCTCTTTGTTTCTCTTCTTTGTGAGTTTAATATCCTTTATAACTGAAGAGCCTAAATGAGTTTTGTTGCCTCAATTAGTTCCCAGGTAGCCAATGCTTTCCTGAGCTGCTTCTGTATCCTTTCTGGGAATTAAGCTCCCAAAGTGGTTCACTGGAAATACGTGGCATGATCTGGAGGTTATCAAAGGCCTCTTTTCTAGCTGTGGGTTAAATATTACACGAAGGTTTAGATTAAGATTCTGAAATAACCTGAAGAATACAGTTGCATAATCCAGAAGAGAGGACTTATTTGCTAAGGTTTTTATGCCAGTTTTCTTATTTGTAAAAAACTAATTTGGGGACCAATTCTCTTCCCAGATATTCCAGGACAATCTGACTTTAGAGGACTCAAACGGAGATCAATGACTGAGACAAGAATTGGCTCTTATTCTGCAGATTGAAAATATTCCTGCTGGTGAGTATGTGACTGCAGGATTGTTTGGTAGTGCTTTAGTAAAGTCTTTTGCCTAATGATGGAAAGGGACTTACTGGTTATGGATAGTGTTAGGCTGTATTTTCCTAATGCAGTCAGCAAAAGCAAGTTCAAACATGATCTGAAAGTGTGTAGATGAATGCGTGATGAAACGGCGGAAAATACCACCCCTGCACGTTGTGAAGAAGATCTGTAGCAACTGCTGCAAATGGAGTTCCTGGGAGATGTAGCTCTGTTATTTGTGTTTAGGGAATGCCAGTAAATGTCAGCAGTCTCTCTCCCAAAAAGGTCTGACTGAGAATCAATTTTCCTACCCCCAAATTATAGTTGCATTTTTTTAAAAATGAAGCAATAAAATAAAATTATGATCTTGCAGCCACTTGTAAGGCAATTTTTGAGATATTTGCAAGCTTTATCCTCCTTCCTTGTTCTACCCAATTTATATACTTATGGTCAAGTCATTTGTTTGCAAGTGGAAAAGTCTGGCCCTCAGTTCTTCTGACTTAAAACAGGAATTTGAATCTGAATGCTCTGACAACCTGGGGCTGCTGCAGCTGTTAATTGCAAATTCTAACTATTCAATTAGATGGGCTTTTGAATCCTCCTTTTCCCTAAGCACAGTAACCAGAAACCTCTAAAGTCAGTCTGGAGTCACCCTGGCCAAATGAGTTACTCAAAGTGCAATGCTCCAACAGAAAGACTTGTCAAGTCACGACAGCCCAGCTATTGCACTCCCACCGCGTCTTAAGCAGATCCCACATGAAGCCCAGGTGAATTTCTCACTTGAGGTACTTTTCAGTGCAAAACTACTAAGCTTCACTCATGTTCTTTCCAACACTCATTCAATTCTCCTATTCGGCTTATGTGTACAAGATGCACAGGGAATTTTTTGTATTATCAATGCATGAGAAAACACTCCTGCTTCGTACTCCGGAATCCCTTCTCCTAATGGTCAGCTTTGGAAGCTCCTTTTCCTTCCAAAGTCTTCTTTCACAGAGGCATCAATCTGCATTTGGAATAACATAGGTTTGGATAGAAATCGACAAACTGCAACTGAAAGTTTACAGGTGGGGTAACTCTTATTTTGAAAAAGAAAAAAAAGAGCCAATAAAAATGGAGAAACTACAGAGCAGCTATAGGCTATGTAATAGTTATAGAGCGGCAATAATCAATACATAGAGGGCTCAGATGCACCAGTTTTCTAATGTGATTATGATGTCAGAAAGTTTTAAGATACTAACCAAGCGATAAAGTAATTTTGATGTCATGCATTTCCTGGCAGCTAATGACTGGACAATGGATCTGAAACTCCATGAAAGGGCTCATCGTTTTACCTCTCCTGTCATTAGCTGCCAAAAAGAGAATAAAACTGTATTTTAAATCACAGATATCTAAAAATATAGAGAAAAGTAATTACTCTTAAATATTTTGCCTTTATTACCAAATTAAAATTGTGTTCTTCCATTCAAAGCTCTGGCCTGCATCATTGCCTTTGTTTCTTATTATATTACTCTATGGAAGAAGCAGGCATCATGCTTCTGTCAGTGAAATTCGCTGAACCAGTTCCCCCAAGATTTTAATAGCATCTGATTTACTGCATTTAGTGATCCTCTGTAGGAACAAATGGATGAAGTGCTTTATAGTTTTAACTTAGCTCCACTTCTCTCTGCCTTTAAAGCTCTAATCCCTTTTTATCTAGGGATACAGACCAACAAACCAACCACAGTTCAGAAGAGATTTTTCCAAGCAAATGAAATCTCTCAGAACTGTTTAAACTGTGACCTTTAATGAAGATGATTTTGTACTGTGAAGCAGAGGGCCAAATCCCTAGCAGATGGAAGTCAGCATAGTACTACTGGCTTCATTCAAAATCAGTAGAACTCTCCTCATTGGTGTTAAATGAGGGTCTGACCCAAGGCTTTCTGTGGAGAACTGATGGTCTTCCTGTGCGTGTTTCAGTTTTGAAGACTTTCTCTGGAGTGTTTACTGATAAAAGGTAGTGATTTTCTCAACACAATGTTTTCTAGTAGCAGCTGTATTAGTAAGCAAGTAAAATGGGCCACGAACCAATCTGTGGTGGCAAGTTGCACATAGTTGTCTCCCTTCACTCAGCAGCTTCATTCATCCAACCCGTTGGGAATAGTCCCTTGCCCAGGCTGTTCCATGAATGTTGCTTGGACACTGTATAGGACCATCCTGGTTGGCACAGGTCAAAGCTGTTTTGGGACCATGCTAAGAATTCAATAGTGGCTGCGTACAAGAGCTTTTGTCTGTGACCTGTTTAGAAGTTGCTTTTAGACCTGGTGCCTTTCATTGTTGTGTAGGAATTCAGTTTAATTGAAGAAGTGATTTTTTAGCCTTAAAATAGATACTTGGGCAAATTGGGTCCTGTTGATTTTTTCCAGAAGTTTGGTGTCTCTTGCACTGAACTCCTTTGAAGGTTGAGCTAGTTAAAGTTATATTCAATTAATGGCTCTGATAAATAAGTTCTGTATTGTCTTTTGATAATTTTTTTTTTCTGAAAAATCATGAAGATCCTACAGGCACTACACAAACTGAGTTTATAAGTCTTCTTAAGGTCTTTGTTGCTCACTATGTATCCTCACCATTATGTTAATAATGCAGCTTTTCAATTAATGCAATAGTTACAGTCAAACTTCTGTGCAGAAATGATGAGCCGTGGTCTGTACACCGATAACCAGCATGAGAAATCAAATCAGGAAAAATGGTATGCTTTGCAAATATCAATTTCCATTTCTATATGGCCCGAATACCTGCAGTTTCTGTAAACGCGGCGAACTATCTATCAGGAGAAATGATCAACTACAACAAATGTATGTATTTCAATCCGGAAAGGAAACAAACAAACAAACATTGTCAGGTTATGCTGTATAGTAGTTGTTCTTCATGTTAAATATTTCACAGTTCTGTACAGGAGCTTGAATTTACCTGCTTGGGGCAGACTACTAAACAAGTTGATAGATTCTATTTTTCAGAAAGAATTGCTTTTAGGACATGGTGCTGTAATAAAATGTGCTGTCCTTCCGCGAGCATGTAGGCAATGCATATAGGTAACTGCAATCCAACCCATGTGGCATAGGTCTGTCAGAAATTTGCTCCCTTTGATGCAAGCCTTTATGGCAAAGATGAGTGTATATTTGGTTTTGTGTGTTTGCTGCTTTTATTTTGTTGTTGTCATTTTCCTTTGGCTGAATACATCTCAGTTGCTGATAGTTTCTTTATTAGCTGGATATTACTGATATTGTGGCTTTCCTTAAGTCAGTATGGAGCTGGACTCCCACTGTTCTTTCAACTTCCATTAGCAACTATTTAATTGAAGCTTTTTGTACAATGTCAGTTACTCTGACTGGGATGTGCTCAGTTTTTGAAAGAAAATTGCAGCTGTTGCATTTGGGCCATTTATATCTGTAGCAGAAGGTCACCTACTAGTTATGAGTGAAATGGTGACACCTGAGGGTTTGTGGTCTTTTGTATATGTATGTATGTATATGTGTGTATGTCTGTATGTCTGTACATCTGTATGTAGTAGAACATCCAGTTCAGTGTGCCAAGAGCTACAGCTACAAGTAATTGGGGTTCCTCTAACTCCTCTGCCAGACTAGTCTCAAATTTAGATCCTGAGCACATATCCACCCTATATGTTAATGTTATCATAATGTTTCCCGAGGTGCTGAAAGTCTTCTATTTCTGCAGTAAAATTTCCAAACACGATCAATTCTTGATAGTAGGGACTGGAAGTAGATCAATGTTTCTCTTATTACTAGTAGCCACCAGGAGTCATAATGTAAGGACCCCTTTTAGCTTTTCTGCACAGTCTGACATGGCAATTATTTACTGCATGCTGAGCAGAGTATGTGCTGCGTACAGCATAGCCAAAAGAGGCTGGTTAGAGCACTCACTATGGATGCAGGTGATATAAGTCCAGTTCTTCTTCACCCTTCCCCTCACCTTGAGAGCATTTGAATGCATCTTTTCCCAGAGAGTGATTTAACCATGAGAGTCCCTCTAGGTCTGCCTCTCAAATTTCTTAAATCTATTTTGCTTGTACAACAAAACTTTTATCTGAGACAGGAATACTTCTTTCACCTGTCTAAGCTCTAAAACCTCGAGTCAATCTCTTGTCTGACTATGTTTTAAGAATTCATTCAAGGAGAAACGTTTTCGAGAGGGCAAGGAAGGCATATATCCATACTGTTTTCTTTTGGGTGGGTAGAGATATCAGCTCAGATTTATCTGACCAACGAGGGATTTGAATGCATCTCGGGTGAAAATGAGCTATTGGATTACTCAGTTATTGGATAAAGGGACGAGAATGCAATGCCGCAGAGGACCTCTGAGAAATGACTGGCTTAGACGTGTTTTTAGCATTTTGTCATTGCTAGGATGTGAATCCTAAGTGGCGGCTCTCTTCAGTCCTTATTAATGCAATAAGATCACCAGTGAAACACCATGAACGAAAGGGAAAGAGGTTCTTGGCTTACTGATAGCTGCTGTGTGTAAGCAGCGCTCTGTAAGCAGTGCTCTATAAGCATTAAGACGTGTATCTGTTGCTAATGTAGATGGAGAGTGCATTTAACACTGTCAAAACAGACAGGGATACCAGTTCCCCCATTTATTTTCTTGTGAATTCCTCAGCACCCCTATATTACAATCACTGGGAAATTACTTCATGTTTTTATTATGTAGGCGTTATATAAGTAACACTTTCCCAAATAAATGGCTATTTTAATGGATTTTGGGATATCAAAATTGTACTAGCACTCAAATAAGACACATACTGTCATACTAATGCTTGGTTCTTGCTAAATCTTTGCTTACATACATACTCCTGTTCCTTGCCCACTCATATCGTAAGTGTAGTCTGTTGCAAAAATTGAGAAGTTGCATCCAGTAATCCATTACAATCTCTGCGCCTCACACTGCAGGAGACAAAAAGTCAATAATGTAATGATGAGACCTATTTAACTTTTGAAAATATTTCTTTTTTTGAGCAGTATCTTCCAAACTTGGTTAGGACTGTTACAAGAGGGAGTTTCCCAAGACCTGCTAGGACTACTTGTCTTGAGAATTCTTTGATGTCTGACACCAGAATTACTGTTTAATTACCTGTAGAAAGCATATGTCTTTGCCCATGGATAAGTATTGTTCCGTAAATATAAAATGGGATGCATTTTGCCATTGCCATAAAGCATGGTGCTTTGACGGCACAATGCAGCCTGCATGTGGATGCAGGAGCTGTGCAGCTGCATGTCAGCCCTCCTCCCATGGGATGTGACTTGGACAGGAGAGGGGGAAGAGTGTTGCTTTCTTAGCACTCTTGCTAAATCTGCTCCCACTCCACTAAGTGATATCTAATTCCATATTATCAGCCTCTTCGTTGTTTTTTTTTTAATTTCCCAGATGAAGATATCAGAGTGCACCTGGAGTTGCCGATTAAGTCTTTTTTATACTTAGCCTAAGCAGCCCTCCTCCTCATGTGAATTGTTTAAATAGCTTCTGACAAGTCATCTTTTATGATGGAGGTGAGCAAGGCTTCTTTGATATATCTTCAACCTAAGGACAGGCCTTCAATCCTTGTTTCTGAATAGAATTATTTGAAAAAAAAATCTCCTTATATTTGGAATCAAACCTAAAAGCCCCAAATCATTTCTCTGAGCCCATAATGTATTTTACCTGATTTTCACAGCTGTCTTGCTTTGAATAAATATTGTCCTGAATTGGTTTTGGTTTTTTTTTCTTTTATTTTTTTCTGGCAATACTGCAGTACTCACCCCATGTTAGTTAAATCTAAGATATAGTCTGTTCAGTTCAACATTGAATACTACTGTATGTTTTTTCCTGCATATTTTCTCCCTTGGAATATGAAATCATCATATGATGTACACTGATGACAGCAATGTTATCTGCAGATTCTCTGTGTTGTTAGGAAAGTACCTATTTTATGATACTTCCATCAGCCCTCCTCTCTGCTGTTCATAGTTTCCAGCTGTTGCTTGTTATTGTGCTCCTTCCTTTACAGCTCTACTGTTCTCTCTTGTGAAGAGATATTGTTCTCCCTGTCCTTATTTGTGTGCTATTTTTGTATTATGAGAATGCTCCTGTTGCTATTTCAGTTCTGTGTGCCTCATCTTCTGTGTATTGAGGCCACCTGATACAGGACTTCTGCTTTGGGAATGGTAAGTAACATTGCCTCCGCTTGAATCTGGGTGACAGTGTCTCTTCCCAGAAGTGGGCTCCTTTTATATGTACGACTATTCTTTCTCTTATTTGTTCTGTTTTGAAGTCCATGTATCTGCAGCATTCAGCAAACCTATCAACTGCTGTCATGAAAGCTTCATTCTTTACCTTTATTCCTAGCATTTTATTGTAACAAGTGATCCTGTCCGAACCTGTTTCTTGAAGGAAGTCACAAGGAATAATAGACTACTCCAGCTTTTGAGACATGCTTTCCTGTCACTGTAAACTTAGACACAATAACTAGGAATGACCCAACAGTTGCACCTTAAAGAATAGTTTGGTAACAGTTTGTTTCTTAATTAAATCGGATCTCAGTCAGCAGCTTGCCCCCTGTCAGTTGTTCTACTTGAACTGGTTTCCCTGACGCAAGAATGAGAATCTGTCTGCTAGAAAGTTTGTCTATATTATTACCTTTTTTTAATTAGTTTAATAAAATATAACATAACATATACATATCATGACGTAACCTAAGACAGGAAATTGTGGCATTTATTGTACAAAACTGCTTTCTCTGAATGAAACATAAGAAAATCCAGGAGGGAAGCTAACTTATTCTGACACCAGCACACATGAGAACAGCATGCTATACAGCCCTGATGGTATGTAATAATATTATCTTATTTAAATCTGGATCATTAACATTCTTTGCATTTTTTATCAGCTTCAGAAGATAACCAGCTTATGCTGGTATAGAATATTGTATCTGGAGGAAAACTGCTCTCCTGTGACATGCCAAAACTGATTAATATCCGATATTGTAGCTTCTGAAAACAACTACAGTATCTAGTTAACTATTTTACCCATACCAAAAAAATTTAGTGATACATATTGAAGAATAATTACGTAATTGAAAAATAAGTTTAAGGAAAACTGACTTTTAATCTAAAATTTATTTTTAAGAAAAAAATGTCAATGTTACTGTCTGGCTTTTTTATGAAAAATAGAAAAGGAAAGATTAAAATGTCTGTATTTTTAAAAGATTTTGGTGAATGGTATATATCAAAGCATCTTTTTGAAAAAAATGTTTTTAACAAATACATTTTCATAAAAAAAGTATTTTCCAGGTTTGTTTCCTGCTTCTGAATTAAAAAATAGAACCAAACTCATAATGAGATTTTTTCAGAAATTACTTTTCCCAGCATGATATTTTTGAATGGACCTAAGACTCAACATTTTAAACTAATGTCACCTTTTGCAAGAAACACCAGTCCAACCCAGTATGTACTGAACTCAAAGGCAGTATATGATTCATAGAGTCATATAATAATTTATGATAAAAGGGATCTCTGAAGGTCGTCTAGTCAAGATCTTCCTCGAAGTGGGACTAACTTCAAAGTTAGATAAGTTTTTACAGGGTACAGCTTTTCCAGGAAGACTTTATACACGATCTAGACATCTGTGATAGTCTGTATGTCTAAGCGCGCTTTTTAGACATATGTTGGGACTCAAAATATGACTAACCACCCAGGAAGGAATGTGAAGTTAGCTCTCACGGTTTGGGATGGCTTCCTGTGTCTTCTTCAGCTCTGAAAGAGCTTTTGGTTTGAATGTCTAGGAAAATAAAGTTTTGCTGGTCAGTATTCAAATAAGCACCCATTTAAATGCAGTTCACATTCATAAAAATACTATTTTTTTGGGGGGGGGGTCAGTTATGAAGCCTGCTGCACATGTATGGATGAAAATCATAAATATAAGGATGTCCTTTCAGTTTTGTGCAAATACCTCATTTTGTCAAATTCTGCATGTGCGCGTGATGAAGAAGGGCGAAGGGAAGAATTAACAGCTGTTGACCAACTTCTTTGCCATTCATGAGGGTTGAATGAGAAGCAGGAGTATGGAGCCAGGGTTGTGTGACTGCCAGGACCACCAGCACAGAAGTGTGGAGGGAGTACAGTCTGGTTCAGACCAGAGAGATTGGTGCTACGCAGCCTTAGTCTGAATGACTTTTGTGGGTGTACTGACACCCCCCTCCCCAGCAAACAACTTTTGCATGCACTCTTATGACCCTAGCTCCCCCAAAATATTCACAGAAAATGGAATTATATGCAGAAAGATGGGGAAAAATTTAAAGGTCTCATAGTTGGCATCTTAATTATATATTCTCTTTTGAATCTCATCTAAAGATGCAAAAGCAGGCCCCAGAGCACGTCCTATTCAGGGTGCAGTTCCTCAGCCTGCGTATTCTGAAAGCCTCTAATGCCACTTGATTTGCGGCATTCTCAGTGATGTGACTGAGGATTTAGTTTGAGGCTCTGAGAACCTGCTCATTAGCACATGCCCGAAGCTGCCTTCATACACATAAGGATTTTATTTATCATTTCATAACTTTTAAAATTAGCAAATATATACATAACTTTAAAGGTATCTTGTGAAATGACATGGAAAAGCAGTTCTAACAAAAAGGATAAAAATCTGAACACTTAGGGTGCCTTATTTAGTTTGTCAAAAACAGTTGAACTGTTGAGCGAATCTAATGGAATTCAATGAATCTGCAAGTACATTCTCAGTCCATTGAAAATGACTGTCAATTCAAGGTTGCTTCATAAAACTGAATCATGAGCAAAGATTACTTGGTGAAGATGAAAAAGGCAAAGAAATAAAACAAAAAAGCAAATGTGTATTAACAAATTAAAAATTAGAACAATGTAAAAATGTTAACAGAGATTTGTGCCAATAAAAATATTTTTTTCTTATAGGGTCTTTCTCTGACTGTCATTGGCATATCTATCTGTTCATTATGTACAAAAATCATCTATTGACTTCAATAGCACTATTTCAATTCATGCGGGCAACCATTTCCACTTGAAAAAAATCATAAATACCATTCATGAGTGTTTTCTTACACAAATGGAATTGCAAACCTGTTCCTTTCTCCATACATTTTTCACCCAAATTCCATTTAGGTATTATTATGAGCCAGCATTAAAATATGAATAAATTTAGTAATTCATAAGCTTATGTGGTATTTTCTTTTACGTATATTCTTATGAAAGAAATATTTGTCTTGTTAATTTTTCTTCATTTCTTGCCTTCAATTGGCATGTGAAGCACAAGATGCTTATAAGATTACGATTATCTGCTCACTAAGAAAGGTTATTTGTCAAGCATAGAATTACTGAGAACATAAAGGCATTAGTCTTTTTCTCCCCTTTGTTTTCTATGCCTGTGTTTTCTGTTCCAATTCTCTAGCTAGAACTGAGTTGCTGTCTAGACAACTGTAATGCCATCACATCTTTCCTTTGCACACATAGTAAGATTAACTATTGTTTTGGCCTATATATAAAAATCCAAATTATAAATGCAAACTGGGTTTGCCAACAGGAAATGGTGCCAGATTAAGCTCATATCTTTTAATATTAAACTAGATATTTTTCAAGATAAAGGGAATAAAGAAAGTTTATTGTAAGTTTACATATTATATTTATTGTATTGAAAGTCTATTACATTGTTCTACTAAATTCTACTAAAATTTATGTGCTCTCACTTTACTAAGTCATCTGAAATTCTATCATTTGGAAAACTATTAGTTTAGCTGCAGAATATAAATATTAATGGAGGAATGGTAAAGTGATCAGGTACCAGCTAAAAAGGAGACACAAAGAGAGCAAACTAGAGAAAACTGCCAGTGGAAGTTTCTGATATCGGTCATGGGAACAATGTCAGTTAATATTTCCATTTGTGACCTTGGAAAATAGGTAGAAGTATGAAATTCACTGGTAGTAATGATATTGAGAAGACATTGTCAATAGATGGAATGTCATACCCAGAGTAAAAACAAAAGAGTGGATGGCCATAATAATTTTTTTTTTTTTTAATTTAACAATGTAAAATGCAGAGGACTACATGAATAATAAAAATAACAACCTTTCTGTACATGGAAGAAACCTCATTTTCATATAACCAAGCAGCAAGCTGAAATAACCAAACATAAACCTAAATTCTGCCTTGAGAGGAATGGTAACTCCATCTTCCCCTTTCTACCCAAGTACCCCATTAGACTACATCTCACTCCGCTCCTTGGCATGGGAGCCCATGACTCTTTTGACCAGAGATCCCTGTGTAGAGGTTATGCAAGATATCCTTCGAGAGGATATTCTGGGTATAGTCAGACACTCCTGGCAGGTGAAAAATAACAGATTAAATTTCCTTCATCTACAGAAGACCAAATTCTGGATTCTGATCTCCAAACTTGAAAGACAAGTATTGTTCAGCATTTCCCACTGGCCAGCAATGTCAGTCCCCCTGCTCAATTCAGGATTTTTCATGAAATGAATTTACATTCATTTTTAATGTGCCAGCATATGTTTCAGGTATCCGCATTGTTACAGTGAGGTACTGTGCTTCAAATGTGGTAGTAAATAATTGCTCAGACAACACAGCTTCCTGAAGTGCTTTTCAACAGCTGTACATGGTTGTACAAGCTCTCCTAGCGTGTTTCAGACATTAGACCACGTGCGGATGAAAAGAAGGAAGCATTTTAAGTTAATATCTTGCATGAGATGGACTCAAAAGGTCAGAAGGGCCACAGTTTCACAGTGCAGAAGCTTTGGCAATAACTGAAGCTTACAGCATTTCTACCTCGCCATCCCTTGCCATTCAGTCCTAGTCCTGCCCTATGGCTTGTTGCTCATTTGTATCGCAGGATTGTCTGTAACTCAAATCATTTCCATGCTCTAGTTCATACTATTGCATTGATCTGGATTACAAGCAACACCGCAATACAAGTGAAATAAAACCCGTTCTTTTGTTTGTAATCTGGGTCTCGTTTATGATGAGTTCAAAGCAAAACTTCAGAAGCAATTGAGCTGACACAACAGAAGGTATGCCTTGAAGCAGGAGGACTGCTATGACATGGAAGCAGGAGCATTTTACAAAACCAGAGAACGGCTGAAGTTGGGAGGAGCATCTGGACGTCACCTGGTCCATCCCCCTGCTTAAGCAGGGCCACCTAGAGCCAGTTTCCCAGGACTATGCCCAGATGAATTTTGAATATCTCCAAGGGTGGAAACTCCACAATCTCTCTGGGCAACCAGTTCCAGTGCTGTCACCCCCACAGTAAAAAATTCTAAGCTTCACTGTCATTAAATATTTTGTGCAATGACAGCCTGCTCTAGATTAGGTCTAAGAAGCAGTTTTAGAAGTTCATGGCTGGCTCCCAGCTCAGGTCTTACAGTTAAGGACTTTGAGCTTTCACATCTGTGTAACACTGCCTATGTCAGTCTGCCTGGCTGCACCTGTACTAGTCAATTCTAGAATGCTTTGGAATGCTTCGGGGCATGGGAACATGATTGTACTTGCTAGGCTACTGTCAGCACACTCTCTAAAAAACTCTTGGCCTGTTTCAACTGTGGATGTTCCCCAACAACTCCCTGGCATGGTCTGTCAGTCAGAGCAGCTCAGCAGAATTCCCGATGGGCAGTTTGCCTTCGGCTGCCCCAGTCTTGGCAGTTTCTTAGTGTAGGTGCCAGCTGTTCTGTGAGTGATCTCAGTGCTTTTGGTATTCTCAGGCATGTTTAGTTTGCTGGTATTTAAGTGGTCTGTGCCTGCAGGATATCTGAATGTGTGCTCAGCACTGTGACCTGAGCTTTAGTGCATCGAGCTGGCTTTACATGCCCTTGACTCCAGGTTCAGTATGCGATGTGTGTTAGGGTGATGGGGCAGGCAAGAATGCCAAAACTGCCTCTTTGCTTCTTGTCTTGGTTTCCTGGGAGTATTTTCATTAACTCTTTCCTTTTAGAACTTGTCCAGAACTTGGGCTCTATTTGTGAATTTGCCTTTCTGAGTGTTAACCCTCTGGGCATGAAAATCAATTTCATTTAATTTTTTTAATTACCTACATCAGAGCAGATAATGTTGTCACTCAGACACAGGATAAATAAACAAACTGGTTTGCTTAATTTTAGCTGAAGTACAACTTTACTATGTGTTTTTAGCCTTCAAAGAATACTCAACAACTTAGGATCAAAAAAAGCTCTGAGCAGAGATTTTTGATTGAAACCTGCAATTGCTATCTGTATTTCCAATGGATCTATTTCAGAGTCAGAATGAAAAAATGGACTTTTTGAAACCTCAGTATTTATTTTTAATTTCACCTGCATTTGAGACCTCCTGCTGGCCTACTTCTTTGTGTTTTTCTCAATTTATATTCATTGTAAAACTGATTTTTTGAGAGAATCAATCACTAGGTTTGGTACGCTGATGAATTTCTGATCTTTAGCTGTATGCCTCTTTAGCACAGTTATCTTTATGCTATAAATATATATAACTTAAGAATGTACATTAGTAAAATGAGGACAGCTGCATTTATTGCTCTCATAAGATCTGCGGGACACTATAAAGAGTTTGAAGTTATAGTACCATAACATAAAAGTGCTGTTTTATTAAGCTCCATATAGCAAAAAACCAAGAACTATGTTAAAATAATGTTTATATTGAGAAAATTCTCTTTGTACTCCTGTTAGCATTGTTGTTTGATTGAATGTACAAATGATTAATTATATAAACCTGTTACATCATAACCTACTGAAGCAAGAAATGGCAGCCATCAGCTTCTTTTATCCGTATCTTGCAGCTTTGTACCACAGACATTTGTGAAACATTTTTCTGAGATATTATATTATTTTGCTGTATTTTTAAGCTTCTCTGAGTAAGTTGTGTTATTTACACTTTTCATCATGCACTCTGAGTTCCAAAATAAATGAAATTCTCCCATAGTTTTCTTTTCACTAACTTACTCTGTTCAGCCAATTGTTATATGATAACTTCCAATGCGGTGATTCATCCAAAGTGAGCACAACACGTAGACATACAGATACCAGACTATTGTCTATTCTTCTCAGTGAAATTAGCTATTGATTGCGGTTGGCTTTGTCCTTTATTTCTCTTTCTTGCTGCAATAGCAAGGAAATGTAAGATGCATATTTATTGACTGTCTGATTATAGGCTTGTGTGTAGCACTTTTATTTTAAAATACTAGCTTTTCTAAAATTGTTTGTGCCTTGAATCGACTACATTAGCAAAATAGGAACTATGCTTTTAAAAATGTGGAAAGTCCATGTATACAGTATTTTTACAACCAAAACAGAAAATGTGGCATGATTTATAGAGCAAGGAATTGTACATTCATGAAAACTGAATATAACAACCGTATCTTTTTCTTCAGATCATGTTCAAATCAGTTATTTTTTCTAGGGGCTTAAATTCTTAGCAATTACTTCCTTTTAAATGCATTTTATGCATAGCAGAAGCAGTGGAGAGACAACACATTCTTTCTGAACAATTTTCAATACAAAATACAGTGTTCGTGAAAGGCTTAGAATTAGCATGTTTGAATGAAGATTTAAAATACTATAATAAAGATCATCCTTTGTGGTTCCATAAAAGAACTGCACACTTTCAAATGAATTTAATGCTTACGGAATGCATAAAATTGACTGGTACAGAAGTGAAACTCTTATTTATTGTCACTGACTACGTATAGAAAGACAGAGGCAGACCAGGAGTCCCCCCTGAAGCAACAGTGTGTGATACAGAGTAAGATTCCCAAACATTTTATCCTTAAATCTCTGCAAAATCAGCCAATGAGGCTGTTGCCTGTGCAGATAGGTAGTTAATATGGGCATGTAGCTATTAGAAATTCAAATGAGAACTGTGCTAGGAAATTATGTCAATGGGCTGTCAAGCTGTCAAGCAAAACTTCATCAACTACTGACCTTTCCTTTTTGACCACTCTGCAGTTCCTGAATGAGAAAACTCTGTGGTCACTTCTGTATTGCACAGATAATACAGTCATGCTACACAGGTCAATAAAAACACATATCCAGCTGGGAAAACATGCTAAAATCCCACTCTAACTTCTTCAGATGTCCCCCAAAGCCACAAACTGTTTCATTACTCTGCCAAAGATACAGCTTTTAATTCTGCAGCTTTCAGTTCTCTGAGATGTGGTACATTTATTATTATTTCCTTCTATTTCCAACATTGCAGGTGGGTGGAGTAGAACATGCCTTCAGGTATTATTATTTATGCTTTCCAGAAATGTTGAAATTACTTACCTGTTTACTAAATAGATAAGACTACTTTGGCTGTTTAGCCCTTTAAGACCTAAGGACAAGCAGAGAAGATACTCCCCTCCTTTCACCCAGACACATTCCTTCACGACAATGAAAACATCTGCTTGCTTGTCAATGATAACACTGAAATATTTACACCACTTAAAAGAAAAATCAGCATGAAGAAGAAATATACTACAGAGAAATATGTTGGGAAAAAAAACCAAAAGGACTGATGATATAACTTAACAAGTAAGTGCTTGTGAAACCATGCCAACTCCCTTTCGCCATGCAGGACCAAATGACAGTGAAAAGAGTAAAATGGGCTTGGATACCAAAACATTTTAATCAGACATATATGCCATTTTACAAATTTCATGACTTCTTTGCCCCACAGGAAAGACGATTCAGTCTCTCCGTGACTGTCAACTGGGTGCCACCAGCACTGGGCCCTCACACTCTGTGGTTCTTGACATGTTCGTGACTTTCCCATGTTGTTTATATTTATGGTCCTCTATTCCTATAACTGAGTTACTCTCTTTTCTTATATGGTTAACAAAAGTTCATATGCTAAAACTGTTGTCCTCTAGCCCTAAATTATGCTAATTGGAGCACTCCCACAGAAATATTTGGCTGAACTGAGGTGCAGCTACAGCTGTAGAAATGTTATTTGGATGGAGAAGACTCTAATGTCACAGGTCTCTCGAGGTATCTGGGGAAAAATCTAGTACTATATTTAGGCAATATACAGAATAGGACAATATGGGTAGGAAACAGCAGTATGCAGCAAAACAGTATCTCAGTGTAATTATTAATTCTCTTTTGTTAACAGATCATCTAAATATTTTGCATATCTAATTAAAAAAAATTGTTTCAGAGTAAATGTATCTATTAACTTTTTTTTTTAGGGCTGCATCGGGTTCCCTGATTTCACAGACCTTATACTAATATTTCTGCACAGGATTTCCCAGGCAGCAGTCTAGCAGCCCAGCTTTGGGAATAGTGCTTTTTTCTTTACTGCTTCCTATTCTGAGTTTCTGTATTAGGAAGGTCACACTACCCATAAAATTAATACAGTGAAGGGAGAGAAAGAGAATGTATGATCTTATGTTTGTCAGCTGAACAAGAGCAAGCTACTAGTGAATAGGTTTTTGTTAACAGAATAGTTAAAACACAGACAGTGTAGCTATCGAAGACACAGACATTTTTAGGTTGTCTTGAGAAAAGGTAAAATACGAGAAGTGGAACCCCGTTTTTCCAGTGCCAGTCTTTCAGCTTGACTCCTCTCATGATTTAGTGAGGACACAGGGCTTTTAAGTTTCCGTGATTCAGAGTCTGGATTCTTTCCTGAGCACGACAAGACTGAGGACTGCAAAAGGCTATAAAGATAGCTTAGATTGTAGGACATTTGACGGCTGGTAGATTTGAAATGAGGTCCTTGGGGTGAAAAGCACATTACTAGACTCTATAGCCTACTTTTACACTGACTAAACTGAAATGTAAAAATATTGTACATATGTTTTGCACACACATTGATACAATGGATCATGCCATACACTGGAAACGTACACTTTAAATAAGGTGTTAAAAAATCTCAGTGCAGCAGATAGTCTTAAACAGTTTTTATAGACAAAGCTCCAAATACCTTAACTGAATTACTTTCATTAATAGAGTTTTAGAAGTATATGCTTTCAGAAACTTTAAATAAGAGTTAATCTGCATCATCACTGTTAAAACTTAATCTGTCCAATGAGATAACCATCAAGTACCAGCATTTCCTAAACAAACAAAAAGATTTTTTAGTATTATAAAGCTGAAATAGAGAAGCAAGCCATTCCCTTGAGAGAGGAAGTGAAAGTCCTGAATTTCTATTGCTAGTGTTATATTCATGGCCATGAGAACTTCTCCTTAGTCTAAACAAATGAATGGTCCGATTAAAGCTATAGGTTGGCTTTCACTCTGAAGAGTCTTAAAACATGTAGAAATATAGTATTTTACAACTTCAGTTTCTTTCTCTGCTTCATATCACAGCGTTAGGAAACCTTATTTTAGGTTATGAACATTAATTATTATTTGAGTTTTCATCTGTTCCACAGGGACCTCCACAATATCTTCTTGATTTTGTTAGAGCAAAATTATAATATGCTACTGAAGTAATTATTTTGTATTTGACTGTTTATCAACAATACCCACAAGACTATATGCATTTTATTTTATAGTTAGATGTAATTAGATACCAGGTAACAATTCTTGAAGTCATTGTAAATTATTTTAGCATTCAGATCATTTCTCTATTGCCTGTAAAAATAAAAAATCCAGACACTCAGCAAAGTTTTAATAAAAACAAGGTCAAAGGTAAAAGGTGGGAGCTGCTGCATCCATCTATTTATGATATCACCTATGCATTTTACTTATTTCTAGTTAGCTGGGACAGTCTAACAGCATATTGCCTCACATTTGTATGTGCTATTGCCTCAGATTTGTATGTGCATTGCTGTATTTTAGGGAATTGTAATATATTGATTATATGAGTTGAGAAGAGTAAAATGGCATGTATTATCTTGTGCATATTTATCAACGTACAATATGCGGTAGTCTACTTATTATGTTATTGTCATTTGTACCACAATAGCTAAGGATTTTGTCAGGATTAACATTATAATTCCCTATTCTTAGGGGCTTACAATTCATCAATAAAACTTTGCTCTGGGCTGAAAGTTGACACGAAAATTCTACGTTCAGGAACATATATTTTGCAACAAAAAGGACACTGTAAAACCAGAAATACTGGGGGATTATTTTCCTTTTTTATTGTTTTTCAGAACAGCTGATGGTGCTGAAGATGTTGTAGAAAAAAATCAGTCTCATTCTCCCCACACTTCCTCCATTTTATACCGATATGCTAAAGACAGCTGAATGACACTTTACATAAAACTCATATAATCCATTGCAGATACATGTTGTCACCTCCACTCTTTTTCTGGTTCCCTGTGGGGTACATATATTCACTTTCTCTGCTCGAGTTTCATGCACTAGAAACATTTTGCTAGGTTGTGTAACTTGTAAAGAGTAAGAATGAGATGAATTCACCAGTGTTTGATTTGCCTGAGATCAAACAACAGCTGTCAATTCATCACCCCCCCACACACACACACCCCCACACCCCCACACCACCACCAACAAGTAGAGATGAAGAGTCAAGGAAGAAGCAGGAGGGGAATGTGAGGTAAGAGGTGAAGCATCTGCCTGCAACACACAGGCAGGAGACTTCCAGGGAGGACACATTACGGCAACTGAGCAATGAAATGAGTGACTTTCTGCAGTGATTGTCTGAAGCTAAGGCAGAAGGAAACTAAGCTGTAGTGGATAAAAACGAATGATGATCAAGTATTTTCCATGATTAGCATACTTAAATATTACTTAGACACTTGCACAGGGTATTGAATAGTATGTTTCATTAAACTGAATATGTAGATAAGTATTCATTCTTCTCAAACCAGACTTCATACAATAAAGTAGATATTAAATCAATGCTGTTAAGCTCATCAAAGACATACAGTACAGTCTATCTCACTTAGATACCACAGAGACCACACAGACTTTTATGTTTGAGGCAATCAATACATAGAAGCAAACATTTCTAGGGCACTAATTTAGGACATGTTTTGTATGTCTAATTTAGAGTGAGGTGACTATCACCTTAGAATAAGAATTCCTCTTTGCTGACTATAAAGGAAGCCTAGGATAACCAACACAGATGCAAACACTGTAGGTAACTCAAGCTTGGTTAGAAGACACCTACTTGCGGACATTGTAATAAAGAGACCACACTATCTGGCATGCCATTTGCTGTCATAACTACCACATCATGTAATTAATGAGTTTTAGAAACACTGAATTATGGATTCTTCACCTGAGCCAGGGTCTCTTCAAAGACCTCTTTCACCCAGGTCTCACTACCCAATTACTTTTTTTGGGATGTAAAAGAGATATACAACTCTTCTTTGCTGGGGCTTTTCTTCAGTTGATTTACTTCCAGGCTCCTGCTGAAAAGCACTTGCCAAAAGTATGTCTATATTGCCGGTCGTTGTGTAAGCCCAGAGTCATTGCTTTTCCCTTCTGGTAACTTTCCCCTTGGTCCCAGCGCAAGCTTGGCCAGCAGCTCTGCTCTCCTGGAACTCCCCCAGCCACGGCAGGCTCCAAGCAAGACGATGGCACCAGGAAAATCCTACCTCCTCCCCTTCCTCACCTCCTCTTCTTCTGACAGTAGGATAATGCTATTGTGCCTTTCAGTTTTTATTTTTGTGTTTTCACACCAGAAATAAGGTTGGTTTTGCAATTGATTGACCATTAAGTAGTTTTAAGGAAATATTTGTGGCCTTAAACTAAACATGTTCTTTAGAAAAAAGCCAAAGAAGTGAAAGATTAGAGCAATGATCACTGCATAGGTAACACATATACAAAATGTGACAGTGGCAGAGGCCCTGTGATAACATGAAGCATCATCAATAATAAAATTAAATAAAAATTATATCTAACAAGGTGCAGGAAAGAGTGTGCCTTTTCAAGTGTCTTACTCCTGAGTCTCTAGCATGTCATTACTTCCTTTGACCTTTCTCTGCATATACGAGTTGTGATGGAGAACTGAGACATATATACAAGGTAACAGCAGTGGAGAGTTTCACATGCTTTCTAAGTATGTGGTTGTTCAGACTGTTGGTGTACTAACAACAGAAGTGGCAATTGATCTCTTCATAGTCACAGCCTAATGATCTTAGAGCAAGCAGATTCTAAGGATGGTGTTTAACACTGAAGTTTGTAATATGGATTTTAGATTCACTGAAGTGACAAAAATGATAAATGGATATTTAAAAAACACGAGCATACAATATGCAAATCAAAATATTTGCCTTAAATTTCTCCTTTGATACGGCCATATAAATTAATTTCTACATAATTATTTTAAACAGAAAATAAAAACCAGATGTGAAATTATGCGAGCTGTTAGCAAGGAAACAAACAAAGATTCTGCATGAAAGGAATGATTGTGTTCTGAATTTTATAGCAGCATTAACTTCTGCAATTGTAGCAGCAAAAAAGAAGGAAGAAGGAAGAAAGAAAGAAAATAGAAAAGCAACCTGGTTAAATGCCATTGTTCTATTTTACATCAGTATTGGCTGTCCATTTTATTTGGAGTATCAGTTTAACTAAACACTTATTTCACTAAAATAAAAGTAATCAATAATGACTGGTGACACGATACACTCATTTTCTTTTTTATGGTTTCCCAAATTGATGTTGTTCTTTATATTTCTAATATAAAGAACATCTGTTTTGAATAATATCCGCTGGTGTCTGAATGCCTCAAACTGAGACAACTGAAAGGAGTGAATGTTCTCTTAACTTCAGAGCCAAAGTTAGTGCTGCAGTTAGATTCACTCATCAGACACAATGTTGTGGTTTAGGCCAAATCGGCCACTGGGGATGCTGGGGACCCCAGATGGGACTGACAGATGCTCCCCTCTACCCCTCTTCAAAAAGAGAGGCAGAGGAGGGAAAAGAGACTTATGAGTTTAGAAGGAACTAAACTACTTTAATGAGATATTAATAATAAAATAAAAGGAAATAATGAAATATATACGAAACCGTATCAAGCTCCCAGGATGACAATCACGACACCAGCTGGCACTGGGGCAGTCCCAGGCTGGACTCAGTGACGGACGGGAACCGGATTCCAGATCTGCCTTCAGGAATTGGGACAAAAGGCAGACAATTGAAGCGAAGAAAGAGAGAGCGAGAGAGCGAAAAAAGAGAGGAAAAAGAGAGGAAAAAGAGACCTGACCCTTTGATCCCTCAGCTTTTATACTGAGGATGATGCAGATGGGATGGAATACCCTGTTGGTCAGTTTTGGGTCACCTGTCCTGTCCACTCCTCCTCGCAGGTGGGACCCCACTGCGCTTTTCCACTTCCGACCCTCCAATGGGGCAAGTAATAAAGTTGGTTGGCCTTGGCTGTTAGAGCGATAAGTGTAAGCAAGAGCCTCTCCGCCTACCATGCCTGGGCATCAGCTATAAACGTAGGTCTTATCACTCTGAGAGTGAACAGTGTCTGCACGATATACTGTTAATTTCAGTAGTTAGAAGAGGCCCAGCTAAGAAGCAAAGTTACTGAACAAAATTGGTCCTGTTTTACCTCAAACCAGGACACACAACTGCCTGTATAAACACAGAAGCATATCCACTAAGTTAAATCTTTGTTTTGAAACAATAAATCTGTTATTTGGGGAAAGCAGCAAAAAATCCACTCAAGTATATACAAGAAGTCCAATTATCCCATATAAAGACATAAAGACAGTAAGGAGATGACAAATGATGCACCAAATTATTTTTAAGAAAAGCATATAGCATACCCTGCCCTACCATTCATAGAAGTGGACCTGATTGCAATTAGTTGACATAGTCAGAAATTCCTGATCCCATTTATGTATGTTTAGAATATGTAAAACCACAACAGTTAGCTCCAGATCTGAAATTTCTTTTATAGGTTGGTAGTCATTGTAGAACGTACTGGTTTTAATAATAAACACTATCCTTATTTTTCACCACATCCCTTGCACTGATCTTGCTGATAATCTTAGCTAACCACAACCAGAACTGTGAAACACATGGCCACAAATAGTATCAACAGGTATAATCTGAAGTATACATACAGAAAGCAAGTGAACACTAGGACTGAAGTATTGAGTTATAAAAGAAAGCTAACATTTTAGTCCAGGGACATAAAATTACCTGGCGAGAGGAAAACTTTAAAGCTACTCTTTTTTATTTTTCATAGTGCTTAGAGGCAGAACAAGACATTTTTGATCCTTGTATTTTACAAATGAACAACGAAAGAGCAATAAAATATCTTCCTCATCTTACATAGGCCCATTTCACGGTAAATTATACTCACTCTTGGGAGAATTAGTAATTTGGGATCAGATCCATGAAAAGATGTAAGCATTGCAATGGGCAGCATTGTACTGACTCTTTAAAACTTTTTACTGCCTAGTGGAATGCCCCATCCCAGCTCCAGTGCTTAGGCTTTCCATAAATGCCTGGAGAAAATTAGGTCTGCAGAAATAAGGTCCGTAATAGAAATAGGAACTCATTTCTAAAGATAAGATCCCTGAAACATGGGACATAGGAAAAGGAGACATTGAGGTACATCATAAGACACAGTGAAAAGAGGGCTTGAACCCAGACAGTTCAGTTCCAGTTGCAGGATACCATTCAGAGTGCTCCTGACGCTGGCTGCCTATTCCAGCCTCTCTGACAGAACATGGCTGGAAGAAGAAAACAGTTTTGTCTTCTGTCCTTTTTGTTCTCATCTGTTCCCTCAAACCTTCCACACAATACAGCAACAGCTTGTAATGAAATCAGTTTCCATCACTACTTCCTGTTGAAACTGTCTTTTCCCCCCCCTATGAAATAAATACATTTTTGTTGGACCAGTAAATATAAACAGAACAACTTCCTTCCAGTGTGTAGCATACTCCTTTGAACAAAGAGACTAGGTGCCAGTAAATGATCACTACTCTATGTTAAGTATTCAGCAGAGCAGATAATCAAAGATTCTTTCCCCATCCAGTAGCCTGTGAAGTCATGCTTAAATATTGAATACTGAACATGTAATCATTTTCTACTGAGTGAAATAGCTAAGCCAGAGGGGACTGGAGTGTTGTTCTTGCTTCACCAGGCTGCAGAGCAGAAACAAGCCTGGTGTTAACAATGCCGGCATGGGTAATGGGAGACAAAGATGGGATGGCTTTTTACATGGGATATCCCCAAAATCTGGAGAAGTGCCTTTCTTTACTGATAAAGCTGGAGTAAACACCATATCCTTTCGTGACAGTACCATACTTTGTGTCAGCCAATGTGTGCTATGGAAGTCTACTGAACTTACCTTAGCAGACGACGTGGAAAAAGGAACAAATAACTTTTCGTTACTGTCCATATATAGTTTTGATAATATCTAAAACCAGTCCCTACTCAGGGAAAACTAAGGCGTTCTATAATTACAGCTGTTGAATGTGATTTTTTAGAATGACAGAATCACAGAATGGATGAGGTTGGAAAGGACCTCTGGAGGTCATCTGGTCCAGCTGCCCTGCTCAAGCAGGGCCACCTAGACCCAGTTGCCTAGCATGTTGCTCTAGTCACCTAGAGCAGATTCAGGCACCTAAAGGAGTTTTCCAGATAGATTTAAAATCTTACGTTCTTTGTGGGTCAGCCCCACTCTATTAATCTTTTAAACATATGTCACATACCAGTTGAAATAACTGTCCTTCTATAAGAGGATCATCACATTGTTCCCAAAGGCAAGAAATCAAGTTAATAAATGTAAATGAGTCATATAACAATTCAGAAATAACAAATACATAGAAATAATTTATTACTATTCCTTCATTTTCTTTCCCAATTCCATTTGATTTCTCTCATCCTAACAGATGGCCTACCAATTTGAAGTTATTCTGTTGAAACACACATGAATCATTGCTGAAAAACTGTTGCTGTGACATGAATTAAGCATTCATTGATAATCTGACACTGAAATCTTTTTCTTTCCCCTCTATAGTCTTCTGTGTTTATGTACTCTCTCCCCCAAATGCTAGGGTCAGAGTTTAGAACTGATCATCTGACCAATGGACGTAGCCAATGCTTTCCTCAAAAAGAATCATGATCAGATTGTCACGTGCAGGTGACTGACATGACAGCTGTACCCAACCTGTTGTGAGCCTTTGAGGAACCTTAATCACAGGTTTTGTGCTGACGTTGAGGTTATCAGACAACCAAAAACGTGCTGAATGGTAACTGCGTGTGAGACTGGAATAACGCTGACAAATCACAGCACACCTTTTGTCCCAGTGCCCTGGAACAGTACCTGCTGCCTCCTTGCCTGTAGGCAGCCAGTCTCTGAGGCCATAGCTTCTACCTGGCTTTTGTTGGCTCTCCCAGGGATTGTGAGAAGTCAGCCCAGTTGACTGCTCCTGCTGGGAACAGCCCAAGCCTCAGCCAGGTTGGAGGGACACAGAAGCACACAGGCATTTAATAATGGTAATGATCAATAACAGAGGTGATGGTAATAAAGGCATTAGTAATAATATTTTGAACGAGAGTGATTGTTATTTGAACATTAAAAAAATCATGGTGTTTGGACCATACCACAGCTGTCTTTGCTTCTCAAGTGTTTCCATCTTTTGGCAGCTCTGTAAACCTGCTGTCCCTGACTTGTCTCCAACATGAGTCACAGGCCAATCTGCTTGGCAGTTCTGCTATTTCTTTATGATCAGTTCAAAGTGTTTCTTCCTGCTGTTCCTTGCTTTTCTGCTCCTAAAAGGTCCTCTTGTTGCCTGCACCTTTTAGTATTCCTGCCCTGGTTCAATACAGGGTTTCAAAGCTGAAAACTTTTCCTCATCTGACAGAATTAATGTATTTTATTTTGCTATCTCCATTCAGCAGGATTCACTATTCAAGTGGTTTTCCTTAGCTGGCAGGCAGCAAGGACTCCCAATCTGATATTCCTCTTTTCACCTGCTGCACTGCTTTGCCTTGCTTTGCTTTGCTTTGCTTGCTTGCTTGCTTGCTTGCTTCCTTTCTTCCTTCCTTCCTTCTGACAATTCCAGAGCAATTTTTTCTCTGTGGCTAGGATTTCATTAGTGGACTGTGGGATGTAACAGATTAGGGACAGAATTATGTCAGAGATAGTGAGAGATTGGCAGTATTTAAAGCAGAATACAAGAATTCAGACTTAGTGGAGCCTTGGAAATTCCACTCATTCTTCTGTCTCTTCAAAAGCTATGTGTCTTTATATAAACATTGTGTTGGCTTTTCTTTGTTTGTTTGTTTTATTTGGGTTTTCTTTTTCTTCCCTGAAACAATGGAGCTTTCTTTTGAAGACAACAGCTCAGTGACTCATTAGGTAGCATATAAACCACAAAGGAGAGTCAATATTAGCAGGGAAAAAAGAAAGAAAGAAAGGAAAACAGCTGTTTTATAGTACAAACTACAAATTAAGGAGATAGAATCACCATTATAAGAAATATTTACATCTAGACTTATTATCAGTATATCCCAGCTATTTAAAAAGAGATAAAGACATGCGTAATTCAATGATGTAGCAGAAACTGGCATGTTCTCATTCAAGAATTTTCCACTGTTACTAGCTTGGAATTGTCAAGATCTGCTAAATATGATCTGCTGGCTCACAGAGCCCCTAAACTTAATTTTTTGTCTTTCAGTCTTTAAAATGCAGTAATTTGTTGGATATCTTTAGAAGACAGATCTTTTTTTTTTCTTTTGATGTGAGAACTATAGGAGAAAGAAGCAGTTAAAACAGGTGAAAGAATATCCTGCAATATTAATTCAAATTTATTATTTGAACATAAGTGAGGGTCCATTCAGACTGATACTCTCTCTTAGTTTGTGGTGACTCCTAAAGAATGCAATTAAAGAGGCCATAATACGTTTAATTGTGTTATAGTACAGCAGTAAGCATTTCACATCTGTTCCCATAGCAACAACAACACTGCAGAAACAAGTTGTTCAGGGCTACAGTCTGTGTCACATTGGTATGGGGAAGCTCTCCCCGGTAGGGTAATAACTATAACTTTCTAGGTTTCAAAAGACATTGTTTAAAACTGTGCTACTAAACAGTGCCATTACTTAATAAGAGTATTAAGGTACCAAAGAAGGAAGAACTGCAGATGAGATATACGCAGTCCTATTTGTAAAAATAATTTTGTTTTTCTAGTGACATCACTTTAAAGAAAAACAAAATAATTTTGCACAGTAGAGGTTTTAAAATACTGTTGCATTGTCATCACCATACTTTACCTGGAATGCTGTAATAAATCAGAAACGGTAGAAAATTAAAAACCGCATTTTGATTTTCTTAAAGCAGCATTATCACTTGTGGGATTGCTAGAACTACTTTTTGGTATGTAGCTGAATGTTTATTGGTGATTTGCTTTTAAAGAGTTCAGGTTTTCATAATGTAAAAGATAAGAGAATAATCACTTTCCCATGTTAGATTCATTATGTGAACTGAGGTTCTATTGAATATCGAAATTCTTTTCTCAAAAATAAGCAGTTTATTATTGTCTTATCAAATGTTTCCACTATATTGCAGGAAAAGTGTTGTGTGAGGAACAAAAAAGATAAACCTAAAAATGAAAAGAATATGAAAATGTAAGGACCTTTTTCTGCTTTCTTATGTGGAAATTCTTCACATTAGAACTGCAGGGATTAGTTGAACTACCTAATAGTTCAATAAAATGTACCAAATTAGAATACATTATCTTAACTCATTAGTTCCATGGTAACAAACACAATATTTAAGGATGCAAAATAGTTTCAGATATAGCCTCTAATTTTCACACCTGCATAATATTTTATATTGTCCCTTTCAGGGGAAACTTAGCATATTGTTCTGTGTCCAAATTAGTTTTTTCTTGTTTGTGGGGTTTTTTTTAGGTTTAATGATACTCCAGCTAGCTATATTCAAGTCAAGGAAAAATGTTTGCCATTTTCAAGGTATTAACTGTGTTTGTTTTAAAAGGCCTCTCTAGAAACAACTGAACTATGAAATAAGGAATTTAAGGCTAAGTCCAGGAGGGAGTAGAACTTATCCTGGCAACATAATGAGGCAGGTCAGCTGACAGTCTTGGGACTTGCTCCATCCAGTAGGACATTTTCATAAGGGCTACTGCCTTTCTTAAAGAGATTAAAAACAGTCACAGAGACAGCCAGTTGCTGCAGGCAGCTGGGAGATAGAGGTGTGCCTTTTAGAAAGCTGCAGATTTCAGAGTTGTAGCTGGACTATATCAAGAAGAAAACCTGATTTTTAGGCAAATTAGCATTTTTTTCAGTTCCAGCTAATCAGCACAAGCATCTTTCTCTTCAGTCTAATGTGTACTGCAAATCCTGCTCATAAGTGCTAAGTCACTGAAGGCCACATCTTCAGAAAAGGACATTTAATTACAAGCTTCTGTTTAAATTTGGCTAATATTTTCTGGGCTTGAAGGCCAATGAAGCTTTATGACTTATCATGCTGTAATTATTTTCACTCAGATGATGAATTCTGATCAAAAAAGGAGACTTACTTTTTTTTTTTTTTACACAGCACAGTGACGTTTGCAAAGAGTTCATATAAAGGCTATGTATAGATTTTCTCGAGTAACAATCTATAGATTGTTTAGACTAACTCTGTCTTTCCTTCCTGCCATACCAAACAGGGTGAAGTTAAACCTACTATCCCCAGAACAAGCACTCTGTTCTGAATTTGTGATAAATCCAGATTTATCCATTACAATACAATGACTTTCCAACTTGCCAGATGGTTACACTGATGTGGGGGATGTGAATACGGGAAAAAGGAAAATAGGCAGTTGCTCTGGTGGGAAGGCTGGAGAAAGATCATTGCAAAGACTAATGTTTGAACATCTTAATGCCAAATGCAATCCATAGCTCTGAGGCAAGTCTCTGGAGTGTCTATACAATATACAGGGATGATGAGATTCCTGAGGAAAGGAGTCCGTGCCAGCTGCTCCAGTATGCAAGGAGCCAAATAAGCTGCCTGGGTGTTTGTAGTGCCCTGGTTGAGTCCCATTTCTTTTGCCCAGTTATGTATTTACACGTCATCCTTCAGGATCATCTTTCCACAGCTTTAACCATACCATTTCCCTAGCAGTACATCAGCTAATCTCATGAATGAATCTTTGCTTATTAATGTTTTTCTGTTATGGTCTTTTTCTCTTCTGCCCTCTTCCTCGCAGTAGTTTATAAACTAAGGGCTTTGTTCAAAAAGTTCCAGGTTCCTGGCATTACCCTGTATGCTTCAACAGACTGCCTTCCCTCTTTCTTGTTCTTGTCCATTGAAACCCCCCTTACCTCTCTGTTTATCTGCCCCATGGTTTGCTGCCAGGCTCAGAACTGTTGCCCATAGTTCATCTCATTTTCTGGATCTACAGTCTTCACAGGCTTGCTAAATCCATTTATTTCTTTCCCCATATGCTGGCTTTTGTCGTTTTTACATCCCATTTTGACAGCTTCCTCCTGCAGGAGTATTCTTTACACAGATCATGAAGGAATTTATGGGGTACACAAATCTATAGGGCTGGATGGGATCCACCCGAGGATACTGAGGGAGCTGGCGGAAGTGCTCACCAGGC